>JAODKF010000089.1:25080406-25101522 GCA_026779585.1 Mormyrus proboscirostris
GTAAAACAATAAACTCCTGACCCGTTTTGCCATTCTCGATGGTTATAACTGTGCCCCCCTTAAACACACACTGGCCCCACCTCGGCCCCCCTGGTGATTTTGGTCTAGAACCGCCACTGAATAGAATCCAACCCAACTGTTTAGGAACTGTCTTGCTGCTGAACTGAAAACCACACACCCATAGTCTAGTACTGACCTTATTAATCCAATATAAACAGCCCATAATGCAGGTCTGTCTGCACCCCATCCACTCCCTGTTAAGCACCTCATCACATTTAGAACTATTTACATTAATCAAACACATTCTGAATATGCACCGCCCAAGTTTTTCATCTAACCACATTCCCAAAAATTTGAAACATTTCACTCTTTGATAATAAGAATAATAATTACAACTTTATTGATCCCCGTGGGGAAATTCTTTTTTACGCCTCCCTCAACTAGCTCTTTGTAGAGCAAGCTGTCCGCGAAGGGCAGCCACCTGATGAAAAACACCCCGCCTGTTGGATCTTCGGCTTGAAGCGAAACAAATGTTTCAGCTGTCAAAACACTCCGCCTGTTGGATCTTCGGCTTGAAGCGAAACAATGTTTCAGCTGTCTCGGCTCCCCATTGGCAGGCGGCGACGAAATGTTTCAGAATGGCCTCGACCGATTGGACAAGCGACGAGATTGGCCTCTCTGCGATTGGCCAGCGCGGCGATGGCCCGCCCACCCACCACGCGCTTATTTGAATAGCTGTGTATCTGAATGCTGTATATCTGAATATCTTTTCTGATTATATTCATATCTGTCACGCTTTCAATGTGACATCGAGCATCCACACAGCGCTAACATGTAAGTCCAACACACTATTTAATGTCTGCAGAAATCTCTTTGGCACGTGCGTTATTGTTTTGTTATTTATATAGCGTTATGTTTTGTCATTTATACTGATACCGAATATGTTATATTTTGGGGTGTTTAACCGTAGGTGAAATGTAAAAAATTCTCCTTGCAGATCGTTTGTTTGATCGATAGTTTGACCGAGCGATCTTAATGTTGTGGACTGGGTGCGTTATTTCAAACGAATTCTGTCGATACTACTGAAAAACGTGGAATCTGCGAAAAAAACGCGCTCATCAAACCCGAAAATCTATAAGTCATAGGACTAACAAGTCACCCAGTTACATAATGCTTACTGTAAATTTAAAGTATCATGATAAATTCAATAGCAGACATCACACAGCCTTACCTGAACATCCTCTTCATGGACACAGTCATTCTGTCCCCATTGTACTGGACAGTCCCACAGAGACGTCTCATTCTTTTTAATATCTTGCATAGAAAAGGTGTATTTTTAGTGTCATCAGTCATACTTCAGGCCAGCAATTGCTCAGAAAGCATTATTATTATTGTTAATATTTTGTATGGCAAAGTTATAAAGTTATGTCAGCATGTGGCACAGTGGGCTAAGCCTGTGTGGCTGTAATCACAAGATCGTTCAAACCCAGCCTCACCATGTTTGTGGGTCCTTGAGCAAGGCCCTTAACCCCCAGCTCCCTGGGCGCCCCAACAGGTGGCTGCCCTTTGTGGACAGCTTGCTCTACAAAAGAGCAAGTTGAGAGAGGCGTAAAAAAGAATTTCCCCACGGGGATCAATAAAGTTATTATTAAATGTAAATACGGCCCCGTTCTCTTATAAAGGGATGGGATGTGCATGTGTGTGCATCCAAACATCTTTATCCATATTTATTTGCATTTCGTCTTGCATTATATCAACATCAGATGGAGAGGGAGTCTGGCAACTTGAGCAGCACTGCAACAATGAGCAATATAATGCGCAATAAGTATGTGTCCCTGAGGTAAGCAATTAAACCACAAGGCACAACATCACCACATCCCAACATCAAGACAGAAGTCCCATTTTAACTAATCCCTCATTTGATTTACGCTCATAGTTATGCCAGCTCCTTCCTCCAATATAGCGAGGCTATAAGGCAGCATAAGGTCAGTGAATGGTTTATGCAGATGATATTACACTCCTGACATACACTCTCTGCTGCTGTGTCACACACAGCCTAACTTCTGCATTTTTTTGAGCAGTTGCCTGCTGGGCCAAGGTGCTGGGCCTGAACAGTAGCCTCACATGAGCCGACTCAAAGAGGCCATCTGCTTGGAGCTCTGCTCTCTTCACCCAGCTGGCCAGACGATCGCTGGGGTGAGGATGAACTGCCCTGCCAACACCTGAACCAGCCATAGCTGCTCCCCTGACCCTGCCGGCTCCTTCGAAGGCCGACTCCCCCAGCAACCTGCCCAGGTTAAGGACTTGGAGCCGGACCATGGAGTGGAGAAGGAGGAAGGCAGCTGAAGCCTTGGCCAGTTCCCAGGGTCTCCCCATCCCACCTGGCATGACCCGTCAGCACTTCACCTGCAAGCAGTGTGGGCAGCTGCGGAGGCAGGAGTTTGAACACAGAAGGTTCAAAAATAAATTCTTCTGTGAAAAGGCGGAAGGGAAGCCATTGGAAGAGTGGAATGTGCAACAGGAGGAGCCTCGTTAATTAAATGCTTTTTACAAATGAATTACATTTTTATGATTGATTTTCTTATATTGTGTAATTTAAATTATTATCATATAATAGATTATTACTGTGGTGGACTGGCAACCTGCCCATGGTGCACCCTGCTTCTCGCCCGAAGATGCTGGGATTGGCTCCAGCTTCCCCGCGACCCAATTGGATAAAGCGGTATAGATAATGGATGGATGGATGGATGGAGATTAATTATTATTATTATATTGCATTATTCTATTTTTTATTTGAGTTTTATCAATTAAAAAATGATAAAGTTTTGCTGAAGCAAGGTAAGGCGTATATTCCCTCTGCGGTCAGTATGGAGAAACGCTCACAGCCATAGGGATGACAGGGAAGGACAGAAAGGCAGCAGCTCACAGAATGGGGGAGGCGGCAGGAAGGGCCTCTTGCTGGTTATGGAGCAGGAGAGAGGAGGTCAGCTGGAGGCCAGGAGAGGAAGATGGGCAGTGACTTGGCCACCACTGCCGACCCACCATCAGGAGGGCGTGGATAAGGGTCGAAACACCCAATGAACGACAGGAAGCACCTGATGACATCGACCCCCCCTGACCAAGGCTACATTCACTCAAGGTGAATGAAGACAAGAAGCATCCTAGGATGTATATGTAATCTATATTTTATATGTTTTATAAATTAAAAAATGCAAAGAGTGTCTTACTATCGCCTCCTTGCTGCTCAGATATTTCACACATCTAAGAGATTCAATGAGCACCTGAGAATGTGGTCAAGTAGCTCCGTGATGAACTGCCCGGTTAAGGTCGTCACAGGTCATAGGACTCACCCTGACGAAGTTATCCGGGAAGAAGCCCCTGCGGCCAGCCAGCTCTCCCTCCCACCAGCCGCCGTCATCCTTGCGGATGTTGCTGATGATGTCGCCGATGGCGATGGTCAACTCGTCATCGTGCTGGGCCCTGTAGTCGAATTCCACAATGGCCTCCACTGGAGGGGGACGTCAGGAACAGAGCAGCTTATTTACTGAGATTTACCACACTGGCGCCTGCCCGACACCCAGCCCCAACCATCACAGGAACCCCAACATCGCGAGCTCCTTGGCTCTCGTAAACCCATCCGGTTCTGGCCCCATGTTTAGCTCGGACGGTTCTAACAAAACGCGCACTTTCTCACCTCACACACACACACACACGGCATAAAGGAACCGACCCGTACCCGAGCCGTACCGCAAAGAGAGACTAGTTACAGCACGGTTCCAGCCGGCTTCGGGTTTCCATTGCAGAAGGCTCGGCTTGGTAATGGTGTTGCCTGGTCTGGAGAGTGACAGTGACGTAAAGCCTAAGAGACACTTGTTTACTGTTCATATAGTGTACATTATGATCATACTATGTGCAATTATTATTAATAATATTTTTTTTTAATTGTGTGCTAATCTCCCCTAGAACTGTCAGTGAGAATCTGTCTTATGTTAGCATCAAACATTAGCATTCCCTTGTGTAAATTTGCATTATGAATATATTCTGTTCAGGTGTTCTATAGTATTTTTTAAGTAGGAAGTTGGAAATTCTAAAGAACTGAATTATTGGGAATGTATTAGTACGATACATGCACAATACTATTAATTTGAATGATACATAGAATATATGCTTTTTCCTTCAGATAATCCATGTGCCAAACACCGGTATCTCCATGCATTAGCGACCAATCAGATGGTGGTAACACAACCAGCTCAGTTTGGTCATGCTTTCGGCCCTGATAGTCAACTGGGCTGTACCAGTGCAGGCACGGCTTGGCTCTTGGTGGCAGTGAAAAACCACTAGATAGACAGACAGACAGACAGACAGACAGACACACAAACACACACAGGCACAAACACAGACACAGGCTTTCTTCCCAGAAAGGTTCTCGGATGGCCTGCAGCTGAAACAAGGCCAGTCTCAGTAACAAACAGGAAGTGTCCTGCAGATGGCCAGTGTTTACTGACACCCCCCCCCATGCTGTGTCACTCCCCTCCCCCCACCAGAGCACGGACTGTCCGGCATGGCACCTCTCCTGGGGATTTACACAGCCCGGAGAAGGGCATGTTGATTTACACACAGTGCACTGCATAGGGGGTGGGGGAGCGGTGTGAGGGTTTGATGGTACCACCTCAATCCCCCAAAGACAAGTGAGGAGCTGATCCACCCGTAATAAATCTCAGCAGTCCAGAGCTTCCTGCGTCATCACTTCCTCTTCCTGCATCATCACTTCCTCTTCCTGTGTCCTCACTTCCTCTTCCTGCTCTTCTTATGAAAAGCTGGCTCCTTGCAGAAGCTCCAGAGGTTATAAATCTGCCATCAGCAGGAATATGAAGTCGGCAAAACCGACCCACCCGTGTAAAGATCAGGCACCCTCTCTACAGAAACACAAGGGCGTCGCCAAGCCCAGTGCAGTTCGGCTTCAAATTGACACTCAGGCTAAGCCCTTCAGGTCTGCTGCTCTGCGCTCTCTGACCCTCCGACCTGCCGGGCCCAGCACTCAGTGACGGTCAGCAGTGCTGCACAAGGCCTCATCACCCCACATCTGGCCAGATCCTGTCACTGGGCACTCTGTCCAACCCCCTGTTCTTGCCTCACAGACACTGTTCCTCTTTCTGGGGGCGTCTGTGAGCCTCGCTGCCTCATTGTGGAGGCATACAGATGAGCTAAAGAAAGACACATTTAAGCCTGAGGGGGGGGGGTGATGCATCTGCAGCCTGGAATGTGGGGCTCCCTGTCGCAGGTCGCCATGCGGAGGTGCAGTGCACTCCCGCCCCCAGCCACTGCGGAATGAGCACCTCCCTTGTGCAAGAGCACACTGCCACAGTGTTGCCAGCTGCCTTTTCACGCTGCACAGGCCCCCACTGTTCCCCACGATACCACCCTCCAGGAAGTGATGGGACTGCGGGCAAGCTCCACCTCTTACCGCAGTGACCCCACCGGCGACAGCTGTCAGGACACAGGACACAGCCCCCTGGTCTGGTCTTACAAATGACCATTAAAGCCAGTCCTCTCCTAGCAGATGAAAAGTTGTCACCATGACTCCATGACACTGTGTTGAATACGCACCCATCTGAGGTAACCAGACTGACAGAGCCTGAACTTTTTCATGGTCTACCTCACCGCAAGCACAGACCCCCATGACACCTTCGCACAGTGACCATGAGAAGGTGCAGAGGTATCAAGTGGCTCAGTGAGTCGGGGTGCAGGGGCAGAAGGCCATCATCTCTAGCTCTGTGGTCCGTGAGGTAGCGAGCAGCGACTCTACATCGTGAGCAGATGCGCGACGTACAGCAACACGGGACTTGAGAGGAGCACCACTACCTACGTACCACTGCATACGTTTCAGCAGGGATGCAGTCTGGAACCCAGGAATAGGATCATGACATCGTGAGTTAGAGCCTACACCCTACGGTACTCTTCAGGTCTTCACCCTGTCCCAATTCCTTGCCCCCACATTCCACATTTAGGTTCAGGGTTTACACAGATGCATTCATACTGAATAACCCACACCAGTATTCCGGGAATCTAAAGGCCACCGCAAACCCTCAGTGTTTGCGGAAAACTGACACTCTCACAAACAATCAGAGAGAGCAGTATAGTCACCTGATTGGCTGCCTGAGTAATACGGACCTACAGCCACTGAGGCTGCACAATTATCAGATGTAGAAGAACAAAATAAAGAGGAAATGACTATGAAATGCAGAAGTTCAGGGGAGAGTTTTTTTATGGAAAGGGGAAGTCTGCTCTACAACATCCTCTGGCCACAACAGGCCCTGCATCCCTGCTCAGTGGCAGAGGCTGCGAACTCTAGCTTGAAGTGACCTTCAGGGCACGACTGAATTTTACACCAAAAACCGTTACAGGGCAAAACAAGCGAGCGCCTTGTGCTGGGACCTTGTGCCAACACTACAATCAGGAGCCTTGTTTATTGAGCTGATGATGCTCGTGATGAGAGCAGCCCGTGATGGTGAAAACACACATACAGACACAGACACACATGCACACCGACTTCACCTTCAGCACCTCACTTCTTCAGATGGGACTAAATCAGGGCGTCCACATTAACCAATGAGAACACAGCTTCAGAGAATTGATTCAGACCATCCTGAATCCCCACACAGCAATGTAAATTACACTCTGAGCTTCACTTTTCAACCCTGGGTAATCCACCCAGTAAGGTAATTTCTGTCCTTATCAATATTATTAAATCGAGTTCAAGACTAAGAGCAGATTTGTTTAAATCGTTACAAAGAATCCCTCCATCTTCCATAACCACTTATCCAGTATAGGATTGAGGTGAGTCTGGAATCCATCGCAGGAAGTCAAGGGCACAAGATTGGGGATGTTAGTCCATCACAGAGCTCACACACACACACACACAGCTACACACACACCCAAAGACAGAGAGACAGACAGACACAGAGACAAGCATAACGACACAGAGATACAGACATATACACCCTCAGAGACAGAGAGAGAGACACCCACTCAGACGTACACATACAGAAACACATACAGACCTGCACACGCACAGACAGACACACAGACACCCCTTATGTATTTGTAGGATTCTGAAGGAAACACCAGAGAACATTCAGCTTTGACATGCATACATCCAGTAGCCAGACCCCTGGAGGTGTGAGATCACCCAGGGGGCTAGTGTGGCCTTCCTCTGCAAATGTGAGGAAGTGACACATCCCCTGCACCAGGACAATGGCAACGGGGCGCGGGGGCGTTGGGACCCCCCCCCCACGGGTTGGTGACGTGTAGGGAGACTCCCCCACAGAAACCCATTGCTGTCACCGTATCGCTTTAACGGGCATGCATTATTTCTGTGTGGAGACGAAAAGAGCTCGCAGCCCCAGCAACACTAATGGACCTTCCCCTTCATGCTCAGCCATGTACCGCACTGTCCATCCCTGCAAAATAAGCCATCAGCCAAAGCAAACCCAGCAAGCGGGCTGGGAGGGGTTTCCAGAGCTCGCGTTGTGTAGCCACCACAACAGAATTTAACTACTAAGGGTACACGAGGCGTGGGAGAGCAGATGGACCTGTGCATGTACCGGGAAGCGTACGATGCCGTGGCTCTGTGCAGCGTCAACCGAAGCAGGCACGACACAGGCTAAGCGGGTCACCGCGCGCACGGCGCTGCCACCGAAAAATACAGGCGGCGGGGAGGATGCAGGTTCACACGCAGATAAGCACTTACGGGCATCCTGCAGACCAGCTGGTGCACATTAATAATGTAAACACACTGTCATGGATGTGCATTTCCCCGTCGGTGCGGTGCACATTTCCTCCCTGAGGTTTGTCCCAAAAAAAAATGTCCGAGGGGCGACGAAGCAAAGAGAGTGCCTTGGGGGCTTCACCAGGTAATCAGAAATGGGGAAAAAAGCAGCAACATACTTACTGTACGTAGGCAACGTAGCTCCGGGGGCTAAATTAGTCACACCAGTTACCTCGCATGAGAGAATATAACAAGCGACGATGCCACCAAAAAGGAAAAAAATAGTGACAGGCGCCCCTGTGCCCTACCAGCCCAAGATGCACGGTGATGGAGCGGAAATCATGCATACCCAGACGACCAATAAATGAAATTAATACATTGAATAGCGTGATTAGATGAAAGAAGATAGTTAATGGCCGTATGCAAGGTCGGCGTATGCAAACCCGGCGTATCCCCGTCCTTCCAACGCTTCGCAGCGTCCCGGCCGCAACGTGAAAATGCAAACGTGTCAACATCTTGAATTGATCAGTGAAGCGCTCAGCCTAAACGGGGAGCGCCTCTCATTACCCATCTGCGGCCACTACAAAATGATCGCTTATTAACATGCCTCCATCACGGTCGCAACACGTAAAAAGCACAAATATTCACAAATGTATGAGCTTAAATCCAGATTTACAGAAAGGTGGAATTTAAAACTTACCCATTTATGTTCACTGCAGCCTTCAAACCCTTGCTCGGATGAACTTCGTTTTGCTATTTTTTTTTTTTTGCTTTGCAAATGAAAGAAAAATGGAAACTGGCAGGTATGCGTTACTTTGCACCGAGGAAGCGAACTCTGAGACCCAGCCCTGAGGAAGATTGTACCGCTATCTTGCCGGCGAGTGGCGGGGCAGCCCTGCACTACAGCCGTCCGACACAGACCGTGTCACCCTGCGAGGGTGCAGCATGAACAGGCGTGTACCAGGGGAGACAGCGCAGCGGATGTGTACCGCTATGCACGTAAGCAGGAGCGCAGCTCGCCTACCCCCCCACGGAGATGCGCGAGAAAAAAAGAAAAGGAAAGAAAGAAAAGGGGGGAAAAATAGAGTCTCGCGAGACTAGCTGAGAAGGTCCCGCGCGCGTCAGGGCTGCACGAGATGCGAGTGGACGGTCATCTGGAAAGAGATGGAGAAGAGACAGCTTTTCGCTGAAAAACGTATTCTGTGAGTGAATAACGGAGTTTTAATTGCCAGAGACGATGTGAGGGAGCAGCGGGCTGAATAAACATTAGGGTTGTGAAGAACCCAGCTGTACAGTGCTCCGACCCGTCAATACTGTAGGAAACATTCCTAATGTGACTTAGGTACAGAATGAAATACGCCTTTTCTTTTGGGTTTAAATTCAAATAACATCAGTATTAGTGTAAAATGACAAGAATAACATTAACAAAGCTAACAAGAGCGGCATCATTCACTTCATCATGCACACTTATTCACCCGGTGTTGTAACGCCAGGAATATATTGTGGCGATTTATCACCTGTAAGGCTAGAGATAGAAAATTCCTCAATCCCACAGGTTTAACGCTCTGAGCTGCCCCCTCTGGCCAGTCAGCATATTCCCAGAGGCCACCTCAAGGTGGGGTGCAGAGTGACCTCAGCTGGTTGTCCTGTGATGAGCCAGAACCCTTTGGAGGGAGACTTTGATCAGACCCTTCCCCCAGGACTTAAACACAGCTTTTTAACAGTGCGCATTTCATAATCACACACCTCTAAATTAGCATGGTGACATGCAGGCTCTGCTGTTAGTTAGTGGGTGGTTTGTCACACCGCTTGGCTCTGTCTGATACACACTTTGTGACACCACTTTCTCAAACAAAGGAAAAACATTTCCTCACTTTCAATTTTTGTTTTTTTTCTACTTCCAACTTACAAAGCAGAAGAGCACAGCGGAAATGCATACTGCAAACCTGCATTTCACCAGACACCTGACTGTGCCTGTGACGTACAGAACAAGCTGATCTTGTATGAGACAAAAAAAAAAACAGGTAACCCCTCGATTCCCAGTCCTGCTGCACCCCTGTACAGTTTGCATGGACAGCATCAAATTCTACACGGGTGTCTCTACATACTGGTAAGAGCACGCCGTCATAGGTAGGTTATTTCTGCAAAAGAAAACAAGCACATTTTATGCCCCTGATCCTCACTGTTGCCAGCGTTTTGTCTGCTGCATGGTAATACTCTGTTTGTGCTTCTGGTTGCCATCACGACCCATAAAAGCCGGGTTGCTTAAGAAGATGGGAGATGTACCAGCATCCCTGCAGGTGGCACGTTAAGATGGTCTGCATTGAGTAAATAGTGCGTAACCAGGAGTAAATGTCAGTCATGTTTCACTGGCTTTCGAAAAATTTCCCAACATTGACAAAACAAAATTCAAAACTGCTACTAGCATGAGAGCGTTCTGGCTTAGAAGTCCCCAGGCTGTCTGTGTGTGTATGTGCAGATGGCAGATAGAGCCACACAGACACAGCCGCTCTGTTGTTTTTACTGGTAATCCCCTCATTTTTGTCAGCGGCGTTGGCAACGCACGCCAGATGGAAATTGCTGGAGGCAATTAGAGAGATTGTGTGTGTGTGTGTGTGTCGGGNNNTGCTGGGGCTTGAATTCGCTGAAGCAGCAGGGCAGCAGGTGGACTGTGGGCGTGCTACATCTGTGCCAATCAAGCTGTAAGCCCTGCCCCATCACCAATGAGAAGGGAGCTATTTAATGAGGAGGGGGACGGAGGGCATGATTAGTAAGACTCACGGGGCATCCATTCCACATAACCACTTGTTGAAACACTGCAAGTCTGTCCCAGGAAACAAAAGACATCAGTCAGGGATCACTGGGGACTAGATGCCAGTGCATCGCAGGGCTCACAGGCAATAAGTGCAATTCAGAGATACTACTTCATCTAAACCAGATCCCCCAAAAGAAAGTTGCACAAGCGCATGGGGATCTTAAATGCGAACTTCACACGCAGACATACAGAGCTGGGTTAAGAATCAGACCCCTCAATCACACGGCTCTGCTCAGACATCTGTGCACTTTAATCAGTTACATCTTATCTGCAAAAGGCGAAAGAAAAAAACCACACAGACCAAAACACCGTGCCGCCCCCTGCAGTCAGACTGGGTAAGGCAGCATATTCGAGGGAGATTCCATGTGAGGAAGCCATTGTTGAAATTTAGTGGTGGGAAACAAATCATAGAAGATGGCAATAATGTACTTGTAAGTGGGCTATTGTTATTGTAGTAAATAAGCTGCAGTCTATCACAAATTCAAAGTCAGAGAATTTAGTCAAACCTGCACATTTTGTATCTCAGAGTGGCCACAAGGGGGCATTGTAGCCTTGCCAAAAGTGGAAAATCATGGTACTCCCTCATCATCTAGAGGTAATGCTAAAGAACCATTGTATCAAATGTATGTGTTTAGTTTACATTCAAGCCTGCCAAGTGAGTGGTTAGTTGTGAAGTGCTGCAGTGATGTGGAGGCCAAATCTGTATCCCTGCTCACCTGCCCAGGTCCCGGACTTTACATCTCTCTGTTTGTCGCTCACTTCAATACGAGGATGATTTATCGGTAAGGCAGTGCTGCTGGTGCTATTTCCAAAACAAGAGGTCAATACTGACAAAATCAATTCATGAACAATAAAAATGGAATCTACAATGAATAATGAGAGCAGCAGCAAAAAAAATAAAAAATCATTAAAGAACCAAGAAAATACATGCAGTACTACAACATGGTATATTGTGTGTATATACATAGCTTATTCTGTACATAGTGTGTGTGTAATATGCTGATATATGAACAGACTCTCGTGTAAATATATGTTTGCACATATGAATACATTACTCCTAGTATTCATTTGGCAGCAACATTGGCATTTAGAGAATGCCACAGAATGTCTACTATTGCAATGGCCTGGCATTAGGGTCAGGGTTAGGACTCAGATAGGGTTAGATTCAGCATCATGATTGGGGTTAGGATTGGCATTACGGTTAAGGCTAGGGTCATGTTTGGACTTGATATACACATCGGAATCAAATCTAGTGATGGGAACTGCTTATATAGTGTTAGTGAAAATGATTTGAAAATTACTTTGAGCTCCACTGAATATCCACCAAAATATACAACAACCAAATATGCTTTATTTGCCATTTGCGCGAGTACAGGTACATTGGAATTCTTTTTTTCACTGACCCCATCTTGTTTTCCATAGCTTGGGGGTCACAGTGCAGTACCCCCTGGAGCTGGGGGCTTCCTTCCTCAAGGGCCTTTGGACATGCGGCCGTTCTGCCAAGGCAGGGCTCAAACCAGCACTCTTCTGATCAGAGGCATAAAGACTGAGCCAGTCACTACCAAAAATGACACAGGCCTCAGGCCAGCCTTGCAGATCTACCGGGAGGGGTGTCAGGTTCTGAACCACTCACACACTTTTTAAGGCAATCTGATAACCTGTTGGAACTTAAATCTTTGTAAATATCACCCTAATGAAATACTAAATTTAGGTTTTATTGAAATTATTGGCAAAATTACAGCAAACACATCTAACAGGAAAAAGCTTAATTGTGATACAAAGCATTTTAGTTAACAAGCGATAACTACAATGAAGTACAATACATATATAAACCAGCATAATGCCAAAAATACAAGGGAAGAATGTTACTATACACTGATAATTATCCATCCATCTGTTTCTGAAACTGCTTAATCCCAACTAGGGTTTGGGGGGGGAACAAGAGCTTGTCCTGGGACCAATGGGCACAAGACTTGGGTAGCTGTCAACACACTGCAGGTTGTATGCATTCACAGAGGCAGTGTGCCTTCTTTTGGATAGTTGGAGGAAACCGGAACCAACACAAGCATGGGGATAGCATGCAAACTCCACACAGAAAGGACCCAGGGCTGAACCCAAGACCTACTTATTGTGAGGCAGCAGTGCTAACCACTGTGCCACCACACCACCTCTTGCTGGTGCTTGTAGTAATTTGTAACCAAGAAGTAAATCATGAAAGTGATGCCATATAGTTTAAACACATTAATACAATGAAACCAGTTTGGCTTACCTCTAGAGCATTTTATCTTGAGAATATGAATAAATTTTACCCCGTATGATAAAAAGTTGTGCTACAGAACAAATGTTACTGTCCACAACTTGTGTTCCAAATACTATAACCAGTTAACCAATTACTAAGGACTAGGGGCAACAAGGAACAATGAAAGAATCAAACACTAGAAAATGCTGGCATAGGAGAAACAGGAATAACCAGGAATTACAACACAAGACAAAAAACAATGGGAAATCAAAACTCAAAAGTCCAGCCTACAATGGCAAGTGATGTTTGAAATTCATGTTGTGTTCCATTTGAACTCAGATGCTAGAATTTCCAGTTCCTAGTCTGAAATTTAAATTGGAATGTCCTCTGAAGTCAATTCCAACCTCAGAATTCCACATGGCTGCTCCCTTTATCAACTGATGTAAAAGGTGTAATACAGCCTTCCTTGGAAGAATGTAAAGCATATTTTATATAACATGACAGATGTAATTACCTATTATAACATTTCATTTTACACTTGATGCCTTAGGGAACGCCGTTATTATATTTAAGAAGTGTGTGTCCCAGTTTTAAAAAATTAGTTAAAGTAAATTAATTATCATGGTGTTAAAATCTCTCCAGTAAGTTCAGTATCCTCTTAAGCATCACTCGCATCCAGATGAGACTTTGTGAGATGCTTTGTGTCCTTTGCGGACTTAAACTCCCAGAAATGTAAAATTAATGTAAAATTAACAGAAACAGCTGACCACTGCGTTATATGTATGTTATGGTGACACTTTGCAGCGCTGCTCCCGCCCTATTCAATTGGCTCCTTGTGTGACTGACTGACAATATATAAAATATATTGTTAGCTTACTAACAAGGAAACAGCTGCACTGAACTATTCCATATTGTCTGTAGAGCCAGACAACGCTCCAGCAACAAGGACCACTCATAAAATTCCAGAATTGTGACACTAATATTCCTTTAAATACAATGAAAAACCACATCGCTACTGTAAATGCACTAGGTAGGAAAAATCTTTGCATTTTTATGACATATTTTTGTATATACAGTAGGGTGGGTCAAAAAAGTATGAATAATTGTTTTGTGTACATCAGTTTTCTTGTTCCTTTTGGCCACCATATACTGTGAAAAAAGTTACAATTTTAATATTTAGTACTTTGAAATACAGCTGATTATTAAACTTTTAAATTCAACATGCAAACGGGCAAAAATAACTGAAATAAAGTCTCAAGTATCAATTGTATTTGTATACAAACAGCTGGATATACCATTAATTATTGTAACAAGGACATTATGTGTTCATCAATTTCAATTCATTTACTTTCTCACATAAATGAAAACATCTAAAGTGTCCAAAACTGCATTAAATTCAGTTGCCAAAACAACAATAAATCAACAAATAGAAGTTGGGCAAGCTGGTGATCAGTTCTCATTTTACTTCAGACACTAATCAGTTACTGGAATTGTTCAAGAAACATCGACTTGTTAGCATTCGGGAACCTCTTGCGATGGGACTGTACGACTTGATACAAATACTATTTTTCATCTTCACGCCTCGTCGAGGACAAGTTGAAATGGCTAGCCAGGGCAATGGCTCGCTCTGCAGAATCGTTCACCACCTTCAGAGATTTCACAATCCTTTTAGCATCTTGAAACGAATCCTGGTCTGGCCAGCTATCAACGTCATGCGTGAGACAGTCAGTGTTCAGTTTAAGTACCTTGAACAAGAAATGAGATGCTGATCCTATGAAATAGTCAAGAGTTGTCCTGTAAGTGGAAACGTTTTGGTACACCAACTGGCACAACAGAAGTAAACTCATGTCCACTATAGATAACAGAATTTTACATACAGGAACAAATATGGATCAAATACTCCTGTACCTGTCAAATCCTGACAAATCTTGTTTTTCCTTTCTGTACAGCAACCAGAGCTGCAGGGGTGAATGGCTGCTTGCTGTTCTGAGTCTGTGCTGCTTCCATGCAAATTCCATGACTGAAGATTATGGTGAATGTAATGCAAAAAGCAGTGCAGTGCAGTGCAAACAAGTCAATTTCTTCAGCAAGGTTGAGCAGTCCTTGAATATCCAGCTGGGTGAACATTGTGTAGAAAAGGTCAAGGACATTTCCATACACTTCCCTCCACAGGCACTCAATGCTGTAAAAACACACAGTGAAGGAAATTGTTCATTTACAGGTTTTCATAACAGGTATTTCTAGGTCACTAGCCTTCTGAGTCAATTATTAATGTAGTGTTACCCTATGTGATGTGAAACCAATCACCACAAACCATTTTTGTTTTATTACAAGTGAATGTGTGAAACAATGTAAAACAGGCAATCAATTTACTGTACTGGTACTTACCACTGGTTATGGACACTTCTGCCTGTAATGTGAGAGTTCCTGTTCTTCTCCATTGTCTGGACCATGAAATGTGCAACCTTCATGTTCCCCCCCCCCCCTTTTTCTGACCTGGGAAAAAAAAAAGTTTTGATCTGAGTTAGAGTAACATTCTGAATATATCTACTGTCCAATACAGAATTTTAGGCATACTGTGTTTGTAACACTACTTACTGGACTTGTGATGTTATGCCATAGTGTCTGATTACTGACAAGAAACCATCAAAAACTGTTGTGGCTTTTTTGTTGGTGGCAGATTGACAATTAACCTAGAAAAACCTATCCCACCATGAACAACAAATCTCCATCTGTCAAAAAGTATACAAGAATAGAAAAGGACCATCATTATCATGTCACCACAGTTGCATTTTTAATTTCTACAGAAGAATATTACCGTTAAAAGAATAAAAAAAGAAGAAAAAAAAATGAGTTGTGTATACAAGTGGTGACAATATGTTATAAAACAAGGATACAAAAGAAATAATAGCAGAGTGACTTAAACAGTTTACAGAAAGATCTGTAGTGCTAGGAATCATATACACTGTATATAACTGTGCACTAATAAGCACAATGTTACAGCCTAAGACATGATTACAGCTTATCCTATAAATGGCCTTATACCACAAGACATTTAAGATGACGTGTACCAACTCAAGACTTAATTTTACAATTCAATACATGCATCCTAATACTTACATGGAATAGGAAAGAAGTAATGGTAAGAACTGACCGAATTAGTTTATGATTTCCATCTATATGCCAGTGCTGGCACACTGTACTGACAGCACGTTTCAGTCTGAATAGATAACTGTTGCATCATGACACTTTTTCTGGATTGACTCGTCTCATTGAATCCATCAGTCGAAATCCTGTTTAACAGACAAATGTCTTAGTACTAGAATCCACAAAAAGGCTGTATTGTGAACAATACACACGTGACAGATCATCTCTGCTTCAGGTTGGTATCCAGTTGTTTTACAGGTTTATTGTGAAGAGAGAATTGTGTACTGACTGGTTCAAACAGGAGGAGAACAGGAACATAACTGCAATTTGTTTCCGGACCAATGATAAGGACATGCTAGTAATTTTTGATGTAAACTTTAAAATATCACATCATAGCTACACTAACACCTGCTACCCTAGCCTGAAACTGGCGTTTAGATATCCAAATAATATCACCTTACTATCAATATGTATGTCTCTGGATTTGGGTGACGATGCTGAATATCCAGCACTATTGCATCCAAATCTTCATCCCCAATAGAAGAATACCTATCAGATTTTCTGCACAATTCATCATATTACAGCAACTTTCAACAATGAGTTGCAAAGTTTTCCAAAATATCCTGAAAGATCCAAGGTTAAATATATTCTCGTTTTAGCTTTTATGAAGACAATATCCATAACACTGCTAAAACAGACGAAACTATTTAGATAAACTAGCTATTTGGCGTCAACTTTGTTATATGTACAGCTTTCTCATGTATGTTGGTGCCAAAAAGTGTTATCAGAGCAGAATTAGCTACAAACAGCAATGAAATATTCAACTAGGTACTATTTAAGGCAGTAATGAGCCTGGTATCCAAGAAGATGTAATATACTCTGAACAGTTGGTGGGTCTACTTTCTGTTTGAAGGGGTCCCACAGCCTCTACTGGCCCCAATCTCTGAGCTAAGACACGCTAGCAGATCATATTTACCAGGGAGATGGCGCCGAAAGCTTTACCCTTGCTGCCCCACTTGGTTTAGACAGCCACAATAAAAAAGTAAGTGATAATATTTTAATCTCAAACATCATAATTAACGTTAACATCTGAATAAGGTTGTGTACAGAGTTCCACAGGTGTTAAGTTACAGAGTAAGCTTACCTTTGACCTTCCTCCATCATCGTCCCCTGAATTGTGCTCGATGACACAGAAAACATATTAGCAATAACCCCAATGATTATGCCAGACAACACTAAGGTCCTGAGTCGAATTTCTTGAAATTGAGTAATTCAAGATGTGTGTGATTCCTGTTATCGAGTTATACCAATTAATGTTGTCTCCATTTGATTTGGCTCCGCCCCCTTGGGTGCAGGTGTGTGCTTGGGTAGCCAGCAGAATAGCTGCTCTTTGCTTGTATCGTGAATGTCGGATGTAATAAAGAAGTGTTCCCTGTAAGAAGCGTCTCTCTCATCATGACAATGTGGACATGTACTGGTAAATTATCTCTCTCTTTTTGATCTGCTAAAATAAGCAGAACTGAATGGAGTTTGTGCCAGTCCACCATTCTGCGTGACTTTTGACCTAGCATGTTGTTACCAGCTGTACCTGCAGTCTGGCGAGCAAGTATCCAGGAAAATTAATCGCTGTTAAAGGATCAGCCAATAGGCATTCAGGTCCAACCCATTGGCACTGATTGACAGACAAAGTCATTCTACAGAAAACTCACATTATACAATAAATAGGCCATCGGGAAAAATGCCCATTTGAAATAAAGGCTGACTTTAAAAAAAGAATGTTTTGGAATAAAACTGATGGAACTAAATAAAAGACCTCTGCAATAATGTCTGTTATTGGGAAAAATAATGACCATGACATAATATTTTGCTATGATAAGTAAATTTATATTGCAGAATGCATGCTTGCATCATATCTAGCGTGTCTAGTTCCTTTTATACGTCTTGGTAATGTCATTGGAATTAATGTGTCAGGTGAGCAGAACTTGTGTCCTTTTAATGAGAAATTTTTGTTTGGAGGAAGGTCTCTTTTTAGGAGGAGAAATTCTAGCATGGGCAGCTTTTTCTATCCTTGTGGAGAGTTGGCCTTTCTAAAATGTTACATTGTAATCAAGCAGGGAGAGCAGAGGTGCTGCGCCTGCCGTTTAAGATTAAACAAAGCATTGTGATTAATAACTTGAACTGGTCTTAAAACCGATATTCTCTTTCTTTATATTTTGCCATGTCTATGAGCTAATGTCTTTCCTTCTGTTTCCATGGTGTTTATTCCATTAGATTTCTTGTTCAGTGTTATATGATATAACCACCACTTCAGATTTTCACATTACAAAGGAAATAGCATCTTGCATAGAAATACAGATATATAATCTGACACCTTTAGGTATCACAGGGTGTCTGCTTCATGTTCCCGTACTAACCCCAAAGGTTTATAATAATGCTGTAATATCCTGCCAGCTTTGCAACTCCCCCTTGTGTGACTAGCTGTGTCTACGTGCTGCTCTCTGTCTGCAGCCTGTCGCATTTACATGCTGCTCTCTGTCTGGAGACTGCTGTGTTTGCATGCTGCTCTCTGTCTGCAGCCTGTATTGCCCTGGGGGCCTGATGTGCCTGCTTTCCTTTGATCTGCCTGTCCGTTGGGTTTATGTCCCTCTAAGACAGAACGGCTCACGTCCATTGGCACTGGAATTGTGATTATAGCCCCATAGGGTCCCTTCCTGCACACTATGGCTCCAATTAGACTTGAAACAGTCAGGGAGACATACTTCAGAGCTCATTAGGTCCCTGAGCTCTGATCTGATTTTCCCCAGCTGTAGCCATATTTAGCAGGGAGACCACGCTTCCTGCAGCAAAGAGCAGCCTCCTCAGAGCCACAGGTAGCCCTCATGTTTCCCGTTTGTCCCTTGCTCTGTTGGATGCAGACTTTCCAATCACTTCTGTTTCTCATTTGCCTCACCACTCTAAAGTGTGCACTAAGCTTGACTTGCATGCTCCTTTGTTCCACAGTGAAAACAAGGAAGTGACATCAGCCAATGTAGGTATGGTGTTGGTGGGCTGAACTGGGAGGGGGCTGGCGCCCCAGAGGTAGCCCCGGCGGTGAGGCACAAAGTGCTGGAGATGGACCCCAAGGCACTTAGGAGCCATGATGTGTTTGATTTCTCTTTGGGGCCCCTGCATGCTGAAACCATCCTGCAGATGTTTGCGGTGTTCCAAGAGAGCGGCCTGTTTGCTCACTCTTTGTGTACGTGCCGGGCTGATAGTTCCCCTGCCAATGCACTATGCTTGCTGCCTGCAGCACCTACTTCTGGGTGTACCTGCAGTACATCTACATGGGCCAGGCGCACATCACTGCCGAAAACCTGCAGTTACTCTTCAAGACCTCCAGCATCTTCATGGTGGGGTTGCTGAGGGATGCTGCGCCAAGTTCCTGGAGGGCCAGCTGGACCCGTGCAACTTCCTGGGCACCCAGCATTTCGCCGACACCCACCTAATCACCCAGAGCAGAACTTCCCAGACAGACAAGGAGTTCCTGGACCCCCAGTGACGAGCTGGCTGTGCCCAAGGAGGAGATGTTATTCGAGATGGTGATGTGCTCTGTGTACCGTGACGTGAAGCCATGACGCCCAGCACTCTCTGAGGTGCTGCAGCATGTCCGCATGTCCGCATGCCTGTGCTGTATCCCAGCTACTTTGTGCGGATGGTGGAGTGTGACCATTTCATCCAGGGCGTCCCAAGTACTACCAGCTACTGCACAAGGCCTGGTGCTACCACGTGCTGGGCAACGAGAAGATGTTGTCGTGACCTCACCATCACAGGTAGCTGACTGATTTCTAGGCACCTGTGATGGGTTGGCACTCCATCCTGGTTTATATTGGTTTTGGATAGGCTCTGGACCCTCTAGAATGTACCTAGGACAAGCGGAAATAGTGGATGATGGATGGATGGATTGATGGATTTTTTGCCATTGAAAACATTCTGTGACACATTCTGTGACACATTCTCTAGTCAATTAGTTTCATATAGTTTCATAAAAACACACAAGCAGTTGCTGATGGCTTTTTGAATAAAACTTTTTAGCTGCCTTTACTCTATTTTGTAAAAGATGAGGATTAAGTGGGAACAGTGAGGGATAATGGACTTTGTTGTGTCTCATCTGAGCAGGGGTGCTAAAGGCACCTTTTGGATTTGTCCCACACCCTTTTACATTGTGTCAGTGTATGTGGCGTAAGTGAAGTCTTCAGAGGCCCTGCCAGTCTATTTGCTCAGAGGCTCCTAACTTTCTGGAAGCCCCAGCCCATCATGTTTGTGGACGGGCTTCCCCGCTTTGGTCTTAAAACGCAGCCTCCCCCATCATCTGTGTGTTAGTGTGAATGAGGAGAATTTGGCACGCGGTCGGCCTGCTGGGTGGGAAGACTGTTTCTGTTTTGTTCCGTTGTGAGCTGAGGTTTGTGTGTCACTTTACAGATGCTTGGGTGGTTTAGTGGTGGTTAAACGGCTGTGGTGCTGACATATTTGGCAGCAGACATTCTCGTGCACCATTCAGACTTTGACAGAGAGAGAGAGATTTTTTTTGGTAGTTGGAGGGGGGGGGGGGGTCACAAGTCTGGTTTAGCGTTTCAGGCCCAATACTTTACCTCTGTGCAGAGATCTCAGCGTAGCAGGATGTTCGCTGGCTCCACTGAGCGGGATTTAGGAGCATGTTTGCATTTTTATAAACTTCTGGTCTCTTCTGGTTCTGGGTCTGAGAGTGTGGCTGGATGCAGCTTAATGTCACGCCAGAGGAGGGGAGAGAGATAGGGGGAGAAAATGAGGAGCGAGAAGAAGCAGAGATCAGAGAGGCAGAGAGTGTGCACAGGAAGCAGGACGTCAACCCGGGAAGCCCTGTGTGCTAAAGGTCACTGCAGGTCATCTGTGCTGCAATTCATAGATAAGTGTGAAATACTGGGTCCTCGCAGCCACTGAGTCCAATGGAACCTGACTGTCAGAGCAACCCACTGCATGAAAAGAGGTGTATCTTGTTGGAGTACACCGTCTCCAGCTGGGTCCGTTTGATGAGAAGAGATTCATGAAGAGACAAGGAGTAGTTGCAAGTCACCGCTTTATTCTGACAATCGATTGCAATCGGGAGCGACCACTGACATACATTCAGCATG
>JAODKF010000089.1:25101622-25111871 GCA_026779585.1 Mormyrus proboscirostris
AATCATTACTGAGAATTTTGAAGCGAGTTACTTTCACTTTTGGAGGTATTGACCATTTCAGATATTTACAGTACTTTCTTGATTGTCTGTGACAAAAACATAATATTCTCTAGAACACTCATGAACAAGTTCTCTTTTAAAGGCTTTGTTTAAAAAAATATTTTTACATCTATCAGCGAACAGCATGTGTTCAATTTGTAAATTAGGTAAATTAAATCGAACTTTTGAATTAATAATTGTGTTTTATATTAGAGTTAAAGGAAGTGGAATTGCTTTACATACTCCTATTCCTTATGAGAACACTGTACATTAAATTTATCTTGAAATGTTTCATACTGTAAAACATTACCATGTTTATCCTTTAAGTCTATGACAAAAATGATTTCTTGGTTAAACCAGTTTTGTATAAATAGTGTTTTCCCATTGATGGTAATCGCCCTGTTGTTCCACAGAGTAGAACAGTGTGGAGTAAAATTATAGGTAAATATCTTCCAGTACATACCATACCAGTGAGCCTGTGTGGAACCTACCAATGAGTCATTTGTGAGACTGTAACCCATAGATGACATAGATTTGTGCTAGATTTGCATTGAAGATGACAATTTGATGCAAGATTAAACTTTGTACCAAACAACAACAAAGAAACCGAAAGATCAGAATCGAGTTCACACATACAAGGAATTTGCTTTGGTGGTTGGTGCCAGACTTCAAGAGATGAGATGGTTAATATAAATATATATACAAAGACTATGTACAGGTACTAATATAAATAGTCAGTGAATGTGGAATATGATACAGCAGTGGAAATATATACATATTGTACTAGGATGGGGAAATAGAATTTGAGTGAGTGTTCTGGACCTTATTGATGAGGCGGGCACCGGTGGGGAAAAAAAAACTGTTCCGATGGTGTGATGTTTTGGTCCCAATGGACCGCAACCTTCTGCTGGTAGTCTTCCCGGAAGAGTGAATGATGTGCTTTAGTCTGCTCTTGTCCTTTGCAGTGGCAGCAGGGTACCAGATGGTGGTGAGGATGGACTCAGTGATGGCAGTGTAGAAGTGCACAATCATAGTCTTTAGCGGACTGAACTTCTTCAGCTGCCTCAGGAAGAACATGCTCTCTGTTGAGCTTTTTTGGTAAGAGAACAGAACAGATGTTCATCTCCCACTTGAGGTCCTTGCTAATCATGGTGCCCAGGAAGCGGAAGTACTCCACAGTGGTGACTGGTGAGCTGAGGAGGAAGACAGGTAGAGGTGGGGCAGAGTTTTTCCATTCGAAGTCCACAATCAGTTCCACTGTCTTTAGGGCGTTGAACTCAAAGTTGTTCCCATTGCACCAGGACACCAGGTGATCAATCTCTTGTCTGTAGGCAGACTTGTCCCCATCAGAGATGAGTCCAATGAGAGTGGTGTCGTCTGCAAATTTCAGGAGCTCGACAGACGGGTGGGTGGATGTGCAGCTGTTTGTGTAGAATGAGAATAGGAGTGGAGAAAGCACCAGATCGCTGTTGATGTTGACACCATCATCTACATATCTGCTGGCTCTGTAGGCAAACAGCATGGGGTCCAGCAGGGGGTCAGTGGTGGCTTTGAGGTGGCGCTAAAAGGACTTCATAACTACAGGCATCAAAGTAATGGGTCTGTAGTCATTTAGTCCCGTTATCCTAGGTTTTTTTGGCACAGGGATGATGGTAGAGGTCTTAAAACATGCTGGCACGTAGCATGACTCCAGCGAGGTGTTGAAGATTTCTGTGAACAGATGGAGTCTGGACCTGCAGCATTGTGGGGGTTCAGCTTCTTGAAGACCTTGTTAATGTCCACCTCTTGAATATGAAGAGAGGTGTGAGGCTTCAAAGATGATAACGGGATGGGGAGGTGGTCAGTGGTGGGTGTGACGAGCTACGGGGGATGGTGAAGTGTGAACTGTCCAGTTGTCTTAAAAAGCGGCAGTAAAAGTCGTTCAGTTGATTTGCAAGTCGCAGGTCTTTGACAGAGTGGGGGGCTGTGGGTTTGTAATTGGTAATCTGTCTGAGCCCCTACCAGACAGACGCAGGGTCCTTGGCTGAGAACTGGTGTTGGATCACTGCATGAAAAGAGGTGTATCTGTACTAGGAAATTCCTGTATACACCACTGATTTTCGGGAGTATGTACAAGTACTGTACCACTGAGCGTATACATCAAATTCCACCAACCTAGGATACTTCCGGATTGATACCAATTCGGATGTATCTTGCTGAGGGATTCTTCCATGGTACAGCCATTTGATGCCATGGCAAATATTCCACTCAAGGCTCTTCCAAGGAGACATTCACACCTCAAGAACCATTTGCATTTTACATCTCTGCACAACTCTGCTGTTCCCCATTGGTCTTTTAGCTCAACATTGATTGGTTGATTTAAAAAAAAAAAAAAAAAAAAAAAAAAACACTTCCACAACCCTGACAACTATTGGGACATTACCCAGTGACTTTCCTGTTATTATTTGATTGGTCACACTTTTTATTTAGCCCAAACCAAGCCCTCATAGCTTAGTGAGTTGATTGGTTATTGGGCAGGTATGTAGACGGACCATATACACTCCCCACTGAATATGAAACAAACACATGCACCAGTGCTTATCAAAGTTCCAAAAAAGAATGTTCTTCTGGCCCGATGACATCAGCTCTTACACGCTGACGGTGTGTAAGCGCATAGGGCATATCCGCATCCAATCTGGACTGAAGCTGCTGGCAAAGCTCAGACAATTGTGGGTTCCTGTGAGGTGGAGACCTCACAACCCACACCGGTCTTCCATCAACGATGGCATCCTCTTCATCGGACATCAGGTCCAGAATTGCAGTCTGCCACAGTTCTCTCTCTGCATCTGTTTGGATGACTCTAGACCTGGACTCCAGGAACTGCAAAGCACACCATATGTTAACCCCTAAAAACACCCAGAGATGTACCAAACTTAATATATATATTAATTTGTACACGTATCCGTCTTTTCCTTTGTCGGTTTTTAGCCCCTATCTTAATGGAGTCTCTTAGCTGGGACTTTCCTGGCTGGGACAAAGAGTATTTCCTCCGCAGTGTCTCATACTAAGTCCTACAGCATGCTGAAGAAATGAAGAAAAAGAATTCATATAAGTGACAAAATCAATTCAAATTATTAGAGGGACAACAATAAAGGGGACATGAACATAATTACAATAACAAATCCCCTTTTAATATTTGTGTACAGTATAGTGTATAAATTACCCTTTATACACTCAGGGTCTGCATTTGCAAAAGTCATCTTCAATTCCTCCAGCAGATATGTCATTACTGCCTGGTTATGAGGTGAACTTATTCTGTGTGGAAAGAGAGTAGTGTCATTAATTACATTTAAAATGATTACATAAAACCCCATACACAGCATATAAAAAAACACTGCTTACCCAGTTTGTGGATCATATTTATGTGGGTTGTTTTCCGAATTATAGGTATGTTACAATCCACGGGCCGCCATTTTCTACGATCGTCACTGCTATGCGATATAGGTGCATCACAGGGTAACCCCAAGCTAAAATGGGCAGTGCGCTGTCTGTGATGGGCTATTTCTGCGAGATTCCCTGTTATGACATACTTAGGATTCCCCTCTTCAGCCTCGAATTCAAATTTTTCAATTTGATCATACGGTTTGTCATTTTGTCATTTGCTTGCGCCGAAAATTTTCATCAAGGTCAACCTGTTCTAAACCAAAATCTATGCTTTGGGCAATAACAAAAGGTAAGTGGACGCTCTTTCTGTTGTTTTTTCTGTGAACTGGTGAAGTTTCATCAAAATCAAATGAATCCGAGACAGTTATTTACCGTTACGAAGATCGCCTGTCTGATTGACTGAGTGTCATGGCGGACACAAAATCTATGAAAACTGATAGTTTATAACGCCAAAATTGAAAAGTTGCGGGCCACCAAAAAGATTTATAAGGTTGCATACTGGTGTCAGTTGGAGGAGTATGACAATGCTACAGATTATGAAATGTCAATGTACTCGTTGGCCGCAGACTTGCTTTATGGGTATCTTGTGTTTTGCTAGGACTTTGACATTGGTGTTTTCTGGTAAATATTTTTCTCTTTACCTTGCAAGTTCTCAACATTGCAGTAAAGATGATATGTATAATTAATCCATTGATTAGCAAGTAGATGCATCCTAACTTGGTGCAGTGATTTACACCATGACAGTAAGATTTTAACACTTTATTCTTGATGGTGGTCATGGACCTGTGTGATGTTTTGTGTAAGTGATGGCTTAAGTTGAGAATTACTTACTTGGTGACTTTTCTTGTCATAAAATGCAATACTGGTCCATGTCACTGCGTTTTTGCATCTTTAGCCTTGTCCGTCACACTAATTAGTTCATTAATTAACTAATTAAAAGGAGAAATAGATATCCAACTTAATTGTTTAGTGTCTTATCTGATTCTCATTAACTTTCTCTGTATGTGTTGAAAGTTTCATTCAGTTATCTCAACCCACAAGGAAGTTATTGAACATTAAGTCATGGAATTCACTTTTGTTGATAACAGCTTTTGCTTTATTCTAATGCAAAGACAATACATGGAAATTAGCCATTCCCCGATTATTAAAACTGTCATAACTTCCTTAATACTGAACATAGAGGGGTGGTTTTGGTATCAAAATTTATGTTTCTTTACACTCTCCTTGATGAAAACATTTGCAGGTCTTCATTTTACTGTCTCATTTTTTTGTAACATACCTACAAATTATGGAGGCGCCTTACAGCTTCCTGTAACATTGAATTAAAAACGCTTTAGTAGATACACGCATAGGAAACGAAGAATTTTCAAACAACATCGTATAATTCGGACGTGACAAACTGCTAAATAAGCTAGACGCAAGGAACAAAAGTAGTTGTGTAGCCAAGCGCTAACTTAGGCTAACTTGGCGAGGTATAATTTTCTACTATATTGTCGGCTAACATAAAGCTCAACTTACCGCAATGCCCACGTTATGCGCCCTCTTGACTCTTTTAAGCACATGGCTTGACTCTTCCTTTTTGTTCTCATGATGAATGTTGATTGGTATCAACCCTTCAAGAATTCCCCATATTCAGCAGGGGTTATATATCTGGCCATTTTGAACTTGCCACGAGAAGATTGTTTTTAGGAGTTTTTTTCTTTTTTGAAAGATTTAATGGAATGTTAAGGCAGTATCATAATAACAACAGAAACATTGAGGTTCAAATCATGCAGCATTTTCAACAGAACCAACAGCTTTATATGCCATTACCTTGTGAATATGGCACTGAATCTATCAACATCCTAGCAAGCAAAAAAATGTGATACTTTGTCTCCTTATGGAGCAACTGACATGATGTTGTTGAAACGAAATTCCCAGATCTCATCTGAAACACTTATTCTAGAGGACGGAGACAGTACTGAGCCACTGTCCCAATTTCAGGAAGTTGTGCTAGATGAATCTGACAGAGAAAAACTGTTATTAATGTACAACAAAATATATCCTTACAACTGTGTCTTACAGGTGTCTTGTTTGGCAAAGACTTGCTCTAAAGTTAAGAATCTTGGAGTAACTCTGTCAGTTAACAGTTGCAGAACTGAAAGGTCTGCTTGTGTTTTGGCTAAATGGTGTGCTGGTTACTCCAGCTTTGAGGAACCAGTCCTAGATCCAAATGCAGATTTCCGCCCAGGAATTATTGAAAGGTTTCTGATAGTTACTTTAATATCTAACGCATGTACCTTTCAACATATTGTTGCAAAGGTAACATGGTTACAGCCTCACCCAGACAGACATTTCTTTGGGAGTCCTGTGGAAGTTTGGAGTTTGCAGGGCACACCTACTAATGCTGCTGTAGCATTTCTCCCTGTGGAGCGTATTGCATGCAGATGTGTACTTAGTACTTCAACTGTGCAGTTAAATCACACTACAGAGAAGGTCTTGGTCGTAATTCCACTATGCACAGTGGGTGAGATTTAGCCCAATGTAATTACAAATGCTTGTTTGTTTATACTGTTACTGTGCATTTTTATAATTTTTTGTTATCTGTAAATGTAAACCTTCACAATAAAACGTTTTCATGATATTCTGAAACAACGTTTGTTGCATTCCTCTTGACTACTGTAATCCATAAAGTGTCAGACACATGTACAAAAGTAATTTTCACACATTAAAAAAGGTAATCATGTCTATTGAATTTAAGTTGTTTTGAATGGTATACACATTTTCTCAAAAACACAAATGAAGATATCCTAATATTAAATGTATGTAGTAAACACATTTGTACAGACAGGGTGTTTTATCCAGTTTTTATGTACAATAATGAAGTATCTGCTGTCCCATGGCTAATCCCCCCACCCGGCTATGATAACAAAGACAACACCTCTACTTGACAGTCATTAACATATGAAAAACTCTTATACCTCACAGCCATCACACCTCATTGCTAGCTGTGAGGATTCCTTGAAACTTCCACCGATTCCTGTAACGGAAGATATAGTTCATGCTGGAGTTTAAAATAATGAGACACTAGGGTTGTCAAAAACCCAGTTCACCTCATTCACCACACTTCACACAGCCCCACTACAGCGCATAGAAAAGCCTCTATGCAAACACTGCTAAAAGTTGTAGCAACAAATTCAAGTAACACGTCAAACCTGGCGAAGCATCTTAAACACCGACATCCTGGTCTTCATGAGAAATTTCATGAGGTCAGTAAAGCTCATGTTCCAGCAACACTTAACAATTAAACACTTATCAAAAGTTAACTTGGCCGATGCACATTAGCCGTTTATTTTATTTTATTCATCCTTTATTTTAAGGTTCCGTTGGGATACAATATCTCTTCTTCCAGGACGAAGATGGCAACAAATAGGAAAAATAAGACAAAAGTTTCATATACATACATACAGAGATGATTAATATAAACACAAACTAAAACATATACACATATGCAAACACTCCAAAAATACGTAGAATAAAGTTAATTTATATGAAACAATGACACTGATCTTTAACCTCAGAGTTTAAGTTAAAAGAATTTTAAACACATTCAGAGGAGGCAAGTCTAAATTCAATATATTTTGTAATATGTTCCACTCATGTGGTGCATAAGAACAAAAGGTGGATTTCTTCAGTTCTGTGCGTGTGGTACCTGTAAGAGCCTGAAGGAGAAGTTTAACTGATGAACAGGTTCTGTATACGTGTATTAGTGTGGAATGTCAGCAAACTACATATGTACTGAGGTAGTTTGCCCATTAAAACCTCTGCAATAAAAACCAAGCAATGCATTTTCCTTCTAAGAAAAGGAAATCTATAAGCAGTTAGTCGACAAACACATTAGCTGTCTGTTATCATTAAGGTAGTGGATAGGCGCAATGACTAATAACAAAAAAGTATATTTAATATAGTTAATAATATAATAATATAGTTAATGTGGGAACAATACAAAAAACGTAAAACAAAAATGTGTCCTGTAAAATCCTGTAAAATGTGGTAAACGCCCAGTCATACTTCAAAAAAAAAAAAAGACCACAATATACTGTGAAACCGATATAAAAATACCGTGATATAATTTTTTGGTCATACTTCCCAGCTCTACATCAGCCTGCCCTACACAGAGTACTACAAACCCGTCACCAACAAGTGGTCATCCCTGACCAAGCTTCCAGAGCTTTTCAACTCCGAGTACACAGTATGTGCCCTCAGGAATGACATACTGGTGTCTGGTGAGCTGGGCAGAGGGGGTGAAGACATCAAGGCTTATGCTGTGGGGAAAGCAGAGGGGGAGTGGGATTTGCCTGAGGCAAGGTGAATGAGGTCGTACGCCATTGGCTGATGGTCTGTGTTCCAGCCAATTGGATACAATAGCACAGGAAGAGTGACTTTAATGAGGATGACAGACAAATACCAATTTTCCTCAGGAAACTGCATAGTACTGCTATGCCTCTGACCGATTTACTGCTGGAGAGAGTCCCATGGGGGCAGCATGTGGCTCAGTGAGCTAAGCCTGTGTACCTGTAATCACAAGGTCGCAGGTTCAAATCCAGCCTCAGCATGTCTATGGGTCCTTGAGCAAGGCCATTAACCCCCAACTCCCTGGGCGCCCCAACAGGGGTTCAATTATTATAATTATTATTATGATATGTGTGATTTCTGTGTACTCCCTCTGCTCTGCTTGTTCATATATAGTGTAGTGATTCATGTTATTTACACTGATTCTATCATGGTGGCTCATTTTCACTTATTACTAGAATGTAAAAAGGTTATTCATGTTTGGCCTGTTGATGGTTACCAAGGAGAAACATTCTTCCTCCCTCTCTTCCTTTCCCTCCCTCCGTCGATCTTCACTGACCTACTTCTACCTGCCAACCCCCCCAATGCTGGAGCATACCTGTCCTCTTCTGTCTGAGCTGTTAGCAGGGAAGTAGATGGTGGCTAAAACAGAAACAGACTCCTTGCCACAGAACAGTTGAAAAAGAGTGAAAGGGGGTGCCGATGCAGATACTTCCCAGCTGTAGGTGCAGTAACCCCCAGATTGGGGGGCCAGGCCGGGTGGGGTGGGGTGGGGGGGTTGAAATTGTCAAGGTTCTGCCCAGATTCAGAGACTTTAAGGATCCTTTATGTTGCTGAGTAAAGTGAGTCAAGGAACCCAGGAAAGAAATGCAAAATTCAGTGACTGCCATTAGGTAAAATAGCCAGTGATTACATAAATCAGTGATGAAGTCACTGGTGCTAACGCTCTACTTCATGGTGTAAGATGTCCTCTCCGCCCCCCAGATCTAACACTTTGCTTCCTGGTGTGAGATGCCCTCTCTGGTAACCAGATCTAACACTCTGCTTCCTGGTGTGAGGCATCCTCTCCATCCCCCGGATCTAACACTTTGCTTCCAGTTGTGAGATGCCCACTCTGTCTCTCAGATGTAAGGCGCTACTTCCTTGTAGTATCCTTCTCTGGTATCCGGATCTAACGCTCTACTTCCTGGTGTGAGATACCCTCTCCTTCCCCCAGATCTAACACTCTGCATTTTGGTGTGAGATGCCTTCTCTGATACCCGGATCTAATACTGCACTTCCTTGTGTGAGACAACCTCTCTGGTACCCGGATCTAACGCTCTATCTACTTCCTGGTGTGAGATATCCTCTCCTTCTCCCAGATCTGACACTCTGCATCCTGGTGTGAGATGCCTTCTCTGATACCCGGATCTAATACTCTACTTTCTGGTGTGAGATGCCCCCTCCATCCCCCAGATGTAACGCTCTACTTCCTGGTGTGTCCCGTCACCCAGTGCTGTATCACTGCTGTGTCTGATCTATGTGTCTGCTGGCCTCACCGGGTCCATCTTCTGCTCCAACCCAACGAAGGACTACTGGATGAAGGTGGTGCAGATCTTCAGCATGCAGGTATGAGAAACTGGGCCTACTGTGTTATGAGTGTGTTCATTCGCGGTGAAGGAAGCTTGCCGGTTTATGTGTGTGGTGACTGACCATTTCTGACCATCCAACCTGTAGGACAGCTGTGCCCTCCTCTATGGGCTCTAAGATTGACGCAATGAGAGCTTAAGACTCTCTTTGTGACATGAAGCACTGCATTCCATATACAAATGACTTTAGGGTCCATCACCTGACAGTACCCTGACAGGCACCTGTGGTACTGCTGTCCAGGGTCAGAATGTTTAATGTACCTATAGCAAATGACCCAGTCTCTGAATAGAGCCACTGCACTCTTACAGGTGTTCACTTTTCACTGTTAGTGGTGGCTGCTTAGGCCTCCCTTTCTGATCGCTGACAGATGGTCCTGCTCTTCAGACCTGGGGGAGGAGCAGCCAAGCTTCCATGTCCCTCAATCCTCATGCTCTAGGTCGCCTTGCTGCTCATGTGCACATAATAATATTTGTGATAAAAGCACAAAACACTGTATGTCTCCTTAAATGTGTGGCTGAAATTACTGTGTTGATTGTAGATGTCATTGTCTTACGTCTCCCAGTAAAATTGTCATTTTTGCATCAGTGGTGTAGCAGAGCAGGAATTTAACAGTTGATGTTTTTACCAGCATTCTGCCCCCCGCCCCCCCAGGTCCGCACAGCTGCTGGCTCTTCCTCTTCCAAGCCATGGTTGTGCTGGTCTCCTGGCAGCTTCCACTTTCAGTCCAAACCAGCTGAATTTTGCTGAACTTGCTCACTGACAGGCAGGAATGTAAGGCGCTCGCTTTCGAAAAGTGGGAGGATTCTGGATCTGCTGCCACGTGAGC
>JAODKF010000089.1:25121439-25140112 GCA_026779585.1 Mormyrus proboscirostris
CCCCCCCCCCCCCCCCCCTATGTAAAGCACAACATCCCCATCAGATTACAGCAGGAGGCGCGTGTCCCTCGGGGCTGTCTACAGTCAGTTACATAAGGAAGAAACCGGACTTGTTCCCAGCCACTTCACTGCAGAGAGAGATTCTTAAGAAATATCATTCTTTTCACATTCTGCTGACACAACTGTAAACCATAACCGTAAGTAAAATGTTAGAAATATTGCTGTTAAAACGCTAATATTATGAGACAAAGAGCACAGAATGTTACACTTTCCAAAACACATCCACAGCTGGCACTTGCATTTGTGGATTCATACACTCCATCCATTTATGTGTGTGTGGGTAATGTATACATTACATCTTGGGAACCAATTGTCTCATTGTGAGAAAAAGCTGTTATTGTGACATTGTGGGGACATTTTTTTAGCTCCCTACAAGGGGAAGCTGAATTTAATAAAAAATTTGTGATTACAATCAAAAAATGAAAAACTCCAAATCACTTTTGGTTTTTGGTTACTTATGTTTATGGTTAGGACTAGGTACTGCTTAAGGTTGTCATTGCTGGGATTAGGGTTTTGCCCTTAGAAATAAATGGACAATCCCCACAAATACTGGGAATGACCAGAAACCAGACAGGTAAAGGGCAGAAGCGGGAAATGCCAGAGATGACTGTTGACTGACCTGACAGTTTCTCATGAATCGGAGGATGACATCAAGTGACCTTCAACATGAATGGGAAACATTAAGTACAAATGTGGAGTGCACTGCTAGGAGAGTTTGTATCAGGCTCCAAGAAGCAGGAATAAGTCCCATAAAACAAAGAAGTAGCCCTTAAATAATGAGAAACAGTGAAGAACCAGTATGCAGTTTGCAAAATAATATATATTATTCACAGATGGACTTCCATAAATTGAGAAATGTCTGAAACAAAACATTGTGCTGTGCTCACTTAATTTTTTTCTGGAGCTGTATATGAAATAAAATGTGTGTGTGTGTGTGGAGCTGTATATGAAATAAAATGTGTGTGTGTGTGTGTGTGTGTGTGTGTATGCGTGTGTGTGTGTGTGTGCCGTGCATTCAGCATGCATCCATTTAATATGGAGGACTCTGATCCTTGACCTGCTCGATTAAATGCCTGGCCTATACAGGAGATGATGAATGGAATGTCTCAAGGAGGTGACATGTTGAATTTTTGTGGTGGCATTGTCAAGTTGACAGCGTGTGTTTTACGTCTATGTGTGGGCATGAAGGAGAGCCTGACAGGAGTGTAAACATATCTGTGACCCTGTGCAAGGTCGGCTTACCAGCCATCGTCATGGCAACGTGGGAGGACTTTTTCCTGCAAGCCAGAGACGCAGGCGGGTGTGTGGGCTACCAGGGAGAGCTTTGCTTGGGTCCAGCTTCGTGCACCAAAGTTCTCTGAGGAAAAACATAGGCCATGCTTTCAACATGGAGAGCAGTCAAAAATCCCAAAGAGGTGTGCAAAGTCTCGAGGATTCATCCTCATGCATGCTGACAAAATTCAATGTGCATGTTCAGAATCATTCACCAAAATATGTTCTGGAGGAAAAAAAACCCGCTCCTTCTGCTCTTCGAAGCAGGTACCGTCCCCTGGTTTCCATGGTACCGCGTTGCTATGGAAACCAGTGCAGGCTCTGCAGTGAGTGCAGACACTGGGAGCTCATTGGGAAAAAGTGAAAAGATTACTGCATGCCTGTCATCGCCAAGAGCAAAAGGCGCTTAATGAAGGTTAACGTGAGGTGCCGCAGAGCTGCGGAGTGTTGGTTCACATACCAGAGGGTGACCTGCATTAGGTGCTCCACCTGAGAAGTTAAAGCTAAAATGTCCAGCAGCTGACAAGTGAAGTTGCAGTGGAGTCACGCTGGGTGCAGGTGTCAGAGAGATGCCTTAACTCTGCATATTTTTTGATGTTATTTCTGTATTTGCAGTCTGTCAACTCACTCCTTTAAACAGCATGTCTCATGGTGCTGCACACAGATGTGACGGAGAAGGACAGGGGGACAGAGAAGGACAGATGGGGATAGAGAGGGACAGCAGGACAGATGGGGATGGGGGATGGAGTGGGGCAGATGGGGACAGAGGGACACAGAACGTGGCAGGATTGGCTCATTGAGGGACAGACAGGGACACCACCAGAAGTGGGGCAGACAGGGATGGTGGGACAGTTCAGGACAGAGTGGGACAGCAAGACTTCCAAACCCTTAAGATGGACCTGTGCTGGTCCACAGCTGCGTCAACACCACCTCACACGACTGAGCAGGAGATGGACTGCTTCACCCCTAAACCCCTTAAAGGAAAATAGGGGAGGGGGGCTGGAGCCTTAAGCACATCCCCCTAAACCTCTGTGTTCATGTAGGAGTGGGGGGGCGATTACACATTACACACCTCAGCTCAGTTTTTCTGCAAGTATCATTCATAGCAGCCCAGATTCACTCTGACTTACAGTGCAGGCGGTGTGTAAATGTGCTGTCCAACCCATACTGCACAGGTCTGGTTTATTAAACCCACATGGCACAAGTCTGGTTTATTAAACCCACATGGCACAAGTCTGGTTTATTAAACCCACATGGCACAGGTCTGGTTTATTAAACCCACATGGCACAGGTCTGGTTTATTAAAACCACACAACATTGGTCTGGTAATTCAAACAACCGGACACAGGTCCAGTTTATTAAAACCACACAGCACTGGTCTGGTTGAGTTGGCTATATGGGTGTCACTGTTATGCTTCAGAATAACCCAGACGGCATGAGCCCCATCTCTTTCAGGGCCAGCTTGGCCTTCAGACTGTAGGTGAGCTGATTAGCACCCAAACACAGTTGGGTGTGGCCCCTGTACCCCACACCCCTGAGCGCACCCCCTTTCCCATACACACACCCCTGAGCACGGCCACTTTCCCGCCACGTTCATCCTGGAGCACAGCCCCTTTGCCCCACGCACACCCCTGAGCACGGCCCTTTCTCTCTCTCTCTCTCTCTCTCTCTCTCTCTCTCTCTCTCTCACACACACACACACACACACCCTGAGCCAATGTGTGATCATTTAGTGATGAAGAGGCAGGCGGCCCCCTCCCTCCCTTGCTGTGTTTACCTCTCCCTCCCACTCTCCTTTCATCACTCTGGGCCCTGCTGTCTCCTTGCTGTGTGTGTATGTATTTTGTGTGTGTGTGTGTGTGTGTGTGTGTGTATATGTGTGCATGCATGTAGAGGAGTGGAGGATGCCCATGGCAGTGAGCCAATGCCCCCCCTACCCCCACCTCCACGTGCTGTCTGCTCACGAGGTCCTTCCTCGCAGCTCTGCACGGGCTCCACTGTTGCCTAGCAACAGGCTCCAGGTCCATCGCAGCGAATCGATGCCTCATTGCTGTTATTCATTATTTCTGTTTTACAGTTACATGCTGAAAGAATGGCCACTGATTAGGCAAACAGATTCCCATATTTGTTTATCCATATACTGTCCATAGCCACTTACCCAGTGGCGTTCTGGGGGTGGGGAACACTTTGGTAATGTGTAATTTCATAATGGCCTTCGTGTGTATAGTTTTGGAAAAATGGTGCTGTGTTCTGACAAATGTGTGTATCTAATTGGGCAAAAAATGCTATATATTTATTTAATAAATGATGACGCAGTGTGTTCACTTTATTTGCAGCAAGACTGACTGGTCTATAGGTAGTATAGTGTACCTGTGTATGTGGTGTCACTGTCATATATTGTGGATGATTTCACATGCAGTGTGGCAGATTTTACTAGGAGTGTTGCTGATTTTTTATGCACTGTGGCAAATGTTATGTGCAGTTTAACTGGCTTTGTGTATGCAATGAGGCTGAGTTTTAACTCAGTATGACCAAGGTGCTGTGTGGTGTGAATTCTCGCACTGTCGGGTGCATGATCCTGCTGTCATCCTGTGGGAGGATGCTCTTGCATCACCATGGGGACTTTTGATGTGATTTTCAAAGCCTGAGCCACTGCAAAGTTTTTCCAAAAAGCAAAGAAAATTACTCATTCTATTTGTAATAATAAATTCATGAAGCACACTCCTGATGAAAGAGGGGCAGTGGAATGTTCCGGGAGCTCCCCTGACTCTCCCTGCAGGGTCAAAGTCCTCACCTTTGGGTGACCCTCAAAGTCCTGCTTCTCACACATTACCTCATTAGTTTTGGTGCATGCAGGTGGTGCTGAATATTCATGAGTACAAGTCCACGTTTTAGTAGCTACCAATCAGAATCACTTCCGGTGTGCCCATTCATGTATATTCATGAACAAGCTCATATTTCCTCAGTGGCTACAGCTGCCTGGCAGAGGCCTCAGGCTCCTGTCCTCCAGCTGATGGAATGGATGTTCTGGCCCCATATAGCTCGCGCTCCTTCAACCTGTGTGCAGCAAGGGGCCCCTTCTACCTGACAAAGAACAGCTCTGCTCTGCTTGGAAAATAAAAATCATGTGTCTGCCTCTCCAGAAGGCCTGGCTGGGCAAGGATATTGGAAAGGGAACCACAGGACAGTAATGCCATGGGTGTTGTCAGGCTTGATCACTTGGGGCTATTTTAGCCCTGATGCCAATCTTCCTCTAAAAAAACGTCAAGCCCCAGGTAAATTTCACGTAGCCCCAGATCTTTTCAGTAGCTTGAAGCTCCCCTGAGTGATACCATGTCTGCTTGACAGAGGGTTATTCCTCACAGCCCTTTTACTCATTAATTAGCCTATTTGAGCTGCTGAGTGAAATAATGACAGAATTCAATTCACATTTAACCAGTTCTCAGTTGTGTTCATCTGAAAGTATTGAAGTCTGGGATTATCCAATGGAAGTCCAGGAATATTTGATGACAAAAGGAAGGGAAAACTGGCCCACTTTACTTTACCCCCACTTTATTTCAAAATTAAACAAATTAGTATTTAATTAATTTATATTAATCAAGTGCTCAGTGGCTTAATTGTTCAGCAACTCAAATAATTCCATAATCAATGATTCATTGACTCAGCAAGCGCTATTATTAATTTTAAGTAGTGAAAAGGAAATGTAAGCTTTTCATCATCCCAGTCACACCCTTACTTAGCCGTGTGCCAACACAAATGCCGTGCCGTTGCTGCAGTGCCAGCAGGACCTTAGTCACAGCTCTCGCTTGGGGTCAGTCAAGATTAATTCAATCCGCGGCTCAACTGGGGCTGAGTCTAAGTAAGCAGCAGCAATAGCCATGTAGTCAGTGAGCCCATAGGGGCCGATCTGAGGAGCACTTACAGAGATAAGGAAGAGGAAGTGATGGAGTGATGGGAAAGAGAGGATAGGTGAGGTGGAGGTTAAGGGTTATTTTAACATTCTGTGCTGTGTGTGCATTTCTTTCCAGGGATGCTGAGAGGAAGCGGCCGTTTGCAGAGCCCAACACGGGAGCCAGAATCCCACCCCACTCTATCTGAATGCTGCTCCTCACTCAACTGTCTGCTGTGGGCTGGGAGTTGGCTCAGACTTCCTTCGGTTGCCATGAGAACAGCAGCTGCATAGATCCACAGCAACGATCCCCAAGACTTTAACCCTTTAATCAGAGTAGGTTTTTGCGGAGTGAAGGTGAGCGCAAAAGACTGTGGGCTGCAGTATGATGAGTATAACAGCAGGGGGAGTACCAGTTGGAATGGGATTAGACTGCTCTGTGATCAGTGGACTTTTTTATGGATGGACAAAAGCGAGCTGCTTGCACACTTACAGTATGTGTTTTGTAGCTGCACTACAATCAGTTTGGCTGATGAAACAAGACATATGAGCTGTTCTTGGCATTCAGCACCACATGAAAAACTGGCCCCTGAATTTCCTGGCACATGGCTGCTGCAATCTCGGCACTCCTTGCCGTCCCCGAGTTCCTGCTGCATTGTTGCCCTGGTGGGCAGAATGCCTTGGCTGACTGATGAAATGTTAGCGTGGTGACTAACCCTCTCTGCAGAGCCGAGCCTCCTGCTCCCTCCATGCACACACGCCAGTGCAGTTATGTACTGTTAGGCTGGGGAATGGTCTGGAGAGGAAGCACAGATCTGCCTCGTTAAGTCCCCCTCCTCCCCACCCCTTGCCTCTCTCTCTTTCCCTCCCTCTTTTCCAGTTGTCTCCATATTGACAGTGCAGCACATGCCAGCTGAGGGGGGTTGTGGATAACAGGAACTGGAGCGATGCTAATTTCTAGTGCGTGAGAGATGGGATGAAAGGGAAACTGAGAAGATGCAGAAGAGGCTGCAGGGTTTGCATCACCACTAACAGACAGATACTTACACTCACAATCACAGGAATATCACTATTGCAGCTATGGTATGGCCACACTGCACGTCAGCCACAGGGTTCAAGCTGTCTGCGGTGCCATGGTCTGCCACAGCTGCCTTTGGCTCAACAGAAAGACCTTCAGAATACATGCATACCCTATTGGAGTACACTCACACTTGACCAGAGTACACTCGCACTCTACCGGATCATGCTTGTGCTCTATCGGAGCACGCTCATACTTGACCTGGAGTACACTCACATGTAACCAGCGGACAGTTGCTCTACTAAAAAAAAAAAAGAGCAAGTTGAGGGAGGCGTAAAAATAATTTCTCCATGGGGATCAATAAAGTTTCATTATTTATTTATTATTTATTTTATTTAACCAAAAGTGCACTCACTCTCTAATGAAGTCACCTGATGTCTGATGTTTCCATCTTAACTGTGAGTCCTTTATGTCACACTTACAGGTTTATGTCAATCTTCCCCCATTGACCCTCACGCTCAGGCTGTGGGGCAGACGGCAGGAGCAGTCTGGGGTTCCCATAGCCCCTCCTCCTGGATAGATTGGGTACATGTCTCTCTCCTGTGTCTCCTGTTTGTATTAGAGTCTCCTTCGGGAGGCTGGTGGATCCGCTCCAGGAAACCTGCTCCTCCATACGGTACCGCTGACCGAAACATCACAGGTTTACCTAACAGCCGTAGCAAGAAGCTGTATAAACAGCAGCAGCCTCCCCTCCTGTTAGTGTGTAGGACATGTGTCATCAACACGCCTCCGCGGCGGCCACACGGCACGGCCGCCTGGCCTGTCATCTTGCAAAGCAGGTACAAACAGAAGCTGATAAACACAACATGGGCATGACGACATGAGCCGCACGCCATGCAGCATCAGCACTTACTCACTGTGCAACCTGTGAATAAACCCTCAGTGGTTCATTGGTCATTATTCACAGAATGTAATTACTGTCTCCTTTACAGGCTAAAACACAGGTCCTGTTTCATGGTGCCATGTGAGGCATAAACACCCCCGAATAATCCCTCTCCTGGCCAGCACAGAAAGAACAGCAATAAAAACCATCCTCTTAAAATCATTAAGATAGATGGAGGTTACTTTCTGCAGGGTGCAGGGGGAGAGCTGGTTATTCATGGTAAGGTGGACGGGGGGGGGGCTGGTTACTCACTATAAAATGTATGGCAGTGTTCTTGGTTGCTCTTACTTTCTCAGTTGAACTGCATGGAGAATACCTTGAATTTCCCACTTTTTCCTCCTGCATATTTAAACCGGTCACTAATTGATTCAGCAGGGAGGAAAACTCCAAATGCTGCCTCAGGTTCGAGCCCATTTCTCAATGATAGGTTTGCTTCTAGTCATGTGACTGTGAAAGTTTGAATGGGCAGAACCATGTGAACATGTGATTATCTGCCAAAGTGACCTTTCTGCCATTCCAGTTACATGCAGGATGCTCCCTCCCTGGTATGACAGTGATTATGATAGTACAAGAGGGCAGTATGAGGCAGTCATCCCGGATAAATGATTGCAGATGGGGGTTATCCTCAGAAGCGCCCGTCGCCATGCGATTAATAGGATCTGCTACATGAAGCTCATGTGAAGGCTTCAACCTCACAAATCAAGATGGAGTCGACATGGTGAGCCCCCCCCCCCCCAAAACATTCTCTCATCTCCCCTTTGCACTCTTTCTGGGTGCCTGTCAGGATCTGAGTCTGTCTGTCCTGTCCTCGTTTGGCAAGACCTCTGCTGGCCAGGTGATGCCTAGTATTTAATTAATTGTTATGGCCTGCACCTAGCCCTCTTTATTAGAGTACATACAGTAAAGGAAATAATTATTTGACCCCATGCTGAATTCTTAAGATGACCCATTAATAAGCAATGAGAAATCTATAATTTCACTAACGGGTTTATTTTAACAGCAAAAGATAGATTATTGACAAAACAAGCAAGAAAAAATCATCATTTTACAATTTATTATTTATCTAGGGAAATAAGTATTTGATCCCTTGGCGTTGGATCACTTGCTTTAGTACTTGGTGGAATAACCATTGTTTACAAGCACAGCTGTCAGATGTTTCTTGTAGTTGATCACCATGTTTGCATGCAGGTCAGCAGGAATTTGCAGACCTCCACCAGAGCTTTAAGGTTTTTATGCTGTCACGTGCATACACGAAGGCTGAGTTCCCTCCATAGGTTTTCTATGGGATTAAGTTGTGGAGATTGGCTAGGGCACTCCATGATCTTAATGTGCTTCTTCTTAAACTACTCCTTTGTTGCCTTGGCTGTATGCTTAGGGTGATTGTCTCGCTGGAAGACCCCCCCGCAATGCATTTTTAGTGCTCTGGCTGAAAGAAGGAGGTTCTCATCCAAGATTTTACAGTACATGGCTCTTTCCACCTTTTCTTTGAGGTGGTGCAGCCATCCTGTACCCTTGGCAGAAAAACACCACCAAAGAATAATGCTTCCACTTCAGTGTTTGTCATAGGGATGGTGTTCAACATTCAACATTCTTTTCCCTCCAAACATGGTAGTAGAGTTGATGCCAAACAGATCAATTTTGGTCTCATCTGACTACATCACATTCTTCCAAGCCTGATTGGAATTATTCAGATGTTCAATGGCATACTTCAGAAGGGCATTAACATAGACCTTCTTCAGCAGGGGTACTTTGTGAACAATGCAGGATTTCACAACGTAACGGCATAATACGTTAATAGTATGTTACTGCTGGTTTTCTTGGTGATTGTGGTCTCTGCTGCTTTGAGATCATTAACAAGCTCTGCCTATGTAGTTCTGGAGTTAGCCCTCACCGTCCTTAATATCATTGATGTCACATGAGATTATATCTTCCTTGGGGCCCCAGACTGAGGAGACTGACAGTTTTTTTGTCTTTCTTCCAATTGCACTTACAGTTGTCACTTACTCGCCAAGCTGAGTCAACAATCAGGTCAACAATCTTGTCTCTGATGTACATAGACAACTCTGTGGTATTTTTCATGGTGATAAGGCTGAAGATGTAGACAGGTTAGTGACCCAAGAATACTATTTAACAAAGTAATGCCCTTAAATGTGAATGCTGGTTTGGTACCTGTCAATTCTTTATTATGTAGTACTTGTGTTGTGTTGTGTTAGTGCACATGTACTTCACATAATTTTTTGCTGCCATGTAGGGGATCAAATAATTATTTCCCTAGATAAATGACAGTGTGATTTGTACCTGTCACATAATATTTTTTTCTTGTTTGTATAGTTGAAAATCTATATTCTGATTTTAAAATAAATATACCATTGAAATGAGAGATTTTTCATTTCTTTATAAATGGGTGAATTTAGGAATTCAACAGGGGTCAAATAATTATTTCCCTCACAGTATGTGGCTGCCCTTGTCCTGTTTCTGTTTTGGTTATTGAAACAGGACCAATGGGGAGCCGCTTCAACCACCACTACTGTGTAGCCCCCACCTGGATGATGAGACTGCAGCCATTCTGCACCAGTACACTCACCACACAGTGGCTAAGGTGGTGAAGGAGCAGGAGAGAATTCATCAGTTACATACAGGGGATGATTAGGAGGCTGTATTTGATGGGGCCACAGTGGGCAATTTTAGCCAGGACATCGGGGTACCACCCCTACTCTTTTAAAAGACGCCCAGGGATCATTTACGACCCTGGTTTTAAAACTTTCCCTGCCTCATGTTTTGACTCCTTGTGTTTTAGGTATTGTAATAAAGTCTGAGTCGGTCCCAAACATCATTGGATCGTCACTCGTTCCCCCATTCCAGTCTTGACAATGTATGTGCTCTGCTCCCGTCTTTTCCAGTGGCTATTTCCTTTTGCAGTCTCCAGGTTGATGATATGTGTGCTTTATTCATGTTAATATTTAAACAGCAGCACCAACCATGGAATTGCACCTGATCTCCAGAGTGATATGTGTGGCTCTCTAACCAGTAATACACCTATTGACTGCCTTTTGCCTGCTTCTGATTCCTAATGTTCCGCAGTATGCGGTAGGAGGGTGACAAAAACACACTCAGGAATACGCAGACACGCGGTCGGAGTCTCGACATTTATTCAGTCATCAAATCCAGTGAACATTGCACCGTAGCACACAACGACTCATTCTTAGAATGTCATGACAGTAATAGGTTTTTTGCTTCATAAATGTATTGAAAATATTAAGATACCATGCAGAATAAACCATAATTATTCTGTATTGTGTAGAAATCAATCAGATAAAAACGTTACGTGTATATATTTATGTATGCATGAAAAATCCACACGTCGCACCACTGCATAATATAACGTCTGTATTTGAAAAAAATAACACGATCAGAAGCTAAAAACGCAAATACTTCCGTCAATAAAAATCTGATACTTCTTGTATGTCAGTCGTAACATCTTCTTGTGGATACTTCGCAAAATGGTACATCGACGTATCAGTATTACTAACAAATTTGTTAAAATTAGGTATAAAAATTACAAATGTGAAATGTGTCAAAAATAAGCAAGACATGGACTATTGATGCGCCCGTCAAGAACCCCAAACGAAACTTCATGCAAACATGGAAAACGTCGACTTCTTTTTATGCGAAGACGAGAAGACGACACACTATTATAAAAGCAATAACTCTCGACAGTCTTTATTCGTTGTGATTGTGTATCCATTTTACTAAGGATGAAATAAATATATTCCAATACATTTCATGTGAACCATATAAATATGGAAATTTCTTTGCAGAAAAAGCGAATGGGTTTATCCTTTTTTAAGGAAGATACTTGTATATAAAGAACGCGTAATCCTTGGGTAGACTTTATGATGCAAATTTTTTTTTGCCTTGGTTTTCAACTGTCTCGGTGCTGGGACGAGCAGCTCCGTGAGTCGCCGCTTGTGCTTGTTAAACGTGGTCAGCTTTCAGACACACCTATACATACTATACACCTGTACAGGTTGGACTGAACACTGCTGTATGTCTCCAGGTGCCGTTTTTGGAAGAGTGTGGTGATGAAGTGGTATGTCCATTCGTCGACGGAGCTGCGCACATCAGCTATGTCCCCGGCTGGGGGGCGTCAGGTTTGGTCTCGTGTGATGAAGTGCCGCCAGCCCTTCGCTCCCTCCGTCCTCCTCGCCCCCCTCTCCCTTCGCGCTGTCTTCCATCTGCTCCTCCCTCGTCTCCACCGCTGTCGTGCTTTCTCAAAATCCCCAAAAACACAGGATCCGACAAATGCTTCCAGCCGATGATTTAAATGAAAATTATGTGGGATGACTGGGGTTTAAACGCCTGGTGGCGATTTGTCTGTCATTCCCTTGAGGACCTCATCTATTCGGTCGTCCTCGATGACCACTGTGAGAGAAAACAAGAACCACATTTTTATTTTTCCGCAAGGTTTGCGGGCTTTTCACCAGGCATAAACATATAATGCCACTACACAGATGTCTCTAGAACAAAACATATGGATGATTATGCCTCCAGTAAAGGTGGAGGTGTGGACATTTCCCGCGTATTACGTTATTGCATTGGAAGGTCAGGTTTTCTACTGGAAACTAGTTAAAAATCAGATGCGAATAATTGGTAACCTATTCACAGTTAAACGCCAGCGTGTTTGTAATGCAGTATGTACCCTGTCTAACGATCAGCTGTTGCTCCAGCTGCCTCTGTTTTGACAGACATTAACGACGCGCTGCAGTCTCAGTACGGAGAAAACGTCAATGTAGAACCATTTTCATGCTAAATAAACGCAGTCCTGGACTACGCAGGCTCCTGATTTTCTTTATTCAAGGGTTTGCTATGCATATTATTGGCCTATAAAGCTATTCCAATTAAATTACACCAGATGGTTAATGCATTTGATGAAGCCAGGTCCTAATTTAGACGGTGTTTGTTTTAGATGTTTGTGTTTTAGCTCTTTATTTAATCATCTGTCAATTATTCACGCTTCTTAGCACAATATAAACCATTATCGCGGGCATTTTTCCCCCATTCTCACATTCTTCCTAATAAACAATGCCCAAATAAATTGTCACATAAGAAGGTATTGAAATCGAAATTTCTCTGTCTTTGCTTACCATGTTTTGCTCTGCCGATTTCCCCAAGTTTGGGGGGTCGTTTTGTCTGCGATGCACCGAAAAACGAATTGGTGTCCTGCAGTCGGCAGCTGAAGGATATCGGGCTGACTTCGCCATCTGCCCCGTAGGCATTCATTTTGCCCTCACTGTACGGCAGGACCTCGGACATCTCGACACAGGTAGATACAAATCAGAAAGGCAAGTTGCTGGGAAGGGAAGCGGTGGTAGCCCTTAGGAAGGTAAGCCGGTATCTCAGGAATAATTGCAATTCTCCTGTTTTCGTTGCTGTGGATGATGATGATGATGATGATGATGATGGAAATGCCAGCGGAGTGACCGGTCCAACTCCGAGAGCGCCTAGCCGACTATGGTGATGCGTGCGCAGCGGAGAGTGGTGCGCTGTGTTCCAGTCAATGTTCAGAGGATTATGACAGAAAAGGCTGGGAGATCCCCAGAACATAAAGGAAACCCAAGCGGAAAAGTGAAGTCATCCATCCGGGTTTAAAGTGATGGGGGAGGTGGAGGTGGAGAAGGAGGGAGAGGGAGTCGCAGAGCCGCGGAAGTGAAGTATAGTAAAGAGTGACATCAGCTGGCGAGAGGAATAATTAAGGCAAAACAAGTAGCATCACTTGTTTTAAACCGCGTTCAAAGAATGTCTTTCTCCCGTGCCAAAGAGAGACAATCAGCTCATGCAAACTGCACATCAAGCCAGTGGCAGAGCTAGACTTCTATTTAAGGGGGGGCCAAAGGGTGAGCGAGGGTTTCTCAGAGGGGTCCATATAAATATGATAAATTAAAGAAAAAAATATTTTTCTCGTACACACTCAGAATAAACAATGAGTTGAATAAACATAACAAACATCTACAAAATCATAAAAGACAATGCCTAATCCAGGACCAAACATGAACTCAAACTGGATTAACCCCAGACTAAACCTATAGACTAAACCATGACCAAACAAGAAGTAAAATTGCACCAATGACACTACAAGAAACACTATTTTAACTAGCTTTCTTTTTATTTGATGTAGATAGCTATTACTACATTAAAATAATTAATAAAATTTATGAATCTAGGCAGCTACTTAAACTATCACATTACAGTATAGTGAAGTTGATTCAAAGCGTTAATATGACATGCATAGCCTGCTTACATGTATGCAGTAGTAAACTAATGACTGGTTCTCCACATATACACTTACCAAGCAGACTTCAAGCAAGCCAAAATAATAAAACAACACTATAATTCAGCATGTGCGCTAAAACATATACATACGTACAAAGACGCCTTCTAAAAGGCAATATATATCAGCACGAGTACGACTCGTGGCTAATTTAAACGAGACATGAAGCAGACAGTGCGCAACGCTTTCATGCTGCTATTTTTTATGTACTGCAAGTACGTGACCACCTCTCATTAAGAAGGTAATGCAGTGTGATTTGTGATAAATACCTGCTTAACTCCTGCGGTTATATATTGTTGTGGTTTTTTCCTTCCCCGCCAAATCAGAATTAGGGAGCCGCTCTTGTAGATTCGAATTCAGTCTTTACTGCAACAATGAAGTTACAACCACACTTAGAAGTGTGTCCAATACTGTTTTACACCAATTTTTATACAAATTCTTATCATTCAACAATATCTCGTCACTTGAACATCATCATTCCTTCAACCATTCACAACCATTGATTTTTCCCTCAATCCACACCCTAGGTGATAAGTTTGTCCGTCATTTCTTTTACTATTTGGTTCCTCGGCCGAACATTATGATGGCGCGACCATCTCCACTTGGTTTTTTAAAAATGCTCAGTCGTGAACTTCTGGTGAACTCAATGGCGAATCCCTTCAGTATTAAACTTTGGCAGCTTCAGCCTGTTATACACGGACTAACTAGAGGGTTGATAAAATATCTGTCCTTTAACATAGTAATAAAGTATAAACGAATAAAAGTGAATATTCATAGATTCAGGACTAACATAAAGTAGCTAACAAAAACTCTTAAGCTACTGTAATACAAGGTGCAAATACATACTCACATAATTGCATTGTGCTGATTACATTATAATGTTTACATTGTAATGATTACATCATGGATATTTGTCATACTTTTTAATAATATCAAAATACTTATATTCTACGTTATATAGTGCTAAATAATATTTCATATTACCAATACCGCGGGTGTGTTTCTAATCATGTAGGAACGCGTGCCACTGCCAGAGCTTTTAGCCAATGACATATCAGTACATAGCGCGCACAGGGTACTGCTGCGTCGGAATGCCTTCAAGGGCACTCGGAAATTACAGTTTTCCGCTCAAACCTTTGCCCGATCTCCTCATTAGTATATTTTAATGTTTATCATTTCCAACGGGGTGGCACTGGGGGTGGTAATTGCCAAGCAGAGGATGCCTGTTCAAGTCAATCAGTCCATGGGTTACTGAGTACACAAATTTCGAACTTCTATTTGTATTGGTAAACATATTCGGAACGAGATGAAAAAAAAATTGTATACATTTGTGCAAATACTTCAAATGGGTGGTCAAAATATTCATACATTTTAACAACAGTGATAATATCCAATATAGAATGTCTTTTATTGCAATTCATAATTCTTACGTAACCGCCTTGAATAAGTCGGTGGCATCAGTCAGCAGGATGCATGGGCATCGACGACTGGTCATGTAACTCCACCGAGCGCTCGATTAGTAACTTAGTACTCTATTTATATTCATGATTGTAATTACAGACTTTTCAAAATGTCCTAGAATAGCTTGTGGTAGACGGTGGGGGTCCCCGGTATACGATTATATAGCTTACAGATAGGAACAATCTATGCTATAATCGGCCAACTTGGAGACTGCAAGAGTGTTACTATACCACGTATTAATCATTCCACTGGCATGCGTTCCACTCTCTGGTAATGTTTCAATACCATTAACGCGTGCCCGCAACATACTAGAAACGCCAGGAAATGACTCAGGTTGTTTAATTTAAAACCAAGTCGTAAGTCCCATATTTCCAGTGCCGCAAATTCTGTTTTCCTTCACGTGGGTCTATTTTGTATTTGTGTGACAGGGATTTGTATGTAAATAAGGTCGGCGCTGTGGCACGGTCGTTTTGGTTGAAAACATATGTTTAGTAAGGTTTTGGGGTAATTTGATGTGTAAAATGCTCTTACTTCAACATTCTCATTATAATGCGTTTCCAGGGGAAAAGACAAATATTTGATTATTACATTGAGCTGTTTTGCTATTACCAAAGATGATTAAAAGATTTTAGGGATCTGACGCGGGGCTTTAACAAGCTGGACGAGAGCCAGAGCACTCGGGAGTCCTGACCTTTGCAGTATACCGGGAGACTTTGGCAGTTAACCTGCAGAGCTCCTACACAGCCGGCCTTGGAAGCTCGATGGAAACTGTGAAATAAGCAGCGCTTTGCATGATCCATCCTCCGTGTGAAATACGTCATATGGAAAGTCATGCAAAGTGTGCCTAGGCCTGGTCGCTTTATGGCCAGTTCGGAGTCTTGGTCTGACGGCGTGAGTCGAGCCTGAGATAGCGTGGGTCGAGCTGAAACGCGGGACGGTCCGTTTTTTTGACACGACTATATGACTATAGTTAAGTTTTTTTTACTATATGACTATAGTTAAGTTGTTGAGTATCACAACAAACATCGTGGAACAAGTGGCGCTAGATCCAAATTACAATAATTCGCTGTGGTTTAAGGTGAGGGCTGCACATCTGCTGGATATCACATATTGATCTGCATCTTGCAGAGGCGTGGAACAGAATCTACTACCTATAAAGCCAGAATATACATGAATTTGTGTTTTCCACCTGCTGCTATGTTGCTTCTGACAAACATTTCTTTAAAATCCCAAATGAACAACCTCTGCACGTCTATTACAGCTGGTGTTATGCTTTCTAACCCTGGGGCGCCATCTTGTGGAGGCCGAGTAGTGAAGAATTGCTAAGTACCTCAGACTGTCACTGTCTTATAGAAGCGCATGAGAAGCTGAAATAGTTTTCAGTCATGCTATGTTAAGCACTATCTGATACATTCACATATGTGTTATGGTCAAATGTTAATATTTTTCCTTAATCAAATATCCAGTCTTGTTGGTGAATCGGCGTGTCATTGGTCAGCAACACTGTCAGTTACGAGTTCTCAGGTTATTGTATGAATAGATGTGCCCACCTCTGTCTGTCAAGGGTGTAGGTTTGGTTTCAGCTTTGGTAGTGACCAAATCAGCCCCAACCCCCTCAACCCCTAAACACACAGTGCTCCCACAATATTCATAGGGTTATGTATCTTACATCCATACCCAAATCTATGTACTTGCTTCCCCGGTAGTCTGTCAGAGAAGCTGGAATGTGTTCAGTTTGTCTCCAGGAATTTATGCTATGTGACTGACTGGGCAACATACATTCAGCTGAAATAACACACTCTTGAGCACATGGTCAGGCCATTCAAGCAGAGACCTGGAGCACAGAACCTGCAAAGTGTTTGACTTGTGCGTCATAATGAGCAACATTTTGTCTAAGACTCCTGCCTCATCAAACTGCAGCACTTTCCAGCTTACCAGTGCTGTTTGAGACTAGTCTTATCTCAGTGTATGCCCCCCTCCCCTCCACACATACACACCCCCCTGTCTATTCCCCATAGGGAAACTTGCTGTCATTCAGGGGTGCAGGGTATTGGCTGGTCAGCGTGGCTTGATTTGGGCCCATGTCTCTGCCAAACAGTGACACCATTGCCGATTCAGGCTGTTGGGGCGCACGGAAGGAGTGTGGTGTGGGCTTTTTGCTATGTAGGGCTTTACACCAGCCTACGGGTGCCCCCTCTGCTCGGGGCTTTGCTCCGACTTCTTTGAAGTGGACAGGTTGAATGACTGACTTTTCAAGATTTATGGATCCAGGGATAAAAGCTGCCTAAAATCTGATGGACCAATTCTGTGTGCTGCCAAAATCAAGCTCGGCTCCTGTTTCTTTTGTTTTTCTCTTGGTTCCTGCCCCCACCAGCCATTCCCGAAACCCATCTTGCAGAAGCGCGTCTATTTTGGGCCAGTTCCCCCACCTGCTCCTGTCCATCAGGGGCCGACAGCAGAAGCCTTAAAGAGACTCCTCACTGCGAAAGACTTTGTAACAAAGGAGGGAAACTATCATGAAAGTGTCCTACTTTGCTTTTGCCGTGTTGTTCTGGATTTCTCTCTACACCTCAGGTATGTCTCGAAACCCCCCTCAAATGTGTCCTTGTGACACGTCATCATAAGTTTATGTATTTTCTCAGAAAATGCTTCAACTGTGACATGGATGAGATTAAAGCTGTGGAGCCTATTTTGCTGTTCATCATTTTGAAAGGCACGGTGGGAGAGGGTACAGTAAACGAAAGTTGTGTGTCGAGGGTTTATTTGTTGTTTTTTAGCTTTGGATAGATTGGACTCTGTCTTGAGGCTCTGCTGCATTTTTACATTTAATAATCATACTCTAAATAATAAATAGTGTAAATAAATAGGGTAAAAAATGACTGTATGTATGAATTCCTTTTACCATCGAGTGCATGTTAGTGATCTCATTGCACCAGAGCACGGGCTCCTCATTCCAACACTTTGGCACTCAGGATGTTGGGCCAGGAACGAGGAAGAGCGACTCCTGAACTACTTGATGAAGGAGCGCGGCTATAACAAGGAGCTGCGGCCAGTGGCCAACAAGGACGATGCGGTGGATGTGTATCTTGCCCTCATCCTGTCAAACCTCATCTCGCTGGTGAGTGCACACACTGTGTTTTTGCTCTATATATCCGAGACACCCATAATAATCATTTCTGTGATCTACTCGGCTACTTATTTTTAGAAGTATTTTTTTTTTTAGAAAGAAGTTGATGAAACGCTGCTTACAAATGTTTGGATGGAGCACGTGAGTAGGCAAATGCACAACCAGCTTCTGTATCTGTGCTTGTCTTGGGTTCAATGTTCAATATTCAACGACGACAACAACAAAATTATTTTTGTATAGTGCGTCATCACAAAATGATATTGTTTCAGAGCACTTTACAGCATCCTCACCCAAAGCCCCCAGTGAGTAAGCCATAGGCGACAGTGGCAAGAAAAAACTCCCTAGAAGGAAGAGACCTTGGGAGGGACCAGACTCAAATGGGGAGCCCATTCTCCAGGGGCTCGGCAGGGAAAGTCAAATCAGAGAGATGGCTAAGTGCCAAGTCGCCAAGCAACCAGTAGGCAGTGGGTCATGCAGGATGACACAGGCAGACCAGCAAGCTGGATGCAAGGACGTCATGGGTAGTGGCGACGTCACATGTAGCAGGGTGTGCTGGATATCTTGATAGATTGAGG
>JAODKF010000089.1:25142859-25155152 GCA_026779585.1 Mormyrus proboscirostris
AGTTATTTCTGTGACCATTGTGAGTTTTTCTTTCATTGACTGAAGGGTACCAACAATTTTGTCCACGTGTGTAGATGTTCCTCCTGATACTAATTGACCTGAAAGCTGAATCCATCCTGAGCTTCACATGTCAGCTCAGCAGTGAAAATGGCTCCCACCATGTTTAGCTTGGTAGCCTGATGTCTCTCCGCCTCCGCAGGGGTGATGGAATCTGAGTTTGTACCTTTCCCTGCTCCTCTCCTGGCTTCTGCTTACAGTTCACTGTAGTCCATACTCTGAAATCCACACTTAGTGCTGATGTGGGCCTAATGTTTCTGTGCTGCAGAAAATGGGGAGTGGGAGATCGTGCACAAGCCAGCCAAGAAGAACATATACAAGAATATCCCCATGGACAGTAACAAGCACCAGGACATCACCTTCTACCTCATCATCCGGCGCAAGCCACTCTTCTACATCATCAACATCATCATCCCCTGCGTTCTCATCTCCTTCATGGCCTCGCTCGTGTACTACCTGCCGGCCGACAGTGAGAGCGCCAACCACTGGATCTCTGCCATGCATGCATCTCAGAAAATTTTACAGGACCTCAGAAAAAAGACAAATCTAATAATAATAATAATAATAATAAAATAACAAACATGTAACAGAACATTATGACTGAGTGTGTGACAGTCTGTATCTATGAGTGAGTGTATGTCCATGGATATATTTGGTTTTTGTTGGCCTGTGGTTGGTTATTTTTTAACCAAGATATAATAAGAGTCCCCACAAAAAATAAACATATCCTTGTATACATGTGTTGCACAGTATCAGTAGAACAGCTTCTAGCAGTTTGTATTTGGGTGTTGGTGAAACAGTTCATGGTGTGCTTTGATACTCTTTTACCCTCTACAGGTGGGGAGAAGATGACCCTGTCTATCTCCGTGCTTCTGGCCCAGTCTGTGTTCCTGCTGCTGATATCGCAGAGGCTGCCTGAGACATCCATGGCCATCCCGCTCTTTGTCAAGTAACTGCCATGGGCGTTGGGGGCATGTTTGGGATGGGGGGGCACATTTGGGTCAGAGGCTCATTTATAAACATGAGAGTCTGGTAGGTCACATCTGCCTCGTCCAGTTCAGCGTGGACGTGGCTTCAATCCCCAGGTTTTCTGGAATCCCGGGTCAGGAAATTGATTTCCTGTCTACCTCTCCCTCCCCCAGATACCTGATGTTCATCATGGTGCTCGTCACCGTGGTGGTGCTCAACTGCGTCGTCGTGCTCAACCTGCACTTCCGCACCCCTAGCACCCACATCATGTCAGAGTGGACCAAGGAGGTGGGGGGGCATCGTAGAGTACAACCATACGTCAGAAAGGAAAACGCTTTGCATATTATCATGCCGAGAGCCACAGGATGCCCATGCGATTGCTCGGAAATTTCTATGAAATGTGCAAATGAGCTGGTTTGGGGAAATATCGCAGGAAAATTAGCGTCTAAAACCTGACCTCAAACAGACGGGACTTCCTAAGGACTATGGCATACAGGGGCAGATTAATGCATAGGCTGTCCTAGGCTATAACCCTGAGCCTGGCAAACATCTCAAGGAAAATAGAAAGGTTGATTAAAATGGGCAAAACCTGAGTGTCCATACTGATGTCTGCCTGGGGCCCACAGACAAATGAATGTGCCCCTAACAGCACAGAATTAAGGCAAGATGACGAAGGTCCTCTATAGCAAGGGAGTAACTTTGGTTTGACCATTGGTGGGGTTGAGGCCTCCATCCATTTAGGGGGAAACATGATAATTGGGAGGAGGGGGTTGTATTAGCTGGTTTTGATTTATTGGGGGAGTTACAACCACCCATTCCCCTATAATTTATGTCCATGGTCTATAGTAAAGAAGCTTAAAGGTTATATTGATAATTCCAACCTCCATTAGCAACCGAGTTCCGTTCAAATGACCAGGTTATAAAGTAAAATAGGTGAAGGTCACTAGGTTAAAACCATAGTCGCCTAGGCGTGACCGTGACCATGCTCGTGATGTTTCCTCAGTCATCCATACTTTGTTCCTTGTAGCCTTTATTTTGTACATTCTACTTCGAAGACCTCTTTAATCCTATAAGATTTGGTCCTAAATGCAAGCAATGGTCAGAAGATTAATTTTTTATTATCATTGTATTTGTGAGTGGTCACCGACTGAGGTTGACGCTAAATGAGGAGTGGCTGTATTTAGTGTATTTTTCCATTCATCCATCCATCCATTTTCCAAATTGCTTTATCCTATCCCGGAGACAACGGGCATGAGGCATGGTGTGTGAGGCAATAGTGCTAACCACTGCACAACCATGCCGCCCCTAGTGTATTTTTATTTAGTTAATTACTCTAAGTTTGAAAGGAGGCTGGAAGCCAAATCTGCCAGCATGATGTTAAAGTGCAGCTGTAATTGAGACGCTACCCAGCTGCCTGGGGCGTGCAGTGGTGTAACGAGGCCTGTCCCCCCCTAGTTCTTCCTGGAGAGGCTGCCCCGTTTCCTGCGCATGTCACGGCCTGCGGATAGTGAGCCCGGCCATGGGGGGGCGTTGGCGCGCCGCTCCAGCTCAGTGGGTTACATTGCCAAGGCGGAGGAGTACTACAGCGTCAAGTCACGCAGTGAGCTGATGTTCGAGAAGCAGTCGGAGAGGCACGGCCTGGCCCCTCGCGCCACGCCTGCCGCTGGTGAGTCTCGACCAGGACTCTCTCCACAGGTCACTATGGGCAAGCGAGCACCACAGAGAGCTGGTCTATTAAGAAGAAGCATATAACAGATACTGCATAAGTCTCTATATGAATATACTGTGTCAGCATACTGAAGACTGTATTTATAACAGCAGTAGTGGTGATATCAGAGGTGTCAGATTCAGGGGGTGGGCACACTTTATAGGGACTTCTGATTATGGAATTAAAATGCATGTGCTCCCCCCACTTGGCAAATTGTACTGTGGAGGACCCAGATGTTACCATGGAGGCCCAAGGTGACATATTGTTAGAGGGCCCAGAATTTCTAGCTGTGTCCCAGCTGACAAGTGGAGCTGTTTTTTTAAAAGTCTTCAGGATGAATTGGCTGTTCCAGTATGAGAAGTGTTCCTAGTCATATCTAATGATGCCTAGCGATGTCCTCCTCGGGGGGTGGGGGGGGGGTGTGTGGTGGATCCTCGGACCTGATATTGTTTCTTTGCTTTATGTCCCAGTGCACAAGGAGAGCGATGAGGATGAAGCCAGTGACCAGCTGTTCTCGGAGATGAAGCCGGCTGTGGATGGGGCCAATTACATTGTGAAGCACATGCACGAGAAGAACGACTACAACGAGGTGAGAGCCTCTGGGGGGGCAGGTGGAGTGGGGCTATGGTGGCTGTACAGGGACACTCTTCTGTCTTTTGTCAGCCTGTTTAGAGAGTTTAAGCCACAGTTCTGTGTATGAGTCACACCTGGTTGTGAATATCTGGCATTGAGATTTAGGGCTCAGCCTCGATCCTGTTGCCCATGGAGTGAAGGTGCTACAGTGAAGCCCTGCCTTTATTGTCATCTAACAAGCTAAACCCCCCCCCATATTCCCCACCCCAGGAAAAGGACAACTGGAGCGGCATTGCCAGGACCATCGACCGGCTCTGCCTTTATGTGGTCACACCGATCATGACTGTGGGGACAGTTGTGATCTTCCTCACGGGGATTTACAACCGGCCCCCGCCGCTGCCCTTCGATGGCGACCCCTACAACTACCTGGAGGAAAACAAGCGCTTCATCTGAGCTGCGACTGCCTACCTCCCGCATGACCGAGCCGATACTAACCTTACTGTCCGACTTGTCAGTGTGGTGATTATAACACACCTTTAGGCACAGGAAGTGGTTTGCAGTGTTTAACTACTGGGATCCTTTGGAAGGGTTGATGCCAGCATCAGGGTTTGGGGTATTTCTGATGCTTTCAGTGCTTTATACAGTGCCTGGCACCCTGATCATAGGGTGCAAAGTGGGAAGCACACTGAATATTTGATGCAGTTTCTACTCTGATCCATGAGCCATTGATTTCAGAGCAACAGGCAGAGGAAAACGGTGTCATTGTAGTCACAGTGTATCGGGGGTAGTCTCTCTCCTGTCTCTTGCTCTTCCTCTTGCTGTGATTTCCATCCTTTCCCCTAGAGCAGAGGAGAGAGTCCATCTGAAACTGAGATTCCTCATCTCCAGGGTTACTCGATGGGCTTAAACCCTGGACCATTTCAAATTGGTCTCAATGCACTGGTTGCTAATCTGAGTCTATAAAGCCAGGTCAGCGCTCTGAACAAAACTTTAGATTTATGTCATCCCCATTGTACTGTTGTTGTTTTTACTGCCTCATAAAAGATGAAAAATGTAACAAAAATCATTGTGTGATTATAATGCTTTTATCCTACTTCTTTGCAGTCATGTCCATTCTTACTGTATAATGGAGTTGCTCCATGGAGGGGTTTGCACTGGCAAAGATGAATTATAAGTCAACTGTCTCCAGTTTTGCGAAGAGCTGAATTGCAGGTTACTCAGCCTAAGTGCACTTTAGCTTGATTTAAGACCAGAGTGGAACTGGCACTGGTGATGACAAACCGCCGCCACCCGGGGGCAGCATCGCCACGGTAATCTGCCGGAGTGCAAAATTACCTTTTTAAAAATCAAAAATTTATTTTTAAATCATCTGTTAACTTTCGTCACTCGGGATTCGTCATTTTTCTGATTTAGTCCCTGGAATCACTCACTTTTGAAACGTGCCTTTTGTGCCGCTTTCCTGAGGTAACATGAAACGGAGAAAACATTCAAAGTAAAAGAACAGAAAACAGGATTATGGTCAGGATTAGTGTTATGGTTATGGTCTGGGTTGAGGTTAAGGGGGAGCTCAGTCCGGAAAATTGCTTTTCGCCTTATAATTTGGAGACGAATGTGGTTCCACGCTTATGCGGGTGGAATGGCCGTGATGGGCCTTCAGGTAAAAGCGGGAAATATCACTTTATATTCAACTGAAGTGCATTTGTGATTATACAGGATATATATGCAGATTATACGGTATCAACATGTTGATGCAATAGTCTGATTGAGCAGTGTTTATAGAGTAGCTTACGTATAGCTCCTCCGCCTGTATGTATACTGAAATGAATCCATACACACATGTATATCAACGCGAAATGACTCTTTATTCAGGTCCTAACTTAACAAAGCATTTCCAGTATGAAGAGGTATCTGTGTTGACCCCCTCCCCCTGCAGGTACAGTTTCCCTGTGGCCCATTGGTCATTTCATAGAGCCAGCCGGACCTCGGGGAGGTTGCAGCCATCTACATGACCTCTGTGTGCTCTGCTCTCATATCTGGAAGCTCTCTGACAGTGATCCGCATGTTACACTCCTGTCTTGATGTCTACACAGTGTGAGCTGTTCATTAGCGCCGCTCGAGTCCCTTGTTATGGTACTAGATCCTCTTGGTAAATAGTGGGAACCCTTCCTTGAGTAAGATCCTTGCTCTTTTCATACGCCCAGCTCCTCACATGGCCTGGGCCTGAATGATGCTTCCGTGTTCTCCTCCAGGATGATGTCATAATGGCACAGCAGCAGCCTGTGGAGGAGACCATGCAGCACATGCAGATAGTTGTTTAGCAGTGGGTGATGGGACAGTCATGCGAGGAAAAAGACAGCCCCACGCGTCACATGCACTGGGACCCTGACCTGTTGGGCTTGCCCAGTGGCGTGAGCCGGATCCGTAGCAGCCGCAGCTTGTACTTGGGCCCGATTACGTTGCCCGTGATGAAGCGGATGGAGATCCTCTGGACTGGGTGCAGGTCCTCGTCAAATTGGGCCAACATGCGAGTGGCTGTGTACTGCTCGAACCGGATCACTTTACTGGGCCAGAGAGAACACAGGTGTGTGAATCAGGCTGAAGGCTACAGGACTCTGATGTGTCGAAAATATAAATGTGTATGACGTGTGCATTGACGTATCAGTTGTGTCTCTCTCTGTGTCTGTATGTCTATCTGTGACTTCTGGGGCATGTTCGGGAAACAGAGGCAGATGAGCTCACTGGTCCATGTGGGTCTCTGTCACCCTCCTGCCACTGTGTAACTTGAGGACCACTGTCCCCCAGCGTGTGAACTGGTTCCAGGTCACCATGTCCACACGGTAGCTGCTCTCTGTGATGGGCAACATTGGCACAAGTCCCCCCATTATATTGCGATCCCAATGGCCTCCCAAGACTGTAACGTGAATTGGTGAAGGTGATCAGAATTGGTGATCAGGATTGTGCTAACGCTAAAACACAGGTGCGCGTCACAGACTCACTGCAGTAAGGTGCCTCTGCGGTGGTGGAGAAATAGGCCCTGATTTGGCCCCTCTGCACCACGGCATCTCTCCACCCTCTGACATCATAACCTATGGACATGGAGGTACAATCAGCCATGAGAGCACCGTGGCACAGTGGCTTTCAGGTGGGTGGAATCAGCGTGACTGGAAAATGACTCTCCCTGGTTATAGTTATATTTGTTTTTATTTAGGGTGATTTATGTTAGTCCTCTTGCAGTAACCCAACCTGTCCCACAGTGGGGAGGGGAGGAGGGAGGGGTAACAGTGCTACTACCCCAGTTTATGGTACAGCACCACCCACATGAGGTGTCTCACCAAAGACAGGGCAGGGTGCGGGCCTCAGTGGCTCACAGGAGAGGCACCGCCCATCCTGGAAGTCGGAGTAAGAGGAGCACGGGTAGGCGGTGAAGCTGCATGTCTTGTTGAGGGCACAGAGAAAGAGGAAGACTGCCCTCTGGTGGTCACAGACAAAGTACGACTTTCCTGCGGGGTGAGATTAGGGATGGCAAAGTGGGTGGGCAGAGGGAATGAATGGTTTCAGCACCAGCTTTATGCTCTAAAACATCTTCACACGTCAGGGCTGTGTTTCATTTAATGCTCTTTGATGTTTTAAATAAGGTAGGAAAGTTCTCCTATATTACAGTGAATGGTTGATATCCCGAGTGGCCTGTGATTGGTTCGTGGACCAGTTCAGATGATAGAGATGATGTCAACCAGAAATCTTTTTTTTTGCTGACCTGCGAAGATGGACTTGGGACAACCGGGCTGGTCGGCTCCCCCATTAGCATAGAAATCGATGTGTCCCAGGGACCCTTTGTACCCCAGGGCTGTGGGAACATTGACATCGTAATACATAACGATGAGACAGTTGCTACAGGGCATCACAGGCTGGGATCCCATGACAGAGGCGAGACAATGAGTGTAATTCATCTGCTGTCCTTAGCTGTGCTGTGCACTCTGGATGATTCTGCCCACGCAGGAGCCAATGGGAGTTGCTGCTATTCTGACACTGGTTCTGGAAACATCATGTGCGTCATGTAACCTGTTTAAGCATGCCAAACTCCAAGGTTATTTTGGCTGTGGCTCTTCCATGGATTATGTTGTTATTCTGAACAGAGTGACTTCCTTTCTCTTCCTGGGGGAACTAAAATTCAAACCTAAATGCACAGTAAAAGCCAGTTTCCAAAGACAGATGGTAGTTTAAATTTTTCTAGAAGGGAATTGCTCTTATACCCCTGAGAACAACACTCCCTTTAAACTCTCCAAAGTCTAATAAACAATATACTGTAAAATAGACTAATGGACAAGCGCTCCAGTCAAATCAGCAGGCAGAAGGGCTGTTGCACGATAATAAATTTGGACATCTTTGTAGAGCCAGCTATGTCAGTTCTGAAGAAGCTTTCAGATGATTTCCAAATGTTATCATTTGGCAAGGAGAAGAATATAAAAACCAGTAAAATGCTGAAACAAGACTGCTGGAATTGCCTCCTGGAGAGTTCATTAGCCATCACTGATTAGCAGGTCCATCCACGTCTTCAGAAGATGCACATCAAGGCAATATTTTAAGCCTTTTTGGCCACAGGCACTCTGGAGCTGATCTTAGACCTTCTACATACACTACAACATGAGGAGGTGCCTACCGTTCATGTCGGTGTGCAGAACATCAACAAACAGGGCATCTGTGGGGTCCAGACGGTCTGCTGGGGGTACCCCATTGAACAGGGGCCCTGCTGGGTCTAGGCCTGGGATGGATCATCACATAAGTACACATATTGATGTTCTCTAGACAAGAGAAAATGTCAGCCTCACCTGTGATCCTGCCGATCTTGCCTTTGAGCATCGCCCCCACAAAGCCAGCAACATGCGCCCCAAGGCTCATTCCAATTAAGTGGATGGAGCTCAAAGAGGCCCCATGCTCCTGCAAGCAGAGAAAAAAGGGAGAGTGAAAACAAAGGTACAGACATGGTGAGGCCAGTAGGAGGGGATGTGAGACCAATTGGACAGCAGGACATAAAGTGAAATCAGCAGGACAGAAAATAAAACTTTCAGGAGGGAGAGTGAGACCTACTGGACAAAGACTGAGGTAAAATGGTGAGACCGAAAGAGTGGAAAGTAAAACGAGCAGGAGAGAAAGTTAGACCAACTGGACAGAAAGTAGGCCAGCAGGGCAATGAAACCAGCAGGAGGGACAGTGAGACCAACTAGATAAAAAGTGAAATCAAATAGGCAGAAAGTGAGACCAAAAGAGCAGGAAGTAAAACGAGCAGGAGAGAAAGTGAGACCAACTGGACAGAAATTAAGACCAGCAGGATGCGAAGGGAATTTTTCCTTGTTACTGTCGCGTCTGGCTCACTTGGGGCTTTGGGTAAGGATAATGTAAAACACTTTGAGATGTGAATGTGATGTTGTGAAAATGTGCTACACAAAATAAAATTTTGAAACTGAGACCAACTGGGCAGAAAATAAGTGGAGCAGAAAGTGAAACCAGCAGGACAGAAAGTGAGACCAGCAGAAGGGAAAGTGTGACCCACAGGCAGACATGTAGGGACACAGAGCCAAGGGAATGGTATGGGCAGCATTGATTTTTCAGTCAGTCTATAGCATGAACAGTAAAAGAAAGCAAGTCATGCTATAAACACACGGGTGCTATAATACTCTCACAAAGGCGCCGTGGGAGCACCCGAGGATCTCTCCTGTCTGACTTTACCTGCATTTTCTGAATGAAGCTGGAGACGTTAGCAGCGGCACTGCGGCTGTTAGCTACAGTGGTGAAATAATTAATGTTAGCGGCTCCACGGTTCCAGTCCACAACGACAACGTTCGTGTCATTCTGTGCGGCCAGCATGTGCACCATGTGAGACACCCAGACAGGAGGGGCCCCTGTGGGCCGGTACCCGTGGATCACCATGGCCGTCCGCCGGCTCAAATTGAACAGTGGCTGCTGTGTGAGGTCATGATGTGATAGCTGGTGGCCACAGTCTGGATTGGCTCCTGTGTACAGCAGCATCTTCACGGAGAGATTGGTCCCCACAAAGGACTCATGGATATTCAGGGCAGTGAAGCTGTCACACTCACTCTTCTGGCCTGGAGGAAAGCAGGAGCGTATTAATCACAGATAGGCAGATAGGTGTGTTAGATGTTACATCACGCAGGGTAATGTGCTGTGTGGAGACACGGTGGCCATGTGACCCGGCAGTCAGCACTCTGACTGATGGAGCCAGGATCCTAGATTTTCATCCTGGAAGACCAAAATCTGACCCTGCTCAGACCCATCCTAATCAGCTAATTACCATGTTTAGTCGATGTGTTTGAACAGGAAAACTTGCAAATTGAGTTGGATTCTGGCCCTCCTGGATTGGAATTAGGGAACCCTATACAGGCCCTGTTTATAATTAGAGGCTTATGCTGCTGTATGTGAGGTGAAATTGTATGTTTTTCTAAAAGGGGACACTCTGGTGCATTCCAAAAAAAGCACAGGCGGGTTTTTTTAGAGGGTTATGCTCCACCCAAGATCACGCAGCCCCACTCTGTGGGGGTTGGGGTCTGTCCCTATAAGCATCGCTCTCTCCCTGTCTTGTCCTTTTTTGAGGGTATGTCACCACACGAAAACAAAGTCCAATTGGAGAAATCCTGAGTTAGTGGCTGAATTCCTCCTGGGCAGTGATGGGTCTGGATGCAGAACCCAAACAGAACATTTCTTGCAGACCCTGCGGTTTTTATTGAGCCAAGCTCAGAACAGCAGAGTAGCACCGTGACCCAGTCACCTATGCTGGCTGTGTGGCACCTCGGAGTGCTGGACACTTTCCTCGGCTGAGGCTGCAATTGGACTGTTAAATACCCCACTTCTAGTACATGCTAATAGCAAGACCTTGCCCTCCCCTGGTCTCCTAAATACCCCCACTCTCTTCTGGTTCCCTGAACACTGTGGTGGCCACTGGGCCTCAAGCTTACCTTTGCATCCTGCGAGGAAACAGAGCAGAAGAAGCAGCAAGTAGGACTTCATGCTGTCAGCAGCGAGAGAGACACATCACTGAACCGTCAGCTTCTGGGCAGGATGGAGGGAAGGAGGGCTAACAAACTGAGAGAGAGAGAGAAAGAGAGAGAGAGAGAGAGAGAGAGAGAGAGAGAGCAGAAAGTGGCTTAAAGAGAGGCAGTAGGAGAGGAGAGATAGATTAGTGAGGAAAGGAACCTGGATAGATCTTACAGGAAAAACTAACAGCTCAATCAAAACCATTTACTACCTTCTTCCCAAAATCCACCACCTCCCGTCAACACTGACACCATCTCCCTTCCTCCCATCAGCACTGACACCATCTCCCTATGTCCCACCAGCGCTGACACCATCTTCCTTCCTCCCACCAGCACTGACACCATCTCCCTTCCTCCCGTGCACTGACACCATCTCCCTATGTCCCACCAGCACTGACACCATCTCCCTTCCTCCCGCCAGCACTGACACCATCTCCCTTCCACCCGTCAGCACTGACACCATCTCCCTTCCTCCCGCCAGCACTGACACCATCTCCTTTCCTCCCGCCAGCACTGACACCATCTCCCTTCCTCCCATCAGCACTGACACCACCTCCCTTCCTCCCGTGCACTGACACCATCTCCCTTCCTCCTGCCAGCACTGATACCATATACCTACTTCCTGTCAGCAATAACACCATCTCCCTACCTCCTGCTAGCACTGACGACATCTACCTTCCTCCTGTCAGCAATAACACCATCTCCCTACCTCTTGTCAGCCCCGTAACTCCCGTCAGGTCTAAAAGAGGATGCAGCATTTTATTTATACATACCGTGACCTTTATAATTCATTATTAAATCCGGCCTGCAGATCTATCTTTTGTTTCCCATTGAATAAAAAGATGATGAAACATATATTCTATTTATTCCATTATAACTTATGTAGCTAATCACTGCAAGCAAGTTTCTTCTGTATCATTAAAAATATATTGGTTATGGGTATCAGTCAAAATTTTCATATTTGTGCATCACTATAAAAATGACAGGAAAACCAGAGACATTGAATTGTGGGGATCAAATTTTCTGTTGCAGAAATATGGAGGTGGAAGCAAAAAAAGGTAATCATTAATACATTTAATGTAATTGAGATAGATGATTTTATCTATTTTACCTGCACTTCTAACTTCTAAATTAGTGCCAGTGCTTGTGATCAGCTGAGCATTGCTTTATTGCTTTGAGCCCTTCAGTATCTGCCCCAGAGGAGAGACTAAAGAACCGGAGCAGGAACCACAATTGAGCCAAGTTCCTGAGGTGGGATTGTGAGAGAAGTCTGCCTGCTGTAGTGTGAAAGGGCCTAAGATCAATAAAAATTAGGCCCGAATTCCCTGTGTTGGATCTATAAGGAGCTAAACAACAAAGCCAGACCCCTTCTGTGGTGTTTAAGTCTTTTTGGTTTTTGCTCTTGTAAGTGAGTATAATAAATCTGCCCTTGGATATTTATTTTAGCTCACTTGAACCCCACTTACTGTAAAACACCAGTAATTGTTCTGGGCCTATTAGAGTTCTTCCAGGATAGGACCACTGAGACAAAAGGGAGAGCTGAGTGCAAAGCCAGGTCCACTGAACAGGTCACCGCATTAACCCATGTGACATTAACCCATTTAGGCCATTTTTGCCCACCTGGCTCATCGGCATTAGTGTCATTGCATCACACACCAAGCAGGTGTCTATATGTCACATGTATCCCTGCATACAGGTACATGCATAGTTGCAGCTCATTTTGTCCTTCCACAAACACGGAGGCATATCTGGCTGTGCACCTGTGCATTTTGTAGGAGTGAATGCATGTGTGTCTGTGTGGCTGTGTGAAAGCTGCTCTCACAGTCTCTGTTTCTTCCCACAGTCTTTTTCTCTGAGGTCTGACAGTTATAGAGCATATCACTGTCCCCAGACCTGAGGAGCGGGTGGGGGGGGGGGGGCATCAGTATCAGATAAAAGGA
>JAODKF010000089.1:25174781-25196382 GCA_026779585.1 Mormyrus proboscirostris
TACAGATCTCTGGGGGCCCCTAAAGGGCGTGGGCCCTTAGAATTGTCCCAACTTTCCCCCCCTTAGCGGCGCCCCTGTGCAGGCGAGCCTGAAAACAGAACAGGAGCCGCTCTGGCAGCAGCAGAGAGCCAGCGATGAACAAAATACACTTCAAATTAGTCATAAAGGGAGGAAATGTGTAGCCCACATTTTGGAAGCCCTTTTTAATCAACCTTTATTAATGACATTATACAAGGCTATGCCTCAACTGTAGGTCTGTGTGAACACAAATAAAACGGTTGCTTTAAGTGACACCGTCAATCAGTGCTGATTCATTAAGAGCTCAGCAGTAACGAGGAGGCATCTGTTGTGTCTCTCTGCCCCACTTTCCTGCCTCTACCTTCTTCTCCCTTTAACTCCCCTTCCCTGCCTCCACTCTCTCTGTCCCTCCCCTGCCCCCATTCCCCTCTCTCTGCCTCCCCTCCCTGTTTACCCTGCCTCTACCCTCCCCATTTTTGCTCATTTGCCTACCTGTACCCTCCTCTCTCTGAACCTCTTCCGTGCCTTTACTCTTCTGTCTCTTTGCCCCCACACCCCTGCCTTTACCTTCTCGTCTTTCTGCCCCTTTCCCTACTCACCCCTCTCTCTGCCCCGCACCCTTGCCCTGCCTCCCATCCCTCTGCCTCCCCACCCATTTGCCTCTCTTCTGCCCCTGTGTGTGCAGGAGGGCAGCTCTGCTTAAGTGGACTCTGGGAGAGGGGCATATTTTCCCCAAATTGCCCCATTTCCTCAAATGGATTCGTATTGATTCTGGGAAAGCATCTCTTCCAAACAGATAATCTGTTACTGCCATCTGCCTGAGCTGCTCACCACTTAAGCATAATTACCCAGCAGTCAATGCTCCTGCTCAGCCTGCGCACCCATTAACCCCTCGCTTGCCAGCTGCCCACGCTGTGTCAATCTTGTAGTGTGATGTGATGCGAGAGCTTGAGGCACCGCCATGGTTGCGTTCGTTTTCAGTTCATTTCCGGTTGCCCAGAAACTGCTCAATATTGTAACCGGTTCATTCTCCTACCGCAAACAGGACACAGGGCTTAAGGGCCAAACAGACAGTCCCTGCTGTGCTTCTTGGACCACTTTCTTTGTCTGTGCAAACCCCCACCCCCCCACCACCCGTCTTTCCCAATCTGATTCATACCAATTTGAGCACAAAGTAATTTTTCTTTTTGTCTTTTTCTGATTACTTTAAGAATATGTATAAATATATCCATAAGGTGAGCATGTTTACCACAGAAGTACATGCTGTGAATAGAGCATCTTAATGTGGAAACACTTTTTAAACCAATCCTGGGAAATGAATTGGCCTGTCACACTCTGTCTAGCACATAATGTATTTTAAGAAAGAAGGCCTTTCATTTATGCTGCAGATGACAGGGACCTTATGAAATATGCAAACCTCTCTGCCCCCCCAAAATCCACAAACTGCAGTCCTCTGTTTACCACTGAACTCTCCTCAGAAAACAGCATTTCGTTGTGAGGCCGATTCGCTGATTGCAAACATGCGGATTAACGCTCAGCTGTGAAAGGATGGTGGATTCGGGTGCTTCAGTTGCGGTTCCATCAGGACCAAGAGGACCATCCATCCATCTTTCTTACGATGGTGTGTGGCTGTCCCACACATGAGATGGTGGCATGTGTCCCTCGCAGGTTTCTCTCAGCTGTTATCACTGAGTATCAAGCTCGTCCACACTAAAAATGTTAAACTTGGGCAGCAGGTGGCGTGTTGGTTAAGGACACAGACCTAAATGCTCCATGGTCTGATTCATCAAGGGCTTTGATTTTGTACTGTTGACAAAGGAACTTAAGGAAAAACAGCACAGGTCAATAACCATCTGTTTTTTTTTTTACATTAAATTATATTAATTGTTTTTCCTCCAATCAGGGAATCCCAAACAGTCAGACTAGCCAATCTTACCTAACAGGGCTTCTATTAGAGGCAATTAATGGGTCCAAGTGATTCATTACAAAAATAATTAGTGATTGGCATTATTTATAGTAGAATTAGCCAGCTCTATATCACCTTTTGATTACTGTTCCCCAAAGTCCTGATTAAAATTGATTTTTACTGATTAATGCTTTGGAAAATGCGGCTAAACTCTGATGAGGACATACAGTGTTTTTGGAGGATCTGCATGAGGGGGGGCCGCCCAGATACTGCGAGGTTTGAGAACCAGTAAGGATACACACCCCCACCCACTACCCTCACTCCCACCTGGGTTTACACACAACGGTGCCGCAGATATTAAGCACGCTGAAGTATTCCTGCTTTATACCCGTCACGCCTTTCTTGCCTCCCACACTAAGCCATTACAATATGCTAATTAGCCAGCATTTTCAATTAGAATTGATTTTTTAAGTCTTTATAACTTAAGCCTTTAACTCTTCAATCTCTGTGTTTGTGGTCTATCAGTTCTAATGAAGTCTTCCCTTTATATATGATTGCTGCTTTCATATTTACGTAATGTGTCCTTAGTCTGGTACTGAGCGCTTCAGCTACGTTGTACTTATGGTATTATTAGCCAAAGCACCACTGCATTTACTGATAATGTGTCTATGTGGATGTGGGTTCTGTCTAACGCACTTACCGCTCTTCCCATTTGGCAAATAAATAAACATAAATGTCCGCCTCGAAGGAGGGATGATGGACAGCAATGCAGACAATCTCATTGGACAGAACATTACAGGGGTCAGATCCTTTAGAAACGGTTCATCATGACTTTACAGGGTCTGTGTCCACAGGCAACACAAGTAGGCTTGAAACTATTCACTCCCAGTGTAACTTCCAGGGCTGGTACCAAACTGCATTTGTCTAAATATACTGGTTCAGGTCAAATATTACCTGCATTCTACCATAAACTGTACCAGTGAATCTGCTGCTGGAAATCAGTGGTAGGTAAGCTATATTGGTTTTGACTGTAATGTGCACTGGTGAGGATTCCTAAATATCATGAAGGTCATGGAAACTCCAGTCCTCCATGTTTAAGCTAGGACCTCAGAAGGTGGTCAGAAAACAGTAATGGCCTTAATCACTACATTTCTGTTTAACCATCATGAACCACGTATGGACCGATCAGCCATAACATTAAAACCATTGACTGGTGAAGAGAATAACAGTGATTATCTCATTACAACGGCATCTGCCAAGGGTGCCATTATGTATCAGGAAAGCGAACAGTCAATTACTGACGCTGATGTGCTGGAAACAGCAAAAATGGGCAAGTGTAAGGATCTAAGGGAATTTGACACCTGTGAACAGCAGGCCTTGTGGGGTGTTCTGGGTATGCAGTGCTCAGGATCTACAAAAGGTGGTCCAAGGAAGGCCAACCGGTGAACTGGCAATGGGGTCATGGGTGTCCAAGGCTCATTGATGCAATTGGGGAGGAAAGCCTGTCTGGTTGAGTGAATTGGTGAATAAGCTAATGTTGGCTATGGTAGGAAGGTGTCAGAACACAGCGCATTGCAGCTTGCTGCGTATGCGGCTGCATAAGACCAGTCAGAGTGCTCTTACTGACCCCTATGCACTGCCCAAAGCACCTACAATGAGCACGTGAGCATCAGAACTGGACCATGAGGCAATAGAAGAAGGTGACCTGGTCTGATATGAGTCACATTTTCTGTTACATCATGTGAACGACTGGGTGCATGTACGTTGTTTGCCTGGGGAAGAGACGGCACCAGGATGCCCTATGGGAAGAAGGCAAGCCAGTGCAGGCAGTGTGATGCTCTGGGCAAAGTTCTGCTGGGGAACCTTGGGCATTTATATGAATGAAACTTTGGCACCTACCTAAATATTGTTGCAGACCATGTATACCCCTTCATGGCAATGATGTTTTCTGATGGCGGTGGCCTCTTTCAGCAAGGTAATGCACCCTGTCACACTGCAAAAACTGTTCTAAAACGGTTTGAGGAACATAAAAGAGTTGAAGGTGTTGACTTGGCCTCTAAATCCCCCAGATCTAAATCTGATCAAGCATCTATGGTATGAGTTAAACAAACAAGTCTGATCCATGGAGACCCCAAATTGCAACTTTAGGGCACATTTCTTCTGCATCAGGCATTGTACTTTTGGTTCTGTACTTTCAGTACTTTCAGTTCAATTCAATTTTATTTGTTACTTCACAACGTTGCATTGTCTTAAAGTACTTTACATTAACCCTGCTCGGAACTGCCAGTGAGCAAGCCAGAGGCAACAGTGAAAGGAAGAAACCTTGGGAAGAACCAGACTCAAAGGGGTAGCCTATCCTCCGGGGCTGGAAGAGGAAGACAAATGAGCAACATGGCAAAGTCCCATTTCACACTGTCCAAATTCTAAGATTTGAGTCTTAATGTGGAGGACAGGCAGGTGATGGCAGGCATGTGCTAGTGCTGCATCTGATGGCAGGACGAACAGCGGTACAGCAGCAAGACATACAGGAGAGATGTCATAGGCAGAAGGGCGAGCAGGCCGGAAGAACGACACAGGTGGTAGGGGCATCACAGACAGCAGGGAAGGCAGAATATCTTATATTTTGTTGGGTGTCCAGGCAGCACACTCCAACTGGGGTGGAGGGAATAGAAAGTGCATTACCTACAATAGAGACTAGAGGGAGTGCAAAGAATTAGGTGAGTGCAATATGTAAGCTACGGTAGATATGGCTATGGCACCATAATTATTCCATTGACTTCCAGTTGAGTACTGATACCAAAAGTTCCAGTATCCAAAGTACCAAACTAGCAGAGTACTTTTTTGGAACTTTGGGGTGGCACTTGCAAAAGTGTTATAATTGTTTAGTTATGCAACTAGCCTGCCTCTGAAACACAACATAATCGCCAGCTTGAAAAAAGTTACGAACTCAGAAAACAGTGATAAATAAAGTAAAAGATATAATTATAGATAGAGAAGAGACCCAAGCTATAATTGTGATCTGGTTGGAAGAACCTGAAGAAGAACTATTTGGCATGACAAGGAATAAAAAACTATTTGCAATAACATACTAGTGCTACACGATATTGGGAAAAAAAATCAAATATTGCAATGTAATTATATTGTAATAAATACTGGGGTATTTAAAAATCCAAAAAGGAGTTCAACATAAATTTGTCACAAACCCATCTAGGAGTGATTTAAACTGCTAGGATGGAAATGACTATGCTTGTCTCAGAGAACGCATGCAGCACTCATGCAAAAGCAGCAGCAGTAAACTTTCAACTGATTTTTTAAGCATACTAGATAATCTTAAAAAGGAGCAATCGTTAAAATTGCAGTGTCTGGTAAGTTTTGTTTCCGATGACCAAGTAAAAACATTTGAGTGAAACTCAACCCCCTCCCTGCGCTATATTATCTGGATAATAAGATATGACAAGGCCTGATCTCAAAACAACTGACTATAGTGGTCCTTGCAATGTGTAACATGCAATGTTTGTATTAATATTGCACATTGCCCACTCCGTTAACATGCTACAGCCATTTTTCAAATTCAGTAGACAACAAAATAGGTTACTCCGCCTCACGTTGTGATGTCACTTAGCTGCGGTAAGTTTTTATGTTAGTGTACGATGCAGTGGAAAAGCACCTCAGATCTATAGCTACTATTAAAATGGGAACCTTCTTCCACGGAGCTTTCTTCCCCCGCCCCCATAATTTATGCCCATGGTCATGCTAATTGTCTGGCTTCTCAGAATTCTCTACGAAGTGTGACGATTTCGCCCTCTAATGGCATTTATTAAGAATTACAAAAAACGTTGTTTTTGCCTTTTTCAAAAGTAATTTTATTCAGTGTCGCAAGAGGGCAGACTAACAACAAGAACTATTATATTAGTTATTTTTAGGACATCATAGTTATTTTTGTTGGTTCTACGTAATATATTCATATTTTTTATAAGGACTTAAATACAAGGTTATTATTATTGTTGAGATTCAGCCGGCAGCATGCCTACCTAAAATTAGTTATGAGCCTAGCAAAACAAACTGAAGGAATGGATCTATGATACGCCCATATTTATTTTACATGTTTAAAGAGATAAAGTCCACTGGTAATCTGATACAGGGAGCAGATGGGCTGACACGCTGGACTGTGAAGGAATGCAAAGCATTATGCAAAGCACAGCGGCAACTTGTTCAAAAGGCTTGGCCTCTCTAATGACCATAGCTTAATAGTTACGGACCACGATATTTTTATGTTTCTATATGGGAAGCTCGGGAGAATTGTTTTGGAAATAAAACAAAAGACTTCGTACCTCTCAAGAAAAGAAATTCCATCCACCATAGGTGACGGAAATAAAAGGTAAATGTCTGCCTGATGAGCGGGCATCGCGACTGGCAGCAAACCTGAGCCTCTACGATGTGTGCGCTGCCTGCGAAGCGCCTTTAACGCGGGCAAAGCCGGTGGGAGGAGGGAAAGCGACAAAACAGGATGTCAAAACATGAAACAAACCTGGATTTCAGCTTCCTGAGCACAGAAGAGGTTAGCGCAATCCAGGATGTACTTGCGAGAGACAAGTTGCTGAAAAAGTGCGAGGAAGACAGACTTCAGTAAGTAACAAAAACTATTATTGTTTTGCAAACACGATGAGACATTCACCGAAATTGGGAACAATTCTGCATTAAAAACCGACAGTGCATCTCGTTCAAGTCACTAAATTCCACTTCAATGCCGCTGATGCTTATTTGAAATTATAAGAGACTTTAATTGCCCTTTGGTTAAATGGAGTTTCGGTGATTTTGACACGCTGTCAAAAGTTCTTTCAGAAATCAGCAGGACTGGAAAATCTATGTCAGCATGCATACAGCGAGCGACTTGTGGGCACCGGGAATACGCACTGGTTTATCAGGGCTGCGCGGCGACTTCCGGATTCTAATGGTTTTCTGCAGGATTACGACTAAAGCCTGATGACAGCATATCGCTCTGTCAAACGCAGATTGGCGTCTCCCGGGGCTCAGTGGAGTGTGTTAAATGCGGCTCAACCGGGGTGATCGAGGCGCACTAAAAATGACTTTTAAATTAGTATTGGTTCTTTTTTTATCGCGATAGAAATATGCACAAAACTGTATTTTATCATTCTGGTTAGCTTAGTACTTTTGACAGAACCTAACACTACAAGAACACCTGTACGCCTATATTTTAGTTGTTCTGTCAGGGGGGCAGATGCATTTGACCGTAATATGAAAGTATTACTTTCATTAGACTGACTGACTATTAAGAAGCATAAGACAATTTTGAAAACCTTTAACAATTTTTAACAAGTATATAACTCACTCTGATTTTTTGTTCCACAAGCTTGATTATTTATTTTATGTCGTCACCTATTAAAGCGACCCGACCACCTTGCGCACCCAAGTTCGTCATGAAAACGTGCTGACGTTTGTTGTGCCTGTCCACAGCGCACAAAATTTTCGCAAATAATATTAATAATATACCCAAGTGACATACGCATTTAGGTGAGGGCACTGGGGGGGCATGCAAGTTGTCACGGGGGCACTGCCCCCCGAACCACTCCCGGTGGTCAAATTTCCGTCCAGTTTTGGACACGTGAACTCAAAGGCTATGCGTCTTAGATATGCGAAAATAATTATTGCGCACGTCGCATATGTTTAATGCAGTACGTGTTATGTACCATTTAAAACTGACGCCGAAAGTGCATTTCAGAGTATCTTGGTTGTAGCGTTTGTGTAACAGGTTAGCGTGAGCGGTCGTGTGCAAAAACGCTCTCGTAGAGAGCTGGGCTGGTGTTTCTGTTGCGCTGTTATGCAACACGTTGCCTGCGACACTTAAAAGTGCGGTTTGCAGGAGAGGGCACGTCTTCTGCAGGATGTACCACTGGCAGCTGCTTTGCGCTTCTCTGGAGCTCGGGGCTAACTGGGTAGGGCAACAGCATGCTGCGCCAACTGCTTTCTGGCCGTCTGCTGTGTGATGTCCTTTCTTTCCAGTGTGACCCCCATGGGCGGCTTTGTTCATTCAAAAAGTCAATTTGTGGACCCCTGCCCCCCCCCAGTGTAGTGATTGTTTGTGGCCAGCAGGCAGCCCCACACAAAAAATGGCTTGAGTGGGGGTGCATTCACATGTGGTTGGGATCCCAGGGCAGTGGAGAAGCTTGTGCAGACAGTAGGGACATAGGTACTTAGGGGACATGTGCTCCCCAATATTTAATTTGCCTTTAAATTATTTAGTTGTGTCTCCACCCCATTATCAAACCCTTGGAAGACGGCTTAGTTTGACCTTATTGATAACGTACTCATCCATGTTTAGCAGGTAGCTGTAGGTCATACTCAGCATGGTTAACTTAGCATTTACACATACCCTTAAGCATTAATGGAAAACGTAATAATCTTACTACTGTTCTGTCCATAAACTGTTGGTGTTGGTATATTTATTACTGTCTTAGCCCTCTATGTGCGTAATTAGCTTTATCATAGTTATCGTATCATGTTTATCTTGCCGGATGCTTGCGTAATAGTGTAAACTCAGCTATTGTCGTATTTTTGAGGCTGGGAACACTTGCATATTGTGAGAAGTAGTGCAGTTGCTAAGGTTATTTGAGCTCTGGGTTCACAACTCTCATGAACTGTGCGGGGGGGTTCAGGTTGCTGCATTAACCATGCTAATGCTAGCAGCCTTAGTAATTTCTATATGAACTTGCCCTCTATCTCATCTATCATCTGATCTCAGATCTGAGTTTGCCTCAGTCTCGTTGGCATTCTGAGTCTAGTCCCACCTTTCTGTCAGTTAGTGTGCTTATCTGAGCCATAACTCTGCATGTCTTATGGTGTTCTTGGTTTAGCATTGTTATCACTTTAATAACTCGACGCCTGAATGTTTTCTTAAGGCTCACGCACAACCTGACTTTCACTTTAATGCAGATTCTCTCTCTACATTGACACTGGTTTTTGGTTTTCTTCTGTCAGGAAGATCCAGGACGATGGATGGAGGGACCAGCGCTGGTTGAAAGGGGTGTCGGGCCAGTGGTTCCAGGAGATCCAACAGTCCAAGCGGAGGAACGGAACCAACAGCGGGCACCACACCCAATCACTTCTTACACCCAGAGGTAAGGGGCTAGGTGATAAGACACGCAGCTGGCAGATACGCACACACTGCTGGTGCCGGTGTATGTGTGAGACTATGTCTCTCTTACTCTAACTGTGTGCACTTTTCTAAGCTTCCTATTGGACACTGGACGTGACAGAACTGGGCCAATGAGGTTTAATCATTACAAGTGCAGGACTTGAGAGCTGGGTTGTAAAAAGTGAGTTTACATTTTTATGGCAGTGGCACTTTCATGACATTCCACTTGCTTTCCAGCAGTTAATATATACTGGGTGAACCATGTGCTACAGCTGTTTGCAGACTGATACACAGAGAAACAGAGCGAAACCTCTAACTTGTGTGTAATTTTGGTGACTTGTGATCAATGTGACAGGTAGCTGGCAGATGCTAGGTCCTGATTCCGGAATGTTCTCTTTCTTCTTACCTAAGAGACTCCCCTGAGGTCAGGGAGGCTTCTCAGAAAGCCTGGGGACAGGAGGGAGAAACACGGCAAGGCCGTCTCCCCCAGCAGGGCCTCATTCCGTTCTCGGGTCACCTCGCTCTTGGCCTTCCGGTTCCTCCAGAAGGGATCAGCTTCCAGCAGGAGCCGAGACAGCAGCCTCAGGTAAGCACCGAGGCAGGGAGCTGGCCAGCTTCCCCCTCCTGATTGTCGCCATAGCAAGTGTGAGGTAGTGAGGTACAGAGGTCCAACGGCCACTCCCCAACTGGTGGGCTGCCTGCTGACTAGCTTTGGATGCAACATGCATGGTGGCAGAGGTCCCTGGTGATGGTGTGCCTCTGCCTGAGCATACCTGTGTTAAAAGAATCGAGGGCAGAAGGTTAGGCTTACATATGTCATGTGGCACTGTACAATGAGCTCTTTAGAGTGACACACATGAGAGCCCTTATCCCCATTCCGCCAAGGGTGCGTCCCTCCTGGGTGGGGTGTGCTGGCGTCGAGAGCAGCACAGGGCGGGGCTAGGATGGAATGTGGCCTAGCTGGTGCCTTTGGGAACAGCTTGGCTGTCTCCAACATGCAGCCAGCGAGTTTTTAACTCACTCTGAGGCAGCCCTGTCTGGGCGTAGCTCTGCATGGAGACACTGGATCCTATTTGTGTGCAGAGCCAGTTGGCTCCTTTGAAGGTGCTGAGTTCCAGCTGCAGCAGCCACAAGTGCCACTGTGGTTCGCAGTGTCAGCTTGGTGAATAAATGCACTGTGTAGAGCCGGCACTGACCTGCAGTTTAGTGTGAGGAGTCTGTGGTTGTTGTGGCCGTTGCTTCAGAGGAATATGGCTCTTGGGATTACATTTAATATGCCCTCAACCAGTATTTGGCAGAAGCAGTTTGGGGTGAGTCCCATTACCTGAGCTGCAGCTACTGGGATGTGGGAGGCATCTGGCTGGCGGCTGTTTGATTTCTGCCTTCTGTTCTGCAGCTGCACTGGAGCCAGTGGACCCAGTTCAGGGGCTGGAGATCAGGATCATTCTGGTGCCCACCTTACAGAGCAGGTACAGTGGCCCACTTCCCTGTGTGGAGAAGATCAGTGTCTTGAAGTTCCTCGCAGACACCTGTACTACCCTTCAATAAAACTAGCCGCATTAGCTGGATTGTCCAATTACTCAAATCCGTTCAGCAGTATGGGCTCTGAAGTTTAATTGACAGGGGCCCAGGCATATCTGGGACTCACATGGAGAGTCACACTTCCAAATATCACTTGATCTGCTTGTGCCTTCTTGTGTGACTATTTATGAGAAGCAGGGTTTTCAAATGAATATTAAATAATCCATTAATGGGTGAAGGGTGAAGCCATATCAGGTGAGATGAGATTACAATATCCCCACAATGTGATTAAAAACCTCTTATTTTGATGGTGTGGGGATCATTTTCCTGGTCCCCATAAGGATAACATGGCGCATAACAGAAATGATAATGATGACAACAACAACAACAATAATAATAATAATAATAATAATAATAATAATTAATTGACAGTAATAATGATAACAATATTAATAGTGCAATGATGCTCCTTGGTGTTTTAAGCAATGAGCTGGAGGCAGTTTCTCTGGCACCACTCTGCAAAGTCATTGAGCCCTCCTGTATTTGCACTCATCACCACCTGTTATACAGCCAGCAAACACCGTGTTATCTGAAAATTTCTGGATGTGACAACTGTATGTATTGTATGCAAAGTCTCCGGTGAATATGAATGTGAGCAGTTGCCTGTGGAGCACCTGTACTACAGAACACACAGTCCACTAACATACTGTGGTCTGTTGGTGAAGTAGTCGATAGTCTGGGATACAAGGTGCTGATCCGCCTCCATCCTTTCTATTTTGTTCCTGAACTGGAGCAATCAAAGTACATGATTCCCAGCTTTTCCAAGTGGAACATGGATCTGTGCTGCATGTAAATGAGCAGGGGGTCCAAACAGTAGAGGGTCCATAGAAGAATTTACCAGGAGTCTGAGATGGGCCAAGATAAGCCTTTCCAAAGTAGTAGTAATAATAATAAGAAAAATAATAATTAATGATAATAATAATGGACTCTACTGCATTCTTCACTGAACAGGGACCACATCCGGATTTGACAAACAACAGCCCCACTGTTCAACAACAAGAAGACTCTGAAGGTGAGGAGAATCTTTCATGTATGATGTCACTCGTATGAAAATTGTAGAATCTGGTAAATAGGAAAATGTTTTTATGCTGTACCTAAAACTGTACCCTTTGTTTTAGGGGCCCCAAACCACAGACTTTCAGAACATCATGTAAAACCCAGGAAACCAGAGACTAGACCAGGCCAAAGGAGAGCTTGTTATCCTTCAGTCCCAGAAGAACCCAGAAAGCCAATTCTCAGAGACCAGATAGACCTGTGTGTAGCACTCAAACGTGGGAGCTACAACAACAGCCTTACTGACTCACTTGGAGAGCCTCCTGTCACTGACTCGCTTGGAGAGCTTCCTATCACAGACTCACTTGGAGAACCTCCTGTCACTGACTCACTTGAAGAGCCTCCTATCACTGACTCGCTTGGAGAGCCTCCTATCACTGACTCACTTGGAGAACCTCCTATCACTGACTCACTTGAAGAGCCTCCTATCACTGACTCACTTGGAGAGCCTCCTATCACTGACTCACTTGGAGAACCTCCTGTCACTGACTCACTTGGACAGCCTCCTATCACTGACTCGCTTGGAGAGCCTCCTATCACTGACTCGCTTGGAGAACCTCCTGTTGGAGAATCCACCAGCATTAAATTTGTCAGAGAATCCACCTTCACTGACTTGCTCGGAGAGTGTACTGGCAGTAACTTGCTTCGAGAATCCACCGTCACTGACTTGTTAAAAGATTCTGTTGTCTTCTTGCTAAATCAGCCTGCCAGTGAGATTGCCTTTCACACTGAACAAACTTCTGATTGTCAGAGAAACTCAGACCTTCCCAAGTCTAACCTTGTTCCTTTGCCAATTGTTGCCTCTTTTTCTGGTCTGAAGCGTTCCAACTCATTGCCCACCCTTCAGCTCCAAAGCAATGAAACGCCCCATTCAGAGTTGCCCACTCACCTCAATCCACTAGCAACCATGTTGCCTACTTCAGTGGTCACAGTTGTTGCTCCGCAATGGACAGGAAAGTTTAGGAGATCTAAGCAGGGAGCTGAAACCACACAGGCTGTAAAGGAAGCCAACGGGAGGAGCCAGGATGTCAGGCGCAACTCTTATGTTTTCAAGGAGCAGCAGACTCTCAGACACAGAAATTCAATTTCTCAATCATTTCTGGGCAGAAAGACTGTGCAGGACAAGGTCATACTTCATGGACCTGAGAGGACTACATCAAGGATACCTTTGTCTGCATCTGTCTCACTGGACAACAGCACAAAGATCTCCACTGGTTCCAGCTCCTCATTTGTACGTCCAGGCAATGGCCACTGCAGCTCACTGGATGTCCACCATTACAGGAGAATATCTGAGGTCAGTCGCCAGCAACCTCCTGTGGCTTGTTCCAAAGAGTATTCATCCCCAAGCAGCATTTTGCTGTCTATGCGGGGAGGTGGTTCTGCCTTAGGCAGTCGTAGAACACTCTCCTCCTCTATATATGGCACTACTCCTCACTCTCACCCTGGCAACACCGCAAATACTGCCAAGTCTGCTAGGGAGGGGCAGTTGCAGTACAGTCAAGGGGATGGATCAGATCGACTATACTTTATGAAAAGCCAGACTCCCCAACACAGATCAACACTGCCCTGGCGGAACCATAACCAGAATGATGCTGCAGGACTGGATCATTATGACCATGCTTCCTTGAGGTACCCTCTTTCTCATTATAAACTCCCTAGGCCTGCTGACACACAGAATCATCCTGAACAGAGCCTGGATAGCCTCAGTACTACAATGAACCTTGGAAATAACCAAAAATCAAGCAATGCCCGTAACACTTTCACCTTGCACAGAAACGGTTCCTTATGGACACCTGATAGCATGAAAGTCTTTTCTAGCTACACCATGTCCAACCCCACTCACCCAAACTCCTATAGTTCTCATGACTTGCCAACATCCCAAAACAGTTTGAGCAATGTGCCCAACCAGTCTGATAAGCTACAAACTCCTTCCCATATGTTCAATTCGAGGAACAGGAAAAGTGTGATATCTTTCTCCCAAAGCAAAGACATTTCACCAAAAGAAGGAGCTGTCCCTACCCAGCCATTGAAGGAGCATTACTCTACAACTACTCTCAGTCCTATGGCTGTGACTAGTCCCACAACACCAGAGAGAAGCTGCCACTTTGAGGAGAGTCCAATGACTCTTTGTCCAACTGGTGAGACTAACCCCACAACACTAGGAAAATCATCCAACAGTGTGGACAGTTCAGAAATTCAGAAACTACTGGTTGTGAGAATTCCTGCATCCCCAAGAAGATCTTCTGGGAATGTGGACCATTCAACTCCTCCAAGGTCTATGGCTGTGACTAGTCCTGCATCCCCAAGAAGATCTTCTGGGAATGTGGACCATTCAACTCCTCCCAGGTCTATGGCTGTGACTAGTCCTGCAACACCAAGAAAATCTTCCCAATTTGTGGACAATTTAGTAACTCACAGGCTATGGGCTGTTATAAGTCCTGTATATTCAACTGGAGCATTCCAAGGCATGGACCATCCAGTAACCCTCAATCCACCTGATGCGACCAGCCCGACAAGATCAGCAAGATCTTCTAGCAGTATTGACAACTTAAACATTCACAGATCAATGGTTATGAACAGTCCTTCATCACTAACATCTTTTTCTTATTCTGTGGACAGTTCAAAAACTCATAGCCCAAAGACTTTGACCAGCCCCACGTCACCAAGAAGATCTTCTCACAGTGTGAACAACTCAAGTTGTCCAGGGGCAGTGCCAAGGTCATCTTCTCCAGCTGTATCTCACCAAGATGTGAACAGTTCTATGTCTCACAATTCACTCTTCCAGACTACTTCTGTGTTGCCCACAGAATTGCATATTGATGATAAAAAAGTTGAATGTCTAAAAACAACAACAACAAGTCCCAGTGTATCATCAAGGCCATTTAACTTTTTTGACAGTACAAATTTGAGGACCCACAGTCCAGTATCACTGGCTAATTTAACCAGATTGCCCCAGAGTAGCCTCACACCAGTGGAGATAAATGGTCCTTCATTGTCAATAAGATCAAGTCTGAATAATGCAAGCATTCAAAATTCAACAAGCCAGAATAATTCTAATTTGTCAAAAGGATCTCAAAACAGTATAAATAATACAAAGATCCTGAGTTCAAGTGGAGCACAGACAGTGATTACATTAAATAAATCATCTGATGTGGAAAGCTCAAAAACTGATAGTTCAACAGTATCACCCAGTCCCATACTATCGGAGATACCACCTGTTAAAGTGAGAAATTCAAGTTTAGAAGGACTTTCTTATTCCACTGCCAGCTTCCTATCACGTAACAGTGAGGGGGCTAGCTTGTCCCACAGTGGGGACACTACATGTAGTCCGTCATCGCTGAGTTGTCCTGTGCTGCAGACAAGATCAATTTGCAGTGTGGGTGCTCTCAAAACTTACTCTTCCCAGAGACAATACAGTCCTCCCAGAGTTGTCTCCCCCACACAGAAGTTCCCTGATCCAGAACTCAGAGAATCCCCTTTAAGCCCCACAGAAAATAACAGTCTTGCATCTTGGAGGCCGCACTGTTTTCACAACAGATATCCTGCCTGGTCCTCAGCTAAGGATACACACTCAGAAGCGTCCCAAAGATTATCATCAGAGACTGCTTCCCTGGACGCCACAGTTAGCAGAAGTTCTCAACCTCTGTCACCCCTCCCTGACTCAAAGAGGATGTTTTCCTCAGAGTCAGTGGTTGATATCACTACATACAGTGAAGGTTCCTTTGACCTATCAGGAAACGTTAAATTGTCTAGTCCTGGTTTACAGAAGCAAGCACTGAATGTGAACGTCAGTGAAATGTCTGACAACATTTTCAATCCTGACGCCAAAACTGCAGAGAAGTTACAGAATGCTGACTGTGGAGGTTCAGGGCTTCTTGGTTTTAACCAGGAGCAAAGCAAAAACCCAGTTCTCAGAAAAAAGCCGACTGGTATAGTGGTTAGCATAGATGAGGTCTGGTACCAGTCTGCCAATCTCAGGGCTAAAGATGAGAAAGCACCGGAGAAGTCATTGCAAGATCATAGGTTTGTGTCTATACAGGAACAGAACTCACATAAGAGTCTACTGAGATTAACAAGCAAGAAGGACCATACCAGCCCAATATCTACTGTGGTGGAAACAGAATTTTACTTTACTGAATGTGAAGCAATAGAAGTAAAAGAGAACCAGGGTAGGAATAACTCTGATGTGATGTCAAATGGCACCAAGATGAGTTTCAGTTCAAAGCAGTTTGAAGATGAACTTCAGACATCGAGGAAGAAAAGCAGGGTGGAGATGCCACTCATCCAAAACAGAACCAGCAGCTCTGTCTCAAGCACTGAGAAAGAGGATGTTTCAAGGGTGCTGAAGCCCTCGAACCACAAGAACATTGAAAAGGAGGTGGCAGGTTTTCATTTGGACTATAGTCAGGCATCATGGTTGACTGAAGAGAACAACCAACCTAAAAATGTGTCTGAGACAGACAGCATAAGCAGTAGTTCAAACTGTGTCTTTCATAAGAATAGGAGCTCCTCCTACCAAAGGAGTCCAAGCTCACCTATAAATAGCCACAGTGTCTCTGTTGAACGTTACATCCTTGTCCCAGGACCCAGGAGATCCTCGCTTAGTCCCAGAAGTAGCCAGTTAAGCTTTGACTTTGATTCTGATGAAGCCGATAATGAAAATGTCTTCTACAGAGGGAGCTTAGAAAGGAAGTCCAAAAGGAAGAAGACCATCTCTTTCTCTGAACTAAATGACTACCAGGTATGTGTGGGTGGACAGGTTGGTGCTGCTGACAGTACTGGGAACACGTCTCTTTCCAGGAGCCTTAAGGACATCTCTCAAAAGAGCAAGAGTCATCCTTTCTCAGATTTAAGCCTGAAGGCTGGACGTTCGTTTTCTGTGAGTAATGTCCACGCCAGCCGCCCATCTGGCTCTGCTCGCATGGCCACTGTTCCTAGAATGACCAGCGTTGACAACCTCAGAGGTGCTGATACTTTGGACGTTGGGCCGAAGCAGCGATCCCGGCCTCAGTCCTGCAGCATAGATCAAGCTGTTTACGGGGATGAGAGTGGGAAGCAGGTGACCACAGGCAGGAATCGGTCACCTCCCAGTCTACACAAGCATTCCTCTGTACAAGCTGATGAATTGTCGCCATCACCCCCACCATCACCCCTCTTTTCTCCCCCACGGATGTCTCGACCACCCAGCTCCTCACCCAGGAGTAGCTTGACCTCACCAGACAGCCTGTCCCCCAGAGGGTGTTTGCCCTCCAGGGGATACAAGTCAAGCCTGTCAGACCTTGGGGAGTCTGACTCAGATACCACCACAGATGATGAGTATTACTTGAGTGGTGACAAAGGTGAGAAGGAGACAGAACTATAAAAGTGGACAGTGTTCTAGGGTTTTCTGATCTTTGGGTCAGCTACTCATTGTTATCCATGGCTGCGAGTACATTTAATTATGAAACCAAAATATTGATTTCTTTTTTTTTTTAATGGTTTAAGGATTCCTTACATCTGCTCTCAAACCAGCCTTTCCAATTGATGCACTTTGATTCTCCTTATCTCCAATCTTACATTATTTCAGTTGGTTGAAGTTGTTATTTAAATGTTTTTTTTTTTTTTAATCACACTATTTTCTGACATGGTGTTCTGTTCTGTTCTTTTTCAAATGTACTTTGATTAAATAAAATGTAATTTAATTTTGTATCTGTAATTTATGTAACTCCTGAAAGTACACACACGCACACGCACACACAAACAGGTTTGTGATTATATCTTTGTGGGGACTCTCATTTCTATGGTGAAATCTCTAATCCCAACATGACAGCCTTAACCCCTATCCAGCCCTAACTTTAACCATAAGTAACCTAATCCACACACACGCGCGCGCGCACACACACACACACACACATACATATATATGATGTTGGTCATTTGAACTTGCAGCAGGTGCTGCCCGTGAGGTTATCAGCGTATTAGTGGGTTGGTTTGCTGGTTGTCATCAACATCATGAAACCGGGTTGTGGGATGTGAGGTCACCCGTGATTCGGTGCTAACTGACCAAACCATCATTTAGATAAAGAACAACTCTGCCGGCCTACAGGTGTGGAATGCACCCGCACTGTTTATCTGCCTTTCAGTTTCTTGTTTCCAGCATATTCCATTGAGGTGAGCTCCACCCACAATAACACAAACCATATTTCCATATATAGGTAAGTCACTGTTAACTGAAATGGCTGCTTAGCACAGCATAGTGCAAGGCAGGGAGCACGTGTCAGTAATTCCAGTTATTGTCACCAATAAAAAAAAATCAGCTGTTAAGGTTTTCGACTGATTTTTTTTTTTCCTAGAAATGTATGACACAAACTCCAAACCACGCTGGTGATGATTTTGCACAGTTGTGTAATCAAGGGTGGATCCTGCAACAACAACAATGTCCCTGGCACCAAAACTGTTTCTTCAGAGCAGCGTTCTGAGCCATGTCCATGTGGATCTCCATTATCCAGCAGAGGGTAACCGTTACCTTGGTGACAGTCCTGGCCAGTCTTAGGCATGAGGTGGGGGACCTTTGTGAGATGCCAGTGTCTCTTAACAACATGTCCCCAAAATTCATCTACAATACCTGCCGCTATGGTGACCCCTGGGTGTGCTATTCCCCTCCCTCTGCTCCCCAATGACTCAAACATGCACATGTGATGTATTTTGTGATTGTTCATGTCATTATGGGCAATGTTGATCGCGATCATTAAAGTCCATGTAATTACAGGCATGTCTGTCCTGTTCTCAATGAATACTTTAGCTCTTCGTCCAGTGCCAACAAGGCAATTGCGGTGACTAAGGCAGTTGTTTTGGTTTCACACAGAGACATTTTGTGACTAGTGCAGCGGGGATGCTAAGAGTTCGGCCTACTTCCAGTACTGGGGGGAAAGAGTCACACCCAGGAGGAGTGCCTGCATGTGGCAAGGGGAAAGCAACCAGTGGTGAACGGGACAATGATAAATGATGGCTTGATACATTAAGAAGAGGCCTGCCATTTACATGTGAGAGACGGAGCCCTGCTGGTCAGGTGAGGGTCCCTGTGATGTAAGACAAATGGTGTGGGAAGCGCTGCCATGCAGCCCTGCCTTTGAGGGAGGAATGCAGCTCTGTGACATGTCCTGTTTGCTGACGGTCGCATCGCTAAAGGCTGAGTGCATGCGCAGGTGCACTGCAGCCCTAGATACCTCTTCCTTTAAAGTCTCCCTTGAAAACGATTCTGTTTTTCTACTGTTGTTATGGAGACGAAGCCCTGTCTGCTCATGCTATTGGAAGCCCATCAGATCATGCCGGCCATGGCTGCGTTTACTGCTAAGGAGGATTCCAACGGGCAACTTGGACCTGGGGGGGGGGGGGTTCTGGGGTGGTGAGGGTGACAGGGATTGACAGCAGCAAACTGATTTGTAGCATGTTGTGTACACTGACATCCAAGATGATCTTCAGCAGCTGTGTATATTGTGTTATCTATTCACAGAGCTGTGGAGGCAGGGTGCCGGCAAGACTGATAATACCTGTTCACTCACTTAAGATAATCAGGCAGGTATGAGCAGGGGATTAGATGAAATGCCTGTCAGGTGATCATATTTAGACACTTAAATAGACACGTTACAAAGAAACTGCTCCAAGCAGTATGTTAAGATCCATCCTGTGTCTGGAATGGGTCTCACTGACTGATTTAAGGCCCTGTGTGCTAATGCACTCATATACGAAAGAAACTGCAGGATTAATAAATATAGATGTATTCTCATCACTATGACAACAAGAACAAGAGCCAGTTTTAAGCAAAATCCTCAGTTATAAACTACTAAATGAAAAGATGATGTAATGTGTTTTAAGAGTGGGTTTGGTGTTGTTTGTGAAGTAAAGTATAGCAGGAGCCTGACCGTACATGTCGGAGAAAGAGCCTGCCTCACTCTGGAGGTGGTTCTTGAGCCGTGCCTGGGCTGGTGATCACTCCAGATCACCAGTGAATAAGAAAATGAGAGTAAAGGCAGATTGTGTGAGTGGGTAATCTCCTGCTAATGGTAACCATGGAAATGCAGCATCATTTGACCTGCACACATCTGCCAGGAATTTGGAAGCAATGAAAGCCCTGATGACACTCTTGTGAGCCTGATCATTGTGCATGCACTCGGTTGCTGTAGCGACTGCCCTCTGCGTGCTCCCAAGTAGTCTATCGCAATATAACAATGAAAATTTGTTCAGTACAAATAATATGGAGTTAATCACAAGACACATGTAAGGTGAGGAATGACTAACCTCAATCCTGAATTACCAGATTTTTTTAGGCAGTAATGAGATTCCAGAAAGAAACCTACGGTAGAGTTTCCTTTTCACTGTATGAAATCTCTACCTTGGTAACGCCTCTAAAATTTACATAGAAGAAGCCACTGTGACCTTTATATCAACTAGTTAAGCAGGGTAACCCTTCTGCTATTATGAAAAAATGTACCATGAAATGTAACCCTCTGTACCCTTTTGTGACATGATGCTGTCACGTGTTAACATGCCTGCTGTCTCACATTTCATATTTTATGTATGCTGCAGTCTGTGCTGGGGTGTAGCAAGCTGGGAGATCACAGAATACACACATTTAATTATTTGTGATTTTAACATTATTTTTTACTATATTTTCTTGCAAATTATTAGGAAAGTTTGTATTTTGCTTGTACCTTCTCTTCAGACCAATAATTTCAGTCAAGATGCATCTCTTTTTAAGAATGGACTGTGTGAAAATAGATCATATTCAGTATTTGGTTTGAGTGCTTTACTGATCGAAGCAAGATAGGAAACCTTAGATTCTACCCTGTGCAGAATTATTAAACAAATTATTATTACTGTTACAATAGGACAAAAAAAAAGCACCTTAGGGTTTTTTTCCCTTGAGGGAAAAAAACAAAATAACAAAGTGGCCAGTCAGAGGGATGCAAAACAAATGTGATCATCGTATAATCAAATGTTTTGTGGCCAACAGCCAAAGATGGAAAAAGCTTGTAGCTACGAGAAGACGCACATTTACTCAAATTAAAGGGGAGACTTCCAGATACTTTTTACCATCAAATGGCAAGAGATTTCAAAACTGCAATATGAGCAGAATCTCCAGAAGTAATAGGTGCAGTGAGCTACGTGACGTGGCTAAGGTCAGAAAGGCCTCTACTCAGTAAAGTATGCAAGATAACACACCAAGAATGAGCACAGGCACATCTCAATACTGATTTTACAAAGATTTTGCGGATAGATGAGATGAGAGTGATGCTTGACCTGTGGATGGACATCTTCTTCACGCACTGACAAGGTGGTGGACCACAATTATCAGTGATGAACTTGTCTGAACTTTCCAACTTGCAGATAGTGTAAAAATGAACCCCATGATCTTTCTCCCATTACATATTCTTTAAATATTGGTATAAGTAGTCAGCAGTTTTTTTAAAAAAGGTTATGATATTCATGCAGGACTTGAATGAATTGAAGTATTCTATACATTGGCCAAGAAAGGCTGGAAAGGTGATTGAATTATGACCAGGCCCCCTTCATCGCCTGACTTAACACCTTGTGAGAACTACTGGGCCTTACTAAAATGTAATATTTACTAAGGTAGTAGACAGTACACTTCTCAGCAGCATCTGGCAGGCGGTCCTAGTTGCGTTAGTTAATATAGGACAGTATTGAGTCAAAAACTTGAGTGGTTCAATGGCCAACAGGCTCATGATGATCACTGAGAAGAAATGTTACCATACTGGACATTAAGTTTGGCAAAGTGGACTGTATAGAATAGCTGATAGTTTGTTATTCCTTATTTATACTACGGGGCCGTTGAATGCTTGAATCTGATTGGCTGACGAACGTTCTGAAATGTGCAATTATTTTCAGAT
>JAODKF010000089.1:25196482-25209647 GCA_026779585.1 Mormyrus proboscirostris
TCGTGGCCGCATCACCACCTCGGGTGTGCATTATTTTCTAATAATTCAACGGCCCGTCGTCAATTATTCCTTACATAGAGTAAATATAATTGTTTTTTACTATGACTTCTGTGGATGATTAAATGAGTAAAGTTAGCCTAGTTTTTGATTGCTTAATAATTGTGCAAAGTTTTAATTGTGTTTTTTCTTAAATTTTCGTTTGTAACAGCCTAATGTAAAATTTTCTGTCTAAATAAATTTGCTTGGTGCAAAGGCCTTGTATAAGTCTTCCTAAATTTTGCTAAAAAATTTCCTAAAGGAATAGTACTTGCCTAATAATTCTGCACACAGTGTAAATGTTCACTGCTGCGAAACATGGACACAGGTCCAGCTACATGTGTGGTGTAATCTCAGTGAATGCAGATGAAAGTTGAGCCCTTGCGCTGCTTTGCTTTTTTGCTATCATGGCACCACACCCAAGCCAGAGAGTGAGCCTCACTGTTCAGGGATGCGGTATGCAGAGCGTGTCCACATTTGTTTGGAATCGCCCCATGTGGCCGCGATTATATTTGCACCAAATATTACCCGACAGCTAGTTCACCCTTCCAAAGATGAAGGGCTCCAGCCTGGCATACTGCCTCGACCCGGTCAGAAACACCAAGCAGGACCAGCAGCCTGCAATGACAAGCCTGAGCAGAGAATGCTGGCGGCTCCACTGTCTAAGAGTGAAGAATCACACAGGGCCCTCCTGGCCCCGGAACAAGGTATATTACTGAGTGTCGCCCACAGCTACTGCCGTTTTACCTTTGAACACTAGCTTTGAAGATGGGTTCTGCCAGATGTGTTAGTCAGTACAGAATTCTACGTTTTAAGGAGTTTTAGGCTGAAGCATTAGCTCGAGGTGTGCTGGGGATGGGGTGGGGGGGCCTGGGGTTTAGCATTGCTTCTATGAATCCTCATATGAATCCTCAGAGAAGGTCATTCCACCCACAGACGAGACATGTCCTGCTTCCCAATCAGCCAATCGGCCTTATTCACTGAGCAGCTTTAATAGATCAGCCCCCCAAGCTCCTTTGGCATACTGTGGGTGGGGCTTCCTCGTGATGATGGCTGACACCCTCCCCCAGGGATGTCAAGCCATAAAAAGCAATAAAAACACAATTTGGTGGTAAATGGAGAGGGACACACCTCCTGCATGTGGGTGAGGAAGCGACACCCCGAGGACCCCTCACGTTACACTGACACCGTCCCCTTGGGTATGCGGCTCTGCACTGTGAACAGGATGGACAGTCGACTGGGCACTGTATTGTGTTCCCTGCATTGTGGAGAGCTTTTGTCCTCAGTGTTTTACACGGGTGTGTGAAATAGTTCAGGTGTGCATAAAACAAAACACAATAAATGGATAAATGGTAGCAGCCGCACCTAGCTAATCCATGCATTCCAGTTCATAAAGACAAATAAGAGTGTCAGGTTTCTGATGCTACTGAGCAGTTGTGTGAGCAGGGGAATGTCTCCTAGAGTTTGTCTGTAAATAGGCTGAAATTCTGACGTTTCCACTGAGGTCTCTAGAAGGCCCCGGTGCTACCGGATTTTAAGAAGCTCAGAGCACACCGAGCATGCCTGATAGATGCACCCTCTTATGCAGAGAGAATGGTCCTGAAATATGAGGAGAATCTGAAAAATTCATGAATGGTAACATTCTAAGAATCTCCTCTCTATCAGAACACAACATTTGCTACATGGGAAATTCATCTATATTTTTAATATCTTCACTGCTATAAGCCTGCTGAACGTAGCCTGGGAGGATGACACTGGATTTGTGCACACAGTGTACCTACTTATAGATAAACAGATCTGGGAATTTATAAATAAGAGTATAGAACCAGAAGTGGGTATTTATAGAAATGGTGTCGGTGTCCATTTTAGTAGATAGAAATATAATATAAATTATAATTATTGGCCCAAATGATAACATTATGTCTGCGACCATGAATGGGCACCTAAACAAAAAATGCTGTTCTGTCCCACAGTGTCCTGGGGGGTACAGTGGGATTGGGGTGTCCGTAACATACAGGCAAGTGGTCAGGCAGGAGTTCAGTGCTACCTGAAGGTGTGTCTTATAGCAAATAGAGACCTGTCCATGTCCCCAGGTGTCCCCAGGAGTGTCTTATTCAATTTATTTTTATATAGCGCCTTTTAGAACAAAGTCACCCCAAGGGCACTTCACATGGTGTGTTGTTATACAGAATAATTCAAAAACAGGGAAAAGGAAAGACTAAGAGGTAAAAGAATGAAAGCAAGATGACAACAGAGGAGAGGAGCCAAAAACTCCCAACATAGGGAAATCCTCTTGGGGTTGAAGTCCCACCCAAAAGTCCGTCAAAGGCTCATTTTCTGCACTGGTCTGTGTGAGGTAGCTGTTTGAAGGCTACATAGCACCATGTCCTATGTATCCAGGTGTGCTGCTTTATGGCACATAGAGACCTATTCCGTGTTCCCAGCTGTGAGTTACAGCCCAGATGTCCTATGTCCCTTCATGTCCCCAGGCGCTGTACTGTTACTCATCACATTGTGTCTTTCTCAGACTCCGCCAGTATATGTGAGCAGTCCCACCTGTGATGCCGCTGGCTTTTCTGGCTCAGCCCTGGATGGCTCATTGTTGATGCTGATGAGAGGAAAGAGGTTTTGGACTGCAGTCTGGTCCACTCCCTCTCAGCTTACCTCATCTCAGCTCTCTCCTGATCGCTGTCAGCCAGTCCATGGGGATAAGGGCCCAACGGTGACGTCACTCTGTCAATCATGGGAATCGAGCCAGTGACTTTCTAGTCAGGAGCAACACCAAACACCACCCTGTGTGTGCTGGCAGTGTCTGCCTCCACAGATCACACCCATCTCTTCCATAAGCATTGATCTCCCACTCCAGTCTAAGCCAATCATGTCCACTCATTGTAAGGACCCCATTCGGGAGTTTACTGTTTCCTAGCAGACAGCCTTTCCCCCAAACATCTACCACAAGATCCTTGGCCCTTAGTGGACAGGCAGGCCCAGGCAATTCACCCTGCCCACCCACACAAGACTCAGAGCCCCAGAAGCTCCACATCCATAATGCCTTTGCCCAGAATAACCAATCTGACTGCTGCCTTTACCAGCACTAGCAATCACTAACAGAAGGAGTTACACCTCCTTTCACCCTGCATGGGGATCCTGTCACCCTGGACACCAGCACTAAGGTGACTCAGGTCCATTGTGGATGAAGAAGAGGAAGGAGATTATGTGGCTGCAGATGACTTAAGGTTATTGTTCCTGATGGGTTTTTTTCCGAGGTGCATCATGGAATGGAAGAGCATGGCCACCAGAGGATCCTTTATGTGTCATACTCGACACATAAAATGAAAACATATTATTTTATATCAGTATTTGACTTATACATGTAGCAGCATGCGTAGCAGGTCTGTGTGACTAAAACAAACATGCAGATCAAATCTATTAGAAAGGAGAAAAACAGGCTCTGTGTCGACCAAATATCTTGCCCCAGTCATGAACAGCTCTCTACTGGCTTTAAGTTCTGCTGCCACCTGCTGATGGATAAAACTGAGCCCAGTTGATGTTTATGAGCAGGGAGCTCATGCATCACATTGCTATAATTGGTCTGACAGCCAGCAGTCAGTGCAGGAGGTGTTAAGTCACTGAACTGTAGGGCTTAATGCTTATCCCAGGTAGAACAGAGCAAAAGGCTAACTCTGCTCATGTGTGAGATAGTTTGTATTACTATGTCTGCTTGTGTTTCATTTATAAATTGTTATAACATTTCTCATCTCTTCGGAGATGTTCAAAATCAGGTGATATCAGCGCAAGAAAGCAATAAAGACACATTTCACCCAAATTGTGCAGCACATCATTTCATATAAATAGATGGAGATGTGTTCAATTCACTCACATTGCTGCAAACATCTCAGCCTCTGTTTTTATTCATGATGGTGTTATTTGGTAATGATTATAAAAGGAATAATAATAGTAATAATAAGATAAACACCAACCGCATTGTGTAATTGATCATACTCTAAAATAAAATAAAATAAAAAAGAAGGGGGCACCCGGATTTGAACCGGGGACCTCTTGATCTGCAGTCAAATGCTCTACCACTGAGCTATACCCCCAACTGCAAAAGCACTCGCTGAATATCCTATAAAACCTGATTGTTAGAGTATGTTTTTGTTGATCTGTTTTTTTCTAGCCATTACAGAAATAAATTGAATATTACAAAGTATGTATTATTTATGTAACTTTTGATATACAAATAAATAGCCAAATACGGAAGAGTGTATTACATAGAGGTTACCCTCGATGGGAAATTACGTTTTTACAATCAGAGGAAATGACATCATCATACTGGCAGTAGACCGGAAGTACCTGATTAGTGTGACGGACGAGCTGTGTGAAGAAGGAGAAGCGTATAGCTGAGTTATTGTCATGGTAAGTGTTGTTGCTGATTTACGTTATAAGATTTGAGTGTGGGGAGTCTTCATATGGCTCGTTAGTACACGGGGACGTTAATCACCGAGCTTCAATTACTTCTGAAGCTCCGTTTACCAGTCGCCCTGTTTTGATTAGTCACTCCGCTTAGCCGGTTGTTAGTTTGGTTACCTCGCTTTCCAGGTTCGATTTTGGGTGCGCTTGAGTGCGTCCCGTGTTCGTGTTTTTATTTGCCTATGGCAGGATTAGCTTCACTTGCTTTTAACTGCACTTATTAGATGGCAATGTGAGGAGACGCGGCGTTTGTGCGAAAGTGAAACTTACATGTCATGATGCAGGGGGTCGGGCAAAGCGCCTGCGCTGGCCGAGCGGCCCCTTTCTCCTCTGCTGTAGATGCTGACCATGCCCCCGTTGTCCTTATTCTTTACTTAATGTTTTTATTTGTGGGTCGTGGTCTGTCATCCTGGGATTGTGGTTTATTTTTACGCTCCTGTACAAACATCCCGCCCATTTGACATTAGCAAATGCCTTACTTGTAGTATACAATGTGGTGGGAATGATTGGTTTGCTGATTTATGCATGACTATTGAGACTGAGCTCTCCATGTTAGTGCTCATCCTGTGTTTGTTTGACCCTGGTTTTGCCACAGAATACCCGTGGCCTGAGATCCCAGCTGAAGGACACCGTCGCCGTGACGGGTCTCTGCCCGCAGGCCGGAGCGTATGGAGTGCAGGACACGCTTCGCAAGGGGTGAGTAGAGTGTGTGAAACCAGCAGCAGTGGCTACATATTCAGCCTGTTTATCACACTGAGACATGTGCTTCGAAACCAGGCTGACATTCAAAGGACGCCTGTTATGAAAGTGACTTCATACAGCAAAGGTGAAGCATAACAGTGGCTGAAAATGAATGAATAAAAAGTCATCCAGTGAGTGTGATTGTAATGTAAAAAGAACAAGCAGCCGTGCGAGTGACAGTGACTGTTTGGCTGCCGCTTGTTTCCAGCTTCACCAGCGTGAAGAATGAGCTGTTGCCGAGTCACCCGCTGGAGCTGTCTGAGAAGAACGTGAGTGATGGGCGCATGGGGGTGGTCCCTCTTTGCCCTCCCCCTTTGAGGCCACGCTTCTTTCTGCTGGCTTACCTCCTCTCGATGCATCTCTCCACAGTTCCAGCTTAACCAGGACAAGATGAACTTTGCCACGCTGAGGAACATCCAGGGGCTGCATGCACCACTCAAGCTACAGATGGAGTACCGGGCTGCACGGCAGGTAGGCAGGAGGGAGGGAGCGTGAGTCCTTACACCCTTTGGAGGAAGGCTTGCTTCACATGACACCTGATTTCCCCCCCATGCAGATCCAGAGGCTGCCCTTCCTGCAAAGCTCCAACATCGCCTTGGATACACTCAGGGGCAGCGATGAATACATCGGCTTTGAGGACATACTCAATGGTAAGAATGTGGTAGAGACCCATATAAGGCCTGACCGGGGCCCAGACACTATGGGCACTTTTCCACCGCACAAAGTACGGTACTTTCGCTTTTCCATTGACTTCCGGTCGAGTACCAGTACGGAAATTTCGAGTACCAAAAGTGCCAAACCAGTTGGGGTACTACTTTGGTACTTCAGTACTTTCGGGTGGGATTTGCAAACGTATTTGCTGTCGACTGGTTATGCAAATAGCCTGCCGCTAAAACACAAAATACAACCGCGATCTTTTGAAACACGCAGCGAGACGCGAAATAAAAACCAGTAGAAACAAAAATATTTAAAAAAATAAAATGGAAGGATGGACAAACGAGGAAACACAGGCTTTAGTCGCCATATGGTCGGATGATCCAGTGGGATTTGGATGACTCAACTCGAAATAAAAAAGTTTTTGCCTTTCCGGGCAATTCAGTTTCCCTGTGTTTCCCCTGTCGCGTGTTGATACTGCACGGTTTCGCAGTTGTTTATGTCTTTTTACAGAGCTCATGAGGTAAACAAACCATATATTTTAAAACATCACATGCCTTTTCGATGTTTCTTGTTTTTACGGATAATAAATGAAATTATTTAATTCGCTGGATAGAGATATTTCTTTATGAGAACGGTATAGAATTGCTTATAAGACTATATTATACATGACGATCTACTGTATTTACATGTAATAATGTACCTGAGTGATTGTCAGACATCTCACATACCTCTTTGCTTTAATATTAGGGGAAACATTATTTCCTGATAGACAGGAGAAACAGGGAAACTGAATTGCCCGGAACACCGTAAAACCGAGCCGCTTGGAAGAAATGGGGGCCACACGCGAAACACCGTGCAATGCCGCTTGAAAATCAAAAAACATAATTAAATAACTTGTTTGCTTTAAAAAGACTGAATTGGCAGTAAGCTTATTCTTACTGCTTTGTTAGTTTTAATTTTGGGCAGTTTTTTAAAAAAAAGAGAAAATATGATTTAAACATGTCAGTCAGGGGCGGTCACTGATGATGACGCCCTATGATCCAGGCTGTGTTCCCTTGGTAACTGGCTCCCTCTGCTGACCTTACAGATCCAGCGCAGAGTGAGGTGATGGGGGAGCCCCACATCATGGTGGAGTACAAGCTGGGAGTGCTTTGAGTTCATATGCGTGTAAACAGCGTGCTTTGTTTCTCTGCTCTATACAGTACATCCTTTAAACAGTTTGCTTTGGGTTCTGTGACAGATTGGGTTATGTTGTGTGTTTGTAATAAAAGTGAAAATCCCCCATTTAGCTGTTTCTTTAAGCTGCCTTTTTTGGTTCAACAACATCAGCAAAAGTTCTTTCTCATGTGTTTATATGTATGGTCCCATGGTTGGGCACTTGCGTTCATGTCGGTTCATGTCTTGTACAATAACATCTATAGCCAGACAGCATTTGCCTGAAGATTGTTTTATTTCAGTTTAATTTCATATGCGTGTAATTTAGTCATTAATTTACTCACTAACAGTGCGGATATTGCCTGGTCACATTGACCTCCTGTACGGCTTTTCTCCGCATTGGTTCAGCATTTTACTTGGTCGTGGGTCATGTTGCATGTGAGCCACTTCATTCCCAGATCCGCACGGTCCCGTCGGAGCCTCCAGACAGGAGGCGCTCGCCTCTGTGGTCGAACACCACACTGTGGACCGCACCCTCGTGCCCTGTCAGGCCGTTCACCTGCGCTGAGCTAATCTCCACCACCTTGATGGTGCCATCATCCCCTGCAACGGCTAGCTCCCGCCCCGACGGGCCAAAGGCCACCTGGTTGGCGGCATGCGGCCCAAGGTCCACGATGGCTGCGGCCTGCGCTGTCCGCACGTCCCACAGCTTCACGATGCCCTGTGAATCGCAGGAGGCCAGGGCGTCGCCGCCGGCGCTGAATGCCGCATGGTTGCAGGGGTGCTTGTGGCCAGTGAAGGTCGTGGCGCGCAGACACGTGCGGGCGTCCCACAGGGCCACGGTACTGTCGGCCGAGGCAGTCAGCAGCGTGCTGGAGGAAACCAGGAAGGCCACACTGTTGACGGCACAGGCATGGCCCCGCAGCACCCCCCGGCAGCGCTTGCTTTGCAGATCCCACAGCCTCGCCGTGCCATCCTGTGAGCAGGAGGCCAGGAAGAGGCCGCAGGAGTGAAAGGAGCAGCCCCACACGGCACTGGCGTGGCCTCGCAGTGTCAGCACACAGTCGCCCCGCTCCGTATCCCACAGTCTCACCGCAGCATCCCCGCCGCTGGTGGCCAGGGTGCTGCCATCTGAGTGGAAGCAGCACCCTGATAGCCAATCCCCATGCTCTCCCCCCGCGCTGGCGACAACCCGCCCCTCCGGCACCGCCAGTAGTTTCCATGTGCCCTCATCACTGGCTGTGGCCACCAACAACTCACGCGGGTGCAGTGCCAGGCCACTGATGGGCAGCATGTGGGCTTGTAGGGTGCCGCTCAGCTGAAAGCCGGAAGCCTTGGCGGAGCGCGCCCTCCCCTGGGAAAGCAGGGGACTGACACGTGTGTCGGCAGGGAACTCAGAGTCTTTGGAGTGTCTCCCTGCGCTGCTCCGAGTGGTGGGTCGGGCGGGAGAGTCAGACATGCCAGCCGGTGCTGCTGCTGCTGCTTCTCTGCTGGCATCTTGCTCATGTCTCCCCTGGGAGGCACCACAGGTTGACTTCACCCCCTGAAGCTGTGTCCCGCTGGTGCTGGTGTTGCGTTGCCGTCCCAGCATCTTGTCCCTCTCCAGGCTGATCGGCACCTTCTGTTTCAGACTTTCCTGGTACTTGCGCGTCAGCAGGCTCAGAGCTGCCTCACAAGATGCATGGTGCTTCTGCAGTTTCCTGAGCTCCTCTGTCAGCCTGGTCTTCTCCTGGACTACGCGCTTGTGCTGCATGCAGTGAAAGTCGCGTTCTTTCTGCACCTTGGCCAGGGCCTCCGTGGCTCTGAGGGAGTCTCTCCTGTAAGTGTCCCGCTCTCGCTGCATGTCCTCCAGCTGCTTCTCCAGGAGCTGGTTGTGGGTATAGGCATCAGGCACTGAGCCTGCCAGCTCTGTTCTGAGCTCACCCTTCTGCGCCATCTCATACCACTCTGTCTGAAAGCTCTGCAGCGTTCTTTGCATCCGCATCTTGACGAGGAAATTCCGGAGGAAGTCATCAACCGTTTCAGGTATGTGGGACACCTTGCTTGCATCCTTGAAAATTCTGTGGTTCACTGACCCTGTGCCTTCAGCGTGCTCCCGGGTTGCCTTCACAGTGGCCTCCAAACCCTCATCCTCCTCTGTGAGACTGTAGTCATCATCAAGAGTGACTTCCTTGTACAGGTAGCCATCTTCAGAGTCGTCTGGTATGGACACTTGCTCAAAATAAAAAGGACGGTCGTCTGATTCCCCGGGCACTTCCATTTCAATCTAGTTTGTTTACAATCACCATGGTCACAGAAGCAGTGCACCAGAGAAAATACCGCGATATCTTTTGTGAGTCTCGCGAGCCGGGCGAACAAATCATGTGCGCCCGTCACTTGCCGGCTGCTTTAATGAAGTTTCTCGTGATGGCGAAAAAGTGTCGGGATATTTCGTGCCGTTATGTTGGTAGTTAATGAACGGACCCTGGGTGTAACTCTTTAAAATCCGTCCCGTAACTCTTCTCTGAAGACGTCAGCGGGTTTAAAATGTTTCTCTCTTTTTGTTTTAGTTCGTTAATCCCCGTCTATATATGAGAGCGCCTGGTGACGCGATCCGTCCTGGAGTTATCGGGCTTTTTAATGCACACTGTTCTGTAGATGGCGGTGTATGATTCCATGATAAATTAGTCAAAAGCAGTTATTCAAATATGTAACACCCGTAAGATTTGATATATTTGATGTGACATGAAAGGTATTTCTGATTGCTTTAAATCAATTGGGAGGCTCAAGCTGGACGCCAAAAGTGAGAGTGACAGAAATTTAGGTTCAGTATTTTAATGAGGAAAGCTGCATTAAATCTGCGTCACCTGTGTTTGGGTCTTTATGCCTTATTCACTGGAATAACTTTTAATAGAAATGTTACATGCACATAGTCTACAGGCTCCAGTCGTGCAGATGAGCCCCACACTATGCTGTCTGTAGAATGAGCTGTAATCTGCATTGTACTCTTTCATCTCATTTAAACATCTCAGGCACAAACCTCCCTGTATCCACACCCCCCTGGACCATTCTGCCCCCAAAACCTAGATATGAGAGAGTCCACTGGACCCACAGAGATTGTGTTCAGCGAGCCTCAGTTAGCAGCTCTTGTGTTTAGTTAGACTGTCAGTGCTGTGCTGTGTTCACTCACTTCCTCTGTGACCTGCTGTTTATTTCTGGATTTAGTGTGAATCTCTGTGGTTTACAGTCCAAGCATTAAAGGACCAGCAGGTAGCTTGGTACAAACCGCACCTGCTATAATGTCCAGTTTATACCAGAGCAGAGCTGTGTTCACTTCGTTGCTCAGTTCACTTTTTAACTAACTGGCTTCAGTGGCAGAATTTCCTTTTTGTGATCTGACTTATGTAACTCAGCTTAAAAACGTTTATGAATAATAAAAACGTTTTTCAGCCTCATATTCCTTTGTAAGTACTTATGTAACTTATGGGCACAAGTGCTCCTTGAAAAGAAATCATAAGCATGTTTCCCTGCCAGTGGTGGGCTTCAGCAACTGTGATGAGTCGGCTTACAGGAAAGAAGCGGAGCAACAATCTGTTTCTGAACGTGGACAAGATGAAAGAAATGACTGCTGACATCAGGAAGGCCTTTGCTGTCCACTCGCCAATATACTGCAAATCAAGGGCTCAGAGGCGGAAACTGTCAGGAGCACCACATTTCTTGGTGTTCACCTGATGCATGATCTCACAATGGACCCTCAACACCACCTCTCTGGTGAGGAAAGCGCAACAGTGACTGCATTTCTTACAGTGGCTGAAGGAGGCAAACCTCCCATCCCCCATCATCATCACATTCTACAGGGGAACCACTAAGAGCGTCCTGACCAGCTGTATCACCACCTGGATTGGGAACTGCAACATCCCTGATCGCAGGTTTCTGTAGAGGACAATGAATACAATGGAAAAAAAATCATTGTGACCTCTCTCTCCATGTTGGACGTCCTTCACAAGCAATGCATCCGCACGGCCCTCAGCATTGTGAAAGACCCCTGCCCCATCCACTGCCAGGACTGTTCACCCACCTCCCATCTGGCAGGAAGTACCGCAGCATCTAGATGAGCTCAAGCAGACATTGTAACTGTTTCGTCCCACAAACCATAAGGCCCCTGAACTCCCTGGAGTCCCTCACCAAACAAGTAACACAGTTCAGCTCTTCATTCCACCGCCCACTTTGACTTTCTGTAACAGGCACATTTGCTGCTATATTACCTGCTGCTCTGCCACACACTATATTATGTACAAGCAGCTTACATACCACATTTCTGTATGTTATATAGTTTAGAATATGGTGATCAGTGGTCATTGTTGGCACGCCACAGTGCACAACAACGAAATGTGTCTTCTGCATTTAACCCATATGTGGCATCGTGACATGACTGGGGGCAGCTAATTCAGCGCCCGGGGAGCAGTGCTTGGGGGGTGCCATGTTATGTATAGATTTTAATTTTTCTATTCTATTGTACATTCTATTCATGCACATACTGAGTCTGCCCTCCTATCGGATCTTGTGCACTATGTGTGGTACATGTCTTACCCCCCTGTTTGCACTCGGGGTCTTAATCTGCACCTTACTATGTAATTGTGTACATGCAGCCCCCATGTGTCTTATGTTGCCCTGTGGTCCTGGGGAAACAACGTCCCACCGTATACTTGTGTATGATGCCCAGAGCAGCAGCAGGTGTAGGAGCCCAAGCTCCAGAGACGATATTGTAGATCTTGATATCAGTCTGTCCCCAGAAACATGCTGTATGCTGAAACCTGGGCCTGAAAACAATAACAAATTGAATTTAAACTGCTTCTTTATGCGGGACCCTGTAGCGTGGAACTACTTGATTTCAGCAGTACAGTATTGATCTGACCGTAACCGGGCAACCATCTAAAAAAAAAAGTAATAGTGTAGTGTTCTGCCAGGGAACAGCGGCATGTTAAAATGTGCGTGTGCTGCTTTAATTCAATTATATCAAAATCAATGACATTATCTTGCCAGACATTTTTGTCTCAAGTCACATGCAAGTGAGGAATTACAGTGTTCAATAGAATTCATAAAGTACCAGAGGTGCCGTCTTGACACTATTTTAGGCATCTTAAGGCAGAAGTTTTATTAATACTACGACAGTTTATAACTTTCTTAGGCAGCAGCGCATGCAAGAGCCCAAGAAGCTCCTAAAAGTGGTCTTTATACTCCATTATGGAGGCCAATCCACTCCCCACCCTCTCCAGCACACGACCCCTCAGCCCTGTAACTCTGACCTCCTGCCTTAGATTCTCCTGCCTTGTGTTGCCCTTCTCACTGATACCATCTCATCATTCTGCCGTTATTTCTGTCATAACCAAGGTCAGACATGTGTGATGTTACTGTGTTTTCTGTTCTCTGTCTGTTTGGTCCTTTTGCATCTCACTCAGCCCCAGACTGATACCAATACTGTAAATTTGAAAATCTGCCGATACCAATACAAATCCAATACAGTCTCTGCTCTTGTTTTACACAACAAAACAGAAAACAATATTGTGGGGGAAAAAAATGTCTGGATGCATTTTGCATACTTTAACACTAACATAAAAAACATAAACATGGAAATTGCTTATACTGATCAACTACAGTCATTTCTGTACAAATACTGTTCAAATAATATGCTCATAGTAATCACGTCTGCTTACAATGTTCAGGCAGAGTCTCCAGCAGAGGGCACACAACCTGGAGCTGATGCAAGTCAAGAACCAGCCTATCTGTAAACACACACACAGGCAGAGCAAGAGGCTGGAACATGACAAGACACACATGTAGCCAGAACCTCCCACAGCGTCCAAACTAACACCAGCACATGAGCCTCTCCACCCCACCACAGACATGCACCAGCCCTCCTTATTTCACATCCCAGCTGATGTGGAGCCTGACAAGGAGCTGACTGATTGGCTGAAGGAGCTGGGTGTGGATGCAGACACCACAGAGAAGGCAAGTATGCTTTGTGCGGCCTGTTAGGATGCGGCCTGGGAATGGGGCAGCATGGGAAGCCTTCTGGAGGACCTGGAGCACTTCTTGCATCGTGGGCCAGTGGGCAGCAGGTGGTGCA
>JAODKF010000089.1:25249293-25260282 GCA_026779585.1 Mormyrus proboscirostris
TTGATGTTTCCATTTCATCTACAAATTAAGTATAATTGAAATCAGTTACATATTTCCTATTCTTTAGACAGTTGGAGATGTTAGCTGTTTTGTCAGATGACTTTGGCACCAGTCAGTACCCGTCATGTCAGTCTACAGCAAACAAAAGTTAAGGGAGTCTTTTTTTCTGGTCTCGGTCTCGTCTCGACTTTGTCTTGGTCTTGCCTCGGTCTGTCTTGGTCTTAGTATTGATACCCTCTGGCCTTGGTAGTATCTTGGTCTTGGTTTAGGCGGTCTTGACTACAAGTCTAGCTAAATTACACAAATACAACCACTTTATACGATCTCTTATCATCAATCATGTAACAGTACTACCATCTACTGGTTAACCTCGGTACATACCGAATATATAATCGTAATACTACTACCCTCGCTTAATGTATTATGCCGTCTCTCCTAAACATTTCACAGTCTAACGAGAACTGACTAACAAAACAAATTTAACATACAAAATACACAGCTGCAACAACGAACACAGCATACAGTAGAGTTTTCTCTTTTGAACGGCTCATAAAAATGAATGATGGGAGCCGAGTCGCGGCTGGGGGGGAGCCGTTCTTTCTGTCATTCTTTTTTTCCTAGGCGTGTTTCACACAGATCCACACAAACCAGCTCCTTCGCAAGACAGAACAGTTATAGGGGGAGGGGCGCACCCAGCGCTGGGGTGCTACTGCCAAACAGCATGATGATAGTTGTGCACGCATCCAGGGGCGTAGCACCAAATTCTGGGCCCTATGCACAATCAGTGCCCATGGGCCCCCCCCCAAAAAATAAAATTCCAGATTCCTTAGGGGCCCTCCCCCCACATGGGGCCCCGGTCCCTTTTTCCCCCCCACGACGACGCCCCTGCACGCATCCTTCACGTGAGTACTCCAGTGGAAAAAAACCCTGCGTGCCTCTGTCATTGGGTAGGAACGGAGCCATGACTTGTGCACGCTGCCGTCATATGCTTACTCCAGTTAAACAAACAAACAAAAAAAAAAACACGTGCGAGTGCCTCTCTGTCTCAGTGCCAATGTCAGTAATAGGGGGTCGTTCGAAGGAAGAAGACACACACGTGACAAATGAGGTAATAATCAATATTTCAGAATAATTCAAACTCAGATATTGGTGTGTGATATCTGAATTTTAATTATTTGATTACAAATCTCACCTCATCATTCCTCCCGGTGATTATTTCCAGGATAAACTGAAATGCCCCCAAGCTGGCTTCTTAAAACTGACTAAATATTTAAAAAGAGCCAAAAAGCTCTTTTGAACGGCTCTTTGAATGGAACGGATCGCCAAGATCCGGATCCCCTCAAAGAGCCATAAATCCCATCACTATAATACAGAGATTCTGCCTGCAATACACTCGGTAGCAGCTAGATCTCCTCAAAAGTTACACGTTAACAACTTAGCGCTTTAATATTACAGCACCGAATGTAATCAGTCCAGGACCAGTGACTTACAGTTCGTCAGTGACACACAATACTGCACCCCTGAGTATGGCAAGTAACTGGCCAGGATCCCTCGGCGCTGGGTAGGATGTGCGGCACAATCAGGGAACCACCGCTGAAAGGAGACGCTCCTGATGCTGCTCCAAGCGCATGTGCGTCAGCATCCCGTTTACGGAGACGGCCTCTCCAACACATATTCTGAATAAAACATGCTTTTATTTGAAAATTAGAACTTCATTTACAATCCCAGAGTTGTTGGTTTCAAAATGGCTTAAATATGCAGTAATCAGTCATTTTTGAACACGAATGATCAAAGAGCCTTTTCTGATAGAATGAAACACTGACGTTTTCAAACTATGTAACAATATAAAAGAAAGAAAATTGTGTTTTAAAAGTCTTTATGTTTCATGAGAATTCATGAGAGTGTGTTTTTATGCTTTGTTGTACATTTCAATCGGCTTTGAGCTTATTGATGGCCTGTGGGGGTAGTGATTACATACCAGAGGTGGAAGGTTGCGGTACAGAAAGTACAAATCCAGACCATGTTTTTGTTTCAACCAACCAGCTGAGCATAAATAGTCACATTAACAAAGTACTCAATTGGTTGGTTGAAACAAAACCTTGGTCTGGATTTCCACATACTCACCTAAAACAAGCCAGGTATGGTACAGTGGTTGTTTATTAATCAACATTTTAGAAACAATGGCCAAGAGACATAACTAATTAACGATGTGCCACCATAATATCAAAAACTGATTATTCATGCCTGCATGCCATTGGTGGTGCTGTGGATGGTTTTTTCCTTCTGTACATTGATGTGTGAAGTATGAATAAAAGAATCAGTTGGTGTGTGCCTGTTGTCTCGCTCTGTGTGTTTGTTTTGTAAATAAGTGTAAATATAAACTATAACACTGTTATCCTCCACATGGCCACTACATCAGTTCATTTTCTATAAGAATAAATAAAAAAAATAAATAATAAAAATAAAAAAGGACTAGCAACTTACACCAAGATGGCAACGCTGCTTTTGTCAACAACACCAATGTAAGTCTTGGTGCTGATGGAACAGCCGTTAGCTGTGGTGGGCAGACTCAGGTAGAACAACTAACTAGCAACCTACTACACAATAATGGCTTAGTTTCCCAGTTGTTTATGCTTATATGAAGGCAATTCACTGCCTTGGTTTACATTCTGTACTAAATTTTCCACCACTACCCAGTGATGAGGCACCACTGGATATTCTTCTCCACTATGTCATCTTGGCAGGTCTGGACCTGCGTACTCTGACCCCAGTGCTGCCATGGGATCAGTTTCATTTGCAAAAGCTCCAGCTGGATGATTCTGAGACAGGAAAACTACTGCATGCTATGTATAAGACATTGGAGGAAGGTGGAGATGAGCAGGACCCTCCTCATTACGTTGTGCAGGATGGATTTCTATACTACCTTGACCCAAAAGCTCAGTGTGGACTGCACCCCATGAAGCAGCTGAAACTATATGCGCCAACGGCAATTAGCGACACGCTGCTGAAGTATTATCCTGGCCACCCCACTGCAGGTCACTTAGGAGTCACTGAGACTATGGCAAGACTAAAGCCATCTGATACAATGACATTTGTGATATCCTGCACCCTCTGCCAGCTCACCAAAGGAACCAAAGAAAGCCGGTAGGGCTCATGGTTGCCATCAGACCCCAGAAAACACAGGAATACACTGGAGTGGACTTTGTTGGTCCTCAGCCACCCCATATGGTTATTCATACATACTTATTTTTGTGGATTTTTCTAAATGGGTGGTGAATGCGGTTTGAGAAGCCACAGCCCAGGTTGCAGCTAGGAAGTTCTTCAGTGAGGTTTTTGCCCGGCATGGTGCCCCTATGTATCTCATTTCTGACCATGAGTGAGCTCTTTGAACATGTGCTGTCCTCTCTTGGGACTGAGCATAGAATCGGTACAGCAAACCACCCATAGACTAATGCGACAGAGAGGGTGAACGGAACGCTGAGAATAGTCATTTGTGCTTCTGTTGGAGATTAACACATTTTTAGTGTGTGTGTGTGTGTGTGTGTGCTTGTAACTGAAAACTAAACACAGGAATGGAAATGTCCTGCTACTTCACCTTTCATGATTACTCATCTGTAGCTTTTTATTTATTTTTTGAATACTTTAACTTCACTTTTTAAGAGCAAGTCAGATTAGCTGAATGTTGTCGATTGCTGTTTATTCTGTTGTAAATTCAAAAAAGGGAATGTCAGGATGATTGTGAGTATTTCAAGTTATGCTTATAAGAAATATATTACCATGAAATTTATTGAAAATATATAATTCCATGTATTCTCTGTGATGGAAAATGGTGTTGACACATTGCGAGTTGTTTTAGCTCACTGTACTGAGTTCTATTTATGTTTTAGTGTAAATGTTAGTGGTCTTTATGAATTTTCTACCAAATGAAATTAGACATATTGAGAGAAGATTCATCTTGAGGATGGAACCACGTGACATGGGGAATTCAGTAAAAAAAATGGTTTTATTAGATGCCTTTTCATTTGTCTATGCTGAATTGAATGTGTAATATAAGACTGACACTATGTTTTATAATGATTACACATTCATTATCACTGCCTGAGTAGTATACTACAGAAAAATATTTATTTACATAAATATGCACTTAAAGCTCACCCCATCTATGATGTCATAAGCGGGAGGTGGGTGTATCCTTTATTCTGATTGGTTCAGGGTTATGTCCATATGGTATCACACATGTTTATGCCACATGTTGCTGATAAGGGGTAATATGGTTTGTGAGAAGGGTTGCCGTTAAACTGTAATAGAATAAAAATACATTATATGTATTTATTAATGTGTTATTTTAAATTACATTTTAAGGAATAATAAAACATATAGCAGGATGAACGTAAGCTAGCGTATACATGTCCAGCAGGGTTCCGTCCAACAGTAGACACAAGCACCCGGCGTATTTTAAAAGAAAACACGTAAGCTCATTGTTACGCCCAGTTCGTACGATCCTCATGTATGCCACGGCCCCTCGTTACCTAATGTGAATTCCTGGTTGTACTCACCTGTTGCTCGTTAAGTTCAGCCTGTTTTGTGTATTTAGTCCGCATCTACTGTACAGTAAGTCAGTCTGCCCATATCTGTCATTGTCGTTAGTTGGATGTTATGTTATTAAACGTTAGTGGATGTCTGCCCTTTTGGTCTGAATAAACCCCGTTTATCCGTTTGTCCGGCTGATCTCGCCTGCTTTCCTGCTCGCCTGCTCCACGAGCGTAACAGAATGACAGATCTCTCGAACGACTCACCACAGCAGGAAGAGGATCCATGGCTCAGCCTGCTGTTTGAGGTGATGCACTGGAGAGCCCGGCTTAAGTAATCTAGCTGAACGGAGTTGGGATCTCCTACAAGGGGTTACACCGCGGACCGAAGTGCACGTGATAGCGGAAGTGCGCGTTAACCTTCGGCAGCTATTCTGGACTCCCCTTTGTCCCCTGTCCTTTCCTGTCTGGTCTCCTTTGTCTCATCCCTTCGTCTCTCCTGTTTCTGCTCCTCCTCCTGTGGGTCCTTCATTCACTCCTGGTCCTTTTGTTCCGCCTTTCTTGCCATCTCCTGTGTCTCCTTTCCTTATCTGCCTGTCGGGGTTTCCCGTTCTTTGTCTGGTCTTATCTTACTTCCTGTCCCTGTGTCTGTTTTCTGTATCCGTTTTGTTCCACTTGCCTCGTTGATGGTCTCCTTTTTTGTCTTCCAGGTCCTGTTCCCTCATCTCGTCTGTTGCCTCCCCAGGGCGCTCGCGGTGTGGGGGCCGTTGGGGGGGGGGGGGGGTTCTGTTACGCCCCGTTTGTACAATCCTCGTGTATGCCACGCCCCCTTCGTCACCTCATGTGAATTCCTGATTGTACTCACCTGTTGCTCGTTAAGTTCAGCCTGTGTTGTGTATTTAGTCCACATCTAAGTCAGTCTGCCCAGATCTGTCATTGTCATTAGTTGGATGTTATGTTATTAAACGTTAGTGGATGTCTGCCCTTTTAGTCTGAATAAACCCCGTTTATCCGTTTGTCCAGCTGATCTCGCTTGCCTTCCTGCTCGCCTGCTCCACGAGCGTAACACTGATATTTAAGTGAAGTGTTTAAAGAATTTAAAGAATACTCTGTATTTTAAGCATAAAACGGCACAAGTCCCAAACTTTTAACTTTTAAACAAGTACAGGCATGCCCGAGCGAAACACTGTCAAGAGCAAACACCGTATTATAAGCACAAATGACACAAGTACCAAACATTTACCTTTTAAACAAGTAGAGGCATGCCCGAGCAAAACACTGTCAAAAGAGCAAATGCGAAACAAGCACAAATATTTTAGCCCAAGTTCTTACAGTTTAACAGGTTTATTTCAATTAAAATAGAATTTCACCAAACGCGAAGATCCATCGATAGCGGCTCTGGGTGCCGTCGATGTCGCACAAACAGCGGAGTCAAGGCCGCCATTATTCCACAACGGAGCGAACCCGACATGCTGCCGGACTGTTCAAAAGTTGCGCGTCAAATGAATCATCCAAGGGGGACAGCAATTGGCGCATGCACACTCACGCATCTCAAAATGGTGGCAACAACGGTGCATCTGTTATTTCAAATAAACCCCTTAACCATTATGTTTTTTAAGTAATGAAGCACTTTTCTGACAATGTGAATATTAAAATAAAACATCCTAAGCATTCCAGCAAGAAGAATCAAGGAATAATGCGGGTAAATCCTTGTAAAAATGAGCGCATGCACTCGCTCTCTCTCTCTCTCACCCTCGCTATCCTGTAGCACATGCATGTAGAGACAATATTTTCTTTAAAGAACCGGTTCTGAAATTGTGGACAAAATGGCTAGCAGCGGAAGTTGTTGTCGTGATGCTAGCCAATGGCCCTGGATTGTGAGAAGCACACAGCCAGCAGCCCCATCCTGACAGAATGCACAATAAATCTATTTGTCAATCTGACTGATTATAAAATAATCGATTTCTAATTTAAATAAAAGTTGAGCTCTAACACCACAGACCCTGGTTGTTTAGCAACATTTAGCTAAATTCACGTTTGGTTAATCAAAAGGAATAAAACACTGTAGTTTAAGAAGTTGTATTTTGTTAGTTTTATTTTAAATAAGATGCCGCCAATTTATTTAATTACATTTAATAACTGTAAGAACTAGTGAATGTTATTTATCCACATTCTATGGTGAATAATGCATTGGGGTATATTAATGTTTTAAGGGATAAAAAACATTATTCATGTCTGTTAAACATATTGTCCCACACACCCCGGACTAGTGATGTAGTTATCCGCTACTTTTGTGTAATCATTACTACCGAGTACTCTGAAAGCCAGAATTCGTTACTTAATACTCGTTACCCAATACTCGTTACCACTTGGGTTGGCTATGCATACAATAACGAATGCTGCTGCCTAAACTATACCGTAGTCTGTAAGCCTACAGTGCTTAGCAGTGTCGCGTTAGTGTGGGTAATTTGACTCATGGTGCTATTGCTGGTTATAAGAACTGCAATCACGATTGCTTTCTCAAAATTGAGTGTCAAGATGCACGGCGCATGGAGCACAAACAAAGGTGAGCTGGATGCCAGGAGTCGAGAGTCACATTCGGCCCGGGGACGAGCAGCAGCTCATAAAGCAGGCAGACAGGCAAGGGTACGGGCAACAAGGTTTAATTAGGTTGGGGTAACGCGCACGAGACATTACATCAATGACAAGTCTGGGGAATACAGACTAAGACACGGACTAAATACACATGACAAGCTGAACTCAACGAGCAACAGGTGGGAACAATTGGGCATTAACACGAGGTAATGAGGTGGGCGTGGCACACACAAGGATCGAACAGAGCTGGGCGTGACATCGGGAAAGAAATGGGGTTTTAATAAAAAAAAGGCAAGGCAAACGCAGACTAAGAATACAATGACCAGACTGGGGAAAGAAACTGAAACACGGACTAAATACACTGAACAGCAACAGGAAACAGCTGCTGAACATGGGGAATCCACAAGGGGTTAACAAGGGGGCATGACACACAAGATCGGACGAGCGGGTCATGACATTGACAGCCTACATAAAAAATATAGCTAACTGAATATAGAGAAGTAAGAAAAATCTATGCATAGACTTATCATGCACTCAGTCAACTCAAATGTGCTGTCAAGCTCCTATTAGCTATTTATCATAGTTTTGAACAAATATCATGGTTGTATGATCATTTGCACTTTTTCAGCTGACAGAAATGAAATGGATATCGGTTCTGCAGTCGGTAGTCATTCAGTTGATGACCGTATGGTTACTCTGTACTTTCAGTTGGATAGTGGTTTATCGAGTGATTACTCAAGATGGCAGGAGCCTGGCAAGTCTCAGGCTAGACCAGGGGTGCCCAATATGTCGTTCGCTAAGGTAATCTGGGTAGATTGTATGGCATAAAAAATATAGGATGGATGATGAGTTAAGCCGCTCCAGTTGCTGCAGAACTCTATAAAGTTACCGAGTCGCCTACTTACAGTAGCTTCCAATTTATTTCTGCTAAATTTAAGAAAGGGTGTAAAAATGAATGGGGGAGCAGGACCAAGTAAGAAGCCAAAAACCGAGCCAAAAAAAAGTGTGTTTGCCTCATCTGTCAGTCTACCATTGCTATTCCGAAGAAGGGAAATGTGGAGCAGCATTTTCGGACTGTTCATAAAAACTATGACATTAACTTCCGTCTGAAAAGCGAGCTGAGAAAGAGAAAGGTGAAGGAACTAAAATCCCAGTTCAATTCAAAAATACTTTCTTAAAATGAATAATACTAATCAATATTTTTATACATAATTATATAGTAGGTAGATCATTTTGACTTAGTCATATATAAGTAGCTCGCAAGCTGAAAAAGTGTGGGCACCCCTGGGCTAGACGGAACCCGCTTGCTAATCCTAGCTCCCCCCATCAGACTCGTATGTGGGACATACAACATGCAGGCAATGAGCGCAGGCTTCAGATAATGGAAACCAGCTGCAACTGCATGCCAGCCAGAACTGCCGCTACAACAGTCTGCAAGGTGAGTGCCGATTGGGCGGTTTGATCAGTCATTTCGTTACTGTCAGCAACGAATCCTTGAACGGCTGAATACTCGTAACAATTCATTACAGCCTGGTATTCATTACTTGCGTACCCGTTACTACTCAAATCTACACCCACTACCCCGGACTATTGCATGCCATTGCATGATTTGCAGAATTGGACTTTCTTATGACTGGCAGCATGTTGGGTTTGCTCCGTTGTGGAATAATGGCCGCCTTGATTCCGCTGTTTGTGCAACATAGACGGCACCCAGAGCCGCTATCAATGGATCTGCGTGTTTGGTGAAATACTTTTCTTTTTTAATTGAAATAAAACTTTTAAACTGATTAAGGCTTTTTCTCATTTTTAAAAACTTGAGCAAAAATATTTGTGCTTGCTTGCTCTTTTGACTGTTTCACTTGGCCTCTACTTGTTTAAAAGGTAAAAGTTTGGTACTCGTGTCATTTGTGCTTATAATACGGTGTTTTGCTCTTGACAGTGTTTCGCTCAAGCATGCCTGTACTTGTTTAAAAGTTAAAAGTTTGTGCCGTTTTATGCTTAAAATACAGAGTATTCTTTAAATTCTTTAAACACTTCGGTTAAATATGATCTTACGTATTTTCTTTTAAAATACGCCGGGCGCTTGTGTCTACTGTTGGATAGGACCCCGCTTGGACGTGTATGCGCTAGCTTACGTTCATCCTGCTATATGTTTTATTATTCCTTAAAACGTAATTTAAAATAAAACATTAATAAATACATATAATGTATTTTTATTCTATTACAGTTTAACGGCAACCCTTCTCACAAACCATACTACCCCTTATCAGCAACACGTGGCAGAAGCACGTATGATACCATTTGGACATAACCCTCAACCAATCAGAATAAAGGATACGCCCACCTCCCACTTATGACGTCATAGATGGGGGAGAGCTTTAAGCTCCTCCCATTGTACCAGGTGACCTTTTTCCCTACCTTCAGAAGACAGGAAGAACCTGCAACGGGTGGTAAGGGCGGCAGAGTGAGTAATAGGAACAGCACTAACGCCCTCAAGGACATTTACATTGACAGACTCCAGCAAAGAGGCAGTAAAATCATTAAAGATTCCTCACACCCTGGACACTATCTTTTCTCTCCCAAACCCTCTGACAGACCCTACAGGTCAATCAGAGCAAGAACAAAGAGACTTAACAAAAGCTTCTACCCACAAGCAGTCAAATGCGCCCATCCCCCACCCCCTGAATGACTGTTTCTGTGAAATAGTATCCACCCCCTGCAATGACTGTGTTCTATACGGACTAACATACTGCACTCATTGCACTCATTCTATAATAGGATGGCTGTCTCTTTTTGTGTGTTTTATTTCTCTTATTTATTACTTCTATGCTGCTAAACAGAGAGCTGCTAAACTGTTTTTCACTATTTCTGTAATAGTAACAATAAATCTTATCTTATGTCCATTTTTTTACCTTTAGTGATTCAAAATTGCAGCAGCTATAACCCATAACAGTAAAATGTAAGATCCATTCTTTATAGGCAAAGAGAGGTTGAATAGAGAGTCTCCACTCTGTCACGATTGTCTTTATACCGTTTTTAAGTTCAGAAATATGCAGAGAGTGATGCATCTTTTCAACAAACTTTCTCAGGAGACCTTGCATTCAGCCAATTGAATATGCAGACAGCAGAGAATTATAATAGACTGAAACTATAAGATTAACGTTATGGTATCCAGAGGGGAGACTATAACCTCAACAACACCACCATTGTAGGACTGATTGACAACAACGACGAATCAGCCTACAGGGAGGAGTTTCAGCAACTGAGGCAATGGTGTGACAGCAATAACCTGGAACTGAATACATCTAAAACCAAGGAGATGATAGTGGACTTCAGGAGAGCACTCTGCTCTCTACATTGACGGAGAAGAGGTAGAGAGGGTGGAGAGCTTCAAGTCCCTGGGAGTCCACATCTCTGCCGACCTCACCTGGTCCACAAACATCTCTTACCAGGTGGGGAAGGCACAAAAAAGATTGTACAGTTCCTCAGGAAGATGCGTTAGGCTCACGTGCCCCAAAGCTGCTGACCAATTTTTACCGCTCAACCATCGAGAGCCTCCTGACCTACTGCTGCACAGTGTGGTTCAGTAGCTGCACTGAGGAAGACAGGAAGAACCTGCAGCGGGTGGAGGGGCGGCAGAGCAGGTAATCGGGACAGCACTATCCCCCCTCAAGGACATTTACACTGGTAGCCTCCAGCGAAGAGCCAGTAAAATCATTAAAGACTCTTCACACCCTGGACATTATCTTTTCTCCCCCCTCCCCTCTGGTAGATGCTACAGGTCAATCAAAGCAAGAACAAAGGGACTGAACAAAAGCTTCTACCCACAGGCAGTCAAATGCGCCCATCCCCCACCCCCTGAACG
>JAODKF010000089.1:25287079-25303243 GCA_026779585.1 Mormyrus proboscirostris
TTAGCCATTAAATTGGCATTGGAAGAGTGGAGGCACTGGTTAGAGGGAGCGAATCATCCTTTCCAAGTGTTCACTGACTACAGGAACCTCGAGTACCTGCAGCGAGCTAAACAGCTGAATCCGTGGCAAGCACGTTAGGCAATGTTCTTCGCCTGGTTCGATTTCACAGTGAGTTACCTCCCGGGAAAGAAAAACCTAAAGGCAGATGCTCTCTCTCGCCAGTTTGATCCACCAGAGGCGGCCTCCCACACGGAACCAGTATTACCACCTACCTGCTTCGCTGCGCCCATTACCTGATCCTTGGAGGAGACGATCCGGACCACCAATGAACACTCGGCACCGCCACTGGAATGTCCAGCAGGTTGGCTATACGTTCCCCGCCTTCATCGCCCAGCTGTGCTCAAGTGGGTACACGCGCCCCCCAGCTCCGGACACCCTGGTGTCTCTGTCACGCAGCGCTTGATGGCTAAGAGGTATTGGTGGCCGGGCTGGAGAACAGCAGTCGAGAGGTATGTCGCCTCCTGTCCTGAGTGCTCCCAATTGAAGTCGTCCCATCAACCTCCAGCCGGTCTACTCCAGCCCTTACCAGTTCCATCACGTCCGTGGTCCCACATGGCAATGGATTTCATCACTGATCTTCCCAGTTCTAAAGGTAACACTGTGGTTCTAACCGTCGTGGACCGCTTCTCCAGGATGATTCACCTCATAGCATTCCACAAGCTCCCAAATGCTGCAGAACTCGCTGAGGTCCTTAACACCTGGGTCTTTCGTTACTATGGGCTGCTGGAAGACATAGTATCTGATCGGGGCCCTCAGTTCACCTCTCAGGTGTTCAAAGCCTTGTGTTCCAAGCTAAACATTTCCCTTAGCTTCTCTTCGGCTTATCACCCCCAGTCCAACGGTTTAGCTGATATAGACTAATCAGGAGGTAAATAAAGCCCTCCGACTCCTTTGTAAAAACAAACCCGCTGAGCGGGAAACACACCTCGCCTGGGCTGAATATGTCTTGAATTCCCGTTTGAACCCTGTCACTGGTATGTCACTTTTTCAGTGTATTTTGAGATATTCTCCAGCTCTCTTCCCCTGGGAAGCCATGGCTGGAGACGTGCCTCAGGTGGAAGAATGGTACCGGTGAGCTAAAGCCGCCTGGCAATGTACTCAACAAGCTCTTTCCCATCAAGCCACCCGACAAAAGGCCCAAGCTGATAGGAGAAGACGGCCAGCACCACCTTACCGTGTAGGACAGCAGGTCTGGCTGTCTACACGCAACTTAAAGTTGCCGTCGTGCCGTAAGTTATCAGCCCGATTCATTGGACCCTTTAAAATTATCCGAAAGGTTGGCCCCAATTCCTTCCGTTTGTCACTCCCAAGCATGTATCGCATCTGTGCCATGTTCCATTCCTCTCTTCTTAAACCTGTGCGGTACAGTCCTATTCATCCCTCAACAGAGGTGGAAGTTACACTGCCCCCTACGGTTCAAGATGGGTCCCGGATCTACCAGGTCTGGTCTCTTCTGGATTCTCGGCGCCGAGCAGGGAAACTCTGTATCTGGTGGACTGGGAGGGCTTTGGACCGGAGGAACAGTCCTGGGTGCCTCAGGCTGACATACTGGACCAAGACCTGCTTTCGCACTTCCATCAGCAGTACCCTTCTAAACCTGCTCTGAGGTCCCGGGGTCACCCGCGGCACTCTTCTCGGCCTCCAGGGGGCGGCCGTCGGGGGGGGGGGGGTACTGTCATGCCCACAGGGACAGGACAACACAGCGGTAGACTATCAGCACATAATCAGCAGAACAATCCAACCACTACTTAAGCCGATCGCAACTTCCCGGATGTTGCGAAGTATTGTTGCAATTTTCGAATGTGCCTTACCAAGCGTTTTTCCTGTCTCCTGTTTCCCTTGCTCGTCTTGCCTGCTGTGTCCTGCCCTGCTGTCTCGCCTGCCCTACCTGCTCCATCCTGCCCTGCTGCCCTGACGATCCAACCCCACTTCCATCGTCATCTCCCCGTCCCGTCTCTCTGTGTAGGACTGACTCTCTTGGTGATCGACCTCTGCCTGTTTTACGACTATCCCTTTGGATTTCCCCTCTGGCTCTGTTTGTACCCGGCTTTTCCTAATAAAGCAGTGTCCTGCATTACGGGGTTCGCCTGTTCCTTGGCTGCACAGCATAACACTCCTCATCTTCTCTGACTGTTTTTTCACTAGTTTTGTATTTGGCTAAGGTCAGTGTCCTTACTGGTAGCAAGAAGCAATACCAGGACCCTACAGGGGTTGCACAGGTAGCCCGACTCCTCCAGGATGATGCATCAATGTGTGCCATTTCCATAATCAATCAATCAATCAAAAACTTTATTTGTCCCCGCGGGGCAATTTGAGGCACAAAAGGTTTGCTCTGTCCCCCAGCACTCTCTCAATGGTATGGAGGAGATTCCAGGAGACACTCAGTTACTGTAGGAGAGCTGGACAGGGCCATAGAAGGTCCCTAACCCATCAGCAGTACCGGTATATGCTCCTTTCTGCAAGAAAGAACAGGATGAGCACTGCCAGAGGCCTAAAGCTGCCCTCCAGCAGGTCACTGGTGTGAATGTCTCTGACTAAACAATTAGAAACAGACTTCCTGACCTGAGGGCCTGATGTCCTCTAGTGGGCCCTGTGTTCACTGCCCAGCACCATGGAGCTTGATTGGCATTGCCATAGAATGCCAGAATTGGCAGGTCTGCCTTTGGCACCCTGTGCTTTTCACAGATGAGAGTAGGTTCACCTCCAGAACATGTGACAAACCTGAAAGGGTATGGAGAAGCCATGGACAATGTTATACTGCCTGTAACATTGTTCAGCATGACTGGTTTGGTGGTTGGTTAGTGATAGTAGAGGTGTATTCCTGAAGGGACACATAGACCTCTACAGGCTAGACAATGGCACCTTGACTGCCATTAGTTGTCGGATGAAACCCTTGGACCCATTGCCAGACAATGCTGGACAATATAGGACAATGCTCAGCCTCATGTGGTGAGAGTATGCATGCAGTTCCTGGAGGATGAAGGAATTGATACCATTGACTGGGCTCCACTCTCGGCTGACCTAAATACAACAGAACACTTCTGGCACATTATATTTTGGTCCATTCAACACCGCCAGGTTGCACCTCAGACTGTCCAGGAGCTCAGTGATGCCATGGTCCTAATCTGGGAGGAGATCCCCCAGGACACCATCAGTCGTCTCATTAGGAGCATGTCCCAGCATTGTCAGGCATGCATACAAGTACGCGGGAGCCATACAAACTACTGAGTATGACATTTGTCACGTCCGGCTCGTCCGATCCTCCTGTGTGTCACGCGCCCCCCTCGTTACCTCGTGTTAATTTCCAATCGTAGTCACCTGTTATCTGTTATGTTCAGCCTTTCCTGTGTATTTAGTCCGCGTCGTATTCCCCAGATCCATCATTGATGTAGTAACGTTTGTGTCTGTCTGCCCTGCCAGTAAGAATAAAACCCCTGTTTTGGGCTACACGGCTTCGCTGCCTTCCTGCCCGTTGTGTGAACGTGACAATATTGAGTTGCTTCAATGAAATTTTGGCAAAATGGACTAGCCTGCTGCATCATTTTATCACTTTGATTTTTGGGGTGTCCTTGAATTCAGCCCTCTGTATGTTGATAATTTTCATTTCCATCAAACGATATGGCATCCTTTCATTCCGGTACAACACTATTAAACAAAAAATACAAACATCTCCATAGTTTGAAGCACTGAAAATGATCATTCATCATCCTACATGATTATATACATTTAGAGCCATTTCCCACTGGTACTCGCTCCTTTCCCACATGCGTAGTCATCAGTTTCCCAGTATGCTTTACATCCAATGTTGTCAGAACAGGTACGGATGGGGAAAAAAACACAATACAATAAACCAAAATGCAATAATGAAGAGGAAACCAAACAATAAGCCATGAGGTAAGTGTGTATGTGTGTCCAAGTGTGAAACTGTTACTGTTTTAATGACGATGGACGAAATGTATGCATAAGTAACTGGCTGGGTTATTCACTTCAATTCAATTCTATTTATTTTTATATAGCTCTTTTCACAACATAGTCGTCCCAAGGCGCTTTACATACAGTACTGTAATGCTTCCCTGTCTTGAGCTCCCCAGTCCCATCATTGATGTTGCTACCTGCATGTGCCCTGTGTTCTTGCTTGATCCTCCCTCCCCCGTTTTGACCCCCCAAGGTCCATTTCCTTTTGCCCTGCCTGTAGTTTCACCTAATAAAGCCCCTTTTGGTTTTCCCCATGCCTGCCTTCACCTTTATCATTGCCTTTAACATAACATGAGGAACCAAAAACTCCCAAGTAAGGAGAAAAAAACCTCTAGGGGTCCAAGGTCAACTGGCTGCCCATACTAACATTACTGGAAACAGAAAACATTCTCCTTGCTTGCTAAAAGATAGGTTAAGCTGTAATTAAGGATCAAGACAAAGTCAATTAATCAGTCTGTTCCCCACGATGATACAGTTTGTTGGTCCCATTTGCAATGTCACCCCTCGATAGAACTGAACAAGGACTCCAGCTTAGATGGTGCCCACCCTGGGATCCACCCAGACATGTGGGAAGGCAGAGAGCATGGATCGTCAGAACATGCGCAGACACATAAATGGACAAGCACAGTAGACGCTTTACCACCCACTATCACTTTATATGTGAAACAGCAAGGAAACCTGCATTCTGTGATCTGAGTTAACGATTCGGCTAATATTCACCTTTCTCTTTGTTAAAAAAGAGGCAGTGACCATAGCCGTCAAACCGGATCACACCGGCTCTACTGTCAGCAAACGCAAAAGACCCGATAGAATGAGTATGTATGAAAACATTTACCCTGCCAGCTGTTAGAAAATTTATTTTTAGGGCAGCTGCCTAAAACCGTGGTCACAGAACTTGTAGATAACATTGGCTTTATGGGACTATATGACAGAAATCCATTCAATTTGGACATTACGATGCGGAATTTGTCGGCCTTTATGTCGATGGCCAACAGATTCCTGTGTTGATTTTGTGATCTATAGCAGTATTAAAAACTTTCACTTAAAATGTGGTTTATTAATACTTTGTTTGCGTTTGGTGTTTATGGTTGTTAATTCTGAAGGTGTTCAGTTGCAATTACAAACCTTAGGTTCAGTTACCTTGGTTACATAAATTTTTTCAGAGATGGCAGAAGTAGAATGGAGAACGGTTTGCAAAATAAGTTGGGAAAAAATATCTGAGACACAGAAGACAGCTTTGACATTTCAAGACCCATAAAAACAAGTTGGTAAACTTGTAATATCTTGCCCAATCACTGTATTTTATTTCTAAGTATTTGAATTGTTTACCACGGGAACTTATTACTAGTACACATGAAAATAACAGGTCTGCAGCAATGACAGTTACGTGATGTTTGCTTCGTTATGGTTGGAACAGAAACCCTGCTGATCATTTCATCCTCACTACCTGCTGCAGGAAGTCGTGGGCGGCGATGCTGCAAGACAGACAGTGATGCTCTCTGCAGTTCTTGTACAAAGGAGTGAGGATGGGAGGGGGGAGGTCGGCTTTCTTTAGTCTTCACAGGAAATAGAGATGCTGCTTGGTGACGGCTGTGGTGTCGAATGTCCTGGTGAGGTCCTTTGTTATCTGCACTCTGAGACACTTTCTGCTGCTGATGTTATCACAATAGAGCCAAGTAATGACCATTTACGCTGCAAATTGTACAATCACACACCTCCTTTAATGTTCTCAAATTGCCGACTCGAGTCCAAGTGACAAACTCAAGTCCCAATGTCTGCCGGCATCACGCAGAAACACACATCACGGAAACGGTTTTATTAGAATTAGACAAAGAAGCAGTCTATTTACAAAGAGGATGAGTTGGCAAAGGAGCAGAGGAACATATTCCACATGTTCTGAGGGCAAATCGCAAGTTGAAGATAGAATTAGAAGGAAGATTGTGAGTGATGGGAAATGTAGAGCAGGCAGAGAGCCTGGAACATGAGGAGATAGATGATTGTGGACTCCTGATGAAATCCAATGGGAGTTTGATATGGGTTCCCCTCCAATGTTGAGTGCCCTATTAAAGAATATTGTTGTACAGCAATGCCAGCATGGAACAGAATCGATGCGATGGAAGATCCGTATAGCATAAGATACAATCGGATCCAGTGCAGGATTAGTTGCCTAATAAATAGATAAAAGGAAGATGGTGTGGATACGCCAGATTCTCTTAAGTGAAAACCCAGGAGGTCGGTGATGATGGAGGTTCAAGCCAGTGCCATACCTAATGGAGGAAAGAGGACCAATGGTAACATTATCCCATAAAAGGACATCGCCATCATCTCTAGAAAGGATCAGGAAGGAGTACTTTATTCGAGGTTCACGAGCGTGCCACAGAAAAGGTGATATAGTTGATCTTACATCTTTAAAGTAGTGAGAAGGAGGCGATAATGGGGGCATATTATTAAATAATTTTAACATTCATTTTGATTGTAGCCAATCATGATTGAAATGACAGTGATAGAGACTTCCAGCTACCATAATTTCTGGGCTATTAAGCACACCTAAATATAAGCTGCACCCACTCACTTAAAAAAAAAAAATATTTATTTTGAACATAAATACGCTGCACATGTCTATAAGCCGCAGGTGCCTACATTGAAACAAATGAACTTTTAACATACTTTAACGAAAGACAGTGCTTGTAACACGGCTTGTAACAAAACAGTAGCCTACCAAGAAACTCATTAGACATTGTCTTCCTCCTCCTGCGCACTGAAACCACTGAAATCATCTCCTTCAGTGTCAGAGTTGAACAGCCTCAGAATTGCTTGATCTAATGTTTTCTCAGGATCATTGTCGCTCTCGTCATTTTCATCTGGAGGCAAATTCCCCGCCAAGCTTCTGTTGCCCTCTTCAACACGCAGCACTCCAGCCTTTCATAACCCATTGATTATAGTGGATTTTTTGACAGTCCTCCATGCTGTCAGGATCCACTGGCAGACTTGACCATAAGTTGCTCTTCACATGCGGCACGCTTTATAGTGAAGGATTTCTCCCCACTTGTCATTCAAGCCTCCCACTGAACACGGAGCGGCACCTTAAATGCACGATTTACACTGATGTCAAGTGGCTGCAAATACTTTGTTATGCCCCCAGGAATCACAGCTGGAATTGAGCTTGTCCTTTTGATAGTTTCTTTCACAGAATCTGTTACATGGGCCCTCATGCTGTCCAAAACAAGCAATTCCTCATTCCTGTGAAAAAATCCTCCCATTCGCTTGCCGTAACACTCCATCAGCAGGAAGGAAACAGGGGGTCTTTGACCCTCGCTTCACTAGACGCTGCGTGTGGCGAGTTGTTTTGAGCGATGTACTGTAAAGCGTATCATTTTCATTATTAGGTCTGACAGCGTTGTTGATGTTGTCGATTTCATCTAATAAGGCTTCGGATCTTGGAGGGGGTGATACTCCCTCCATATCTGCTAATTCAGGGCTTTCGTAGATTGTCTCTTGACAGACCCCCCTTGATCCGCACCGTCTGTTGTAGAAAGAACACACACACACACACACACACACACACACACACACACACACACACACACAAAGCCAGTTATTTTAATGTATAGTGTTTTTTTGCTTTACAGCCCATTGTATGATATACAACCCAGTAACAGTGACATTTAGTGATTACTGCCAGATTTTTTTCCACAATAAATATGGCCCCCAACACATTTTGAGGTTGTTGCTGTACATCCTGCAAAGATTCACCTGTCAAGCTGTGAATAGGTAAGTGGTAGAAATTTTGCATCATCAATTATAATGTTTAGATGTTATAGAACATGTACAACTAGGTTTTGGATGTTTTGAAACATTTCTGGTAACTGTGATGATCATGTTCCATGTGCACAACATCAGCCTCAAAAACAGAGGGAATACAGGTGGTGCACCAGACCTTACAACACACCACAAGTAAACTTTCTGTGTGTAGTACACCTTTTTGCAGATCTGTTCACTTGACCGTTTCTTGATGGGTTCGCATGTTTGAAACATGTGTTTTATTGCCAGCATATGGTGAATGATAAAAGGGAAAACTCAATAAATGAGTTTTGAAAATGAGAATGTTGCAAAGCTTTGTTTTTTCCTTCTTTTCTGTCCTTATTTCATAGGTGAAATTAACAAGTTGGAACAGCATGAACAGTCGAGCAGGTCATATATGGCACATTCATAACATGGACTGGGTGAGGGTTATTTTTACAAAACACCTGTTTTGAATTCACTGGGTCTGTAAGAGCATTTTTGTTGTGATCGTGGATATGGACTAAGGCAGGCAGGCGAGGATACAAACGTAAAAGGGTTTATTCATGGATGAACAGGGCATACGACGACTAACATCAATGACAGATCTACCAAACAAGGGGAAGACGCGGACTGATATACTCAAGACAAGCAGAAACTAACAGGCAACAGGTGAGTACAATCAGGGTAATACACGCGGGTAATGAGGCGGCTTGGCACACGAGGATCGGATGAGCCGGGTGTAACAGGACCACCCCCTCCCCCCCGCAAAGGCGCGCACTCCAGGCGTGCCTCAGGGGAGGCGATGGATGAGATGAGACCGGGGAAACCTGACCTGGACCTGGAAGACAGAACAGAACCCAAAACCCACTAACGGGGCACTGGAAACAAAACAGAAGCACATAACAACCAGAGGGGCAAAACCCAGGGCAACACCTGACAAAGGACAGGAAACGTGGATAGACAGACCAGAAAGGGAGACACAGGGGGAACAGACAACGGAGGAACAAAAGGAACAAGGGAGACACCGAGGGACGAGGAGCAAAGACAGGAGGGACAAAGGGGACACAGTGGGACAAGGAACAGACAGAGTAGGCAGAAAGGAGAAGGGCAGAGGGACATGGGGAGCCCGAGGGAACCCCTGCGGGTGGAAGGTGGCAGCCGGAGGGGCCAATGAAGGGGCAGAGGAGGGAGCTGGAAGGGACACCAGAGAAGGCGAGGAGGGAGAAGAAGGGGACCACGGCAAAGGCAAGGAGGGAGGGGAAGCCGCAGCAGGTGACAGCGCAGCCACAGCAGGCGGAGACGCTGTCCACCGATGAGCCGGAGTGAAGGGACCCGCAGGCGAGCGATGAGTCAGAGCTGGGGGATCTGCAGGTGACAGATGAGGCATCAGAGGTGTGACCGCAGGCGATTGCCAAGCAGGAGCCCAGGGAATCGCAGGCAAGCCAGGGGGTAGGGTGGGCGGGACCTGATCCCTGTGTCTATGTCCTCTCCCCTCCCGGGACACCGACAGCCGGGGTCCTGGTCGGGCTCCACCTCGTTGGGGCGAAGATTGAGTCATTCGTCCACCACCAGAGTCCTTAGGGCTCAGCAGATAGATCCCCGAGGGGTCCCATTCGAGCTCCTTCTCTTGCTCCAGCAAGGAAGGAAGAGCAATGGTAACACAGTCTGGGACCGCCAGAAATTTCTGGTGTAGGCGGAGGCCTAGGAGCCTCAAGCGGAGCAGGAGGTGGCGTTGGAACCTCGGCCATTTGGGCCGGAGTGTCAGCCGGCAGGACAGGCGGAGCCGGCAAGACACGCAGGACAGGTCGATGCGGCGTCGGTACCTTGGGCGTAGCTGGTGCAACATCAGGCGTGGGTGGAGGTGGCACCAGTACCTTGTAGCTGCAGTGGGCGGCAGCGTAACAGGAACCACCGGCGCAGCAGGAGGCACAGCTGAAGCCATAGTAGGAGGCGGGGCTGTAGCAGGCACCTCAGGCGTAGCTGCACCCAGGGGCGGAACCGCAGGTACAGCAGCAGGCTGAGGTGGGGCTGCGGACATTGTGGCGGTAGCAGGCTGGCAGGCTGCGGTAGGAGCCATGGGCAGTGCAGCAACCGCCAACTCTGGACCAGCTGGGGGCGCCACAGGTACTGGTGGGACAGGAATGTCGGGTGCCGGCGGGACAGGAAAGTCGGGCCCTGGCAGGCGTGGTGGCTGCGACAGGAGGTAGGAGGGATGTGGGCAGAGCAGCGGTAGCTGGCGAAAAGTCAGGCATCTTAGCCACCGCATCCAGGGTTGGGTTTTTCCGGTCTTGTGTGGTCCCTTTAAGGGATTGTGGGACCTGAGGGATGGCATCGCATATGGCCCTGGCCCCTCAATTAGCCAGGCGCACCACCCGTTAATGGTATGCTCCCAGCGGCGGCTTGTCTGCTGCAGCTAGGCGGGTGTTCAGCACCCGCGAGGGTGACAAACCAGGGGCGTCCACCACAATCGGGGATTCCCCCTGATCACTATCGAGGAGGAAGGCAGGGAAAAGAGAGGCAGCTCCTATGCAGATAGTCAGGGCTCCCTCTAGCTTCTCCTTCCGCTCCTTTCATCTCCTGTTGCTGCTCGCTACTGTCGGCGAGGATGCCGCTATGTCCAGGAGTACAGACGGCAGGTTAGTTGCCACAGCGGCGAGCGGCGCGACTAACCGCCCCTCCTGTATCCTTTGGAGCAGCTGCCGGAGGTTTTTTCACACCTCTTCCGCCCGGTGCACGTTCTCCTCCAGCAACATCTCGGCTAAGATGTCCCGGCTTCAGCTGGCTATTGCCCAGGCTGTGGGATCCTCCCTCACCTCAGGTTGGGCCAGCCAGTAGAGGACCTCTCCCCCCAAACTAAGGTAGTCGTCCTTAGCCAGGGGGAATCCTCTCTTCGGGAGATCTGTCATTCTGTTGTGATTGCGGATAAGATGAACAGATGAACAGGGCATACAACGATGAACATCAATGACAGATCTACCAAACAAGGGGAAAATGAGGACTGATATACTCAGGACAAGCAAAAACTAACAGGTAACAGGTGAGTACAATAAGGATAATACACGTGGGTAATGAGGGGGCGTGGCACACACAAGGATTGGACGAGCCGGACGTAACAATTTTAGCTAATGGACATATTTTTCCTATAATGATAAGGTGGTCTGGGTTCCCCAGGGTTAGATTTCATCTGCCTAGTATCATCCCAGTCACTAACTGAATCAAGATCCCACTGCAGCACCTATGCTGCTAGTTCAGTATCTGCTACACTACCCACCCTGGTGTCATCTGCAAATTTAACCAGCTTACTGTATGTATTGGTGTCAATATCATTAACGTAAATTAGGAATAATAGTGGTCCTAAAACTGAACCCTGCAGTACCCTACTATGAATGCAGGCCCACTGTGACATTGTGCCTCTAATAACTATCTGCTGCTTCCTGTCAGCTTAAGCAGGAGCTGCTTGTGTCTAATTGTATTCCCAGTAAATTAAAATGACGCATAATTACCACATCATTTCTATTACTCATAATCCTGATATCATTGCATAATATTCTGCCTTCTTTTGCATCTACATTAGGTGCTCTATAACAAACACTGACAATTAGGCCATTTGAGTTTTTTCCATCTAGTTTTATGCATATGGCTTCTGTACTTTTATTATTATAAGTGAGCTCAACAATGGGCAACCCTGACGAGCACCTATTTGAATACAGAATGGCCGTGATGTGTTATTGTTAGTAAGTAGACAGACATTCGGAGATGAATATAAGGTCTTAGTCATGCTAATAAAAAAGGTCAGATGCCCATAGCTTGTAAAACCTTCCAGAGGTAGTGCCAATTAAGTCTTCTCCTAGCCTTCTCACATATAATGATAAACGTGCTGTGGGACGAGCTTGCAAATAATCAACAATAAAATCGGCAATATGTAGAACATGACACAGACTATTAGCAGCATAGTGAGATGAAATAAAACCAGTATGATCGGGATGTATAAGTTTAGCTATTACTGACTGAAGACGGCAAGCTAGCACCTTAGCCAGCAGCTTCACATCAGAATTCATTAAGGACAGGGGATGATAACTGCAACAATCAGCAGGGTTCCTACCGTATTTTAATTGCAATGAGTTTATAGAGGGATGGAGTTGAGAGGAATTAGTGGCCGAGGACTGTATATGGAACAGAGAAAGGGCTAACTGTGACTAAAAAGATACTAGGTTCATACAAGAAGTAACTTGCAAATGACTTAGGAGCCTCTTGTAAGCTCACTGATTGTAAGACCATTTAGTAGTAAAGCGTCTGACTGAGTATGTTTAGGTAGAGGAGCTGAGAAGAGAAGTGAGGAGAGAACTTGCTGTGAGAACTTCCTGTGAGGGAGGGGTATCAGCTGAAAAGAGATCTGTATAATAGTCATCAAAACAATAATTGATTTCATAAAGATTGTTGGTAATAGTACCATCTTTGGATTTCACACAAAATAGTAGCAAAGGAGACGGAGCTTGAGCGCTAACAACTTATTAGGCTTTGCTCCATTATCATAGTACCATGTCCTGGTATTGTAAACATGAAAATCAGCCTTATGCATAATCAGACCATTAAGTTAGACCCACACCCTGGAGATACGAGGCTCATGCACAGACTCCATACCAGTTACATGTTCAAATTCAGAGAAGGACAGGATTTTCCCAGTCAGGCTTTGGAACAATGTATTTCTGTACGATGTAGGTGCATAAAGCAAAATGCAAGCTATTTTTCTGCAAGCTTGCTCCATCAGCACACAACAGAACCTTTGGTAAATTTGTGTATACAGCATATGGTTAAACCTTTCCACTACAGATGCCTTGACATCGTTAGATTGCGAAAGATTGCGAAACAACATGGTAAAAAACTTTGAAGTTTTTTGGGGACCCTGTCTTCAAAGTGAATGTTTTCAAAGACTTTCTTTACCCCTGTACTGGTTTTGTTTTTAAGAACCCAGTCCCACGCATTTTTTGATAGCATGTCTATATACGTTAGCATGTATTTAAAATTGTCATTTTGTTCAGAATAAGCAGCCATGCCTACTAAATTAGCCTGCCACTGAGAATCGATATTAGTCAGAAACACTGTTTCTTTTAAAATTATATCATAGGCTAATGTAAAGTGTATGCTAACCATGTCGCAACTTGATTTTTATTTACCTTTGGCTCACATTCTTTATCTATCAGAGACCTGTGTCGGAGAGAGTGATCAGCCCCCCCCAGCTGCTGACCCACAGAGTATGAGAGTTTTACTTGCTGCAAGGGTAACCACACCGACTGCAGGGTGAGCTACAAAGGTGTGGCTCCTCGACAGGATGTATTTATACTACAGAGTAAACAAAAATGATCAGGTTACATTGTGGGTGTGAACAATATTTGGAGTGGAATGTGGAAATGGGAACAACAAGGATGGGAAGAACAGGGAGTACAGCAAGGATGGCCTTGGCTGCTGCACATGATGGAGCAACAGAGAGTGCAGCAGAGGTGGCCTTGTCTGCTGCACGAGATGGAAAATTACTGTCTAGCACCTACACAATACGTGAGAATACACATGAGTGATAATATGTACAATTTCAACCCAACACCTGTATAGTCTGTCAGCACCTCAAATGATCCAGGTTATCCATCATAAACCTCTAGCAATGACAAATAGTTTTTAAAACAGATCATTTTATTGAGCAAGAGCAAGATCACATGTAAGCAAAAAATATATCCAGTCACATTTTCATTTTTTTTCTGTAGAATAAGGCCTGAGTCAATTACTACCAGTCATATAATTACTATCAATCAACAACAGTATTAAAAATACAAAATAATGGTAAAAGAACACACAGTGCTTATTTTCAAAAAGTACAGAGAGCTTGAGACACAACAAAACTTCACACAGCAGTAACCATTTCTCCGTTCACAACGGCCGAGGACAGCTTGATCTGATGCATTTTTGCTTTTGCGGTCTATGTGGTTTTTTGCAACGTGTCAGCGGGATAAATATATTCGAGTTCATTTTGCTCCACCCTATCGCATACAAGTGTCAACATTAAACGGAATAGCTGTATGTGAAATATGATAATACTTTGTGAAATATCACCAGATGATCCATCGCTTGGCATTGATTTGTGATTGTGTTTTCTTCCTTCCAGTCTTCAGTATCAGCTTTGCAGCTTGAGCTTTTCAAGAAACTAAAAAAATACATTCTTAATACTTAAAATCGCTTTCCAATGTTTTTCAGCCTCGTATTCCTTTGTAAGTACTGAATAATTTTCATTTCATCATGTTTTACTGCTTTAATATTTACAGTGTTTAGCACTTTCAAATATGTCTGTGATGGATCCACTTATTGCAAATACTGTTAATTTCACCATGTATAATTGCAATATTTATGCAACATTTATGGACTTTGTCTTGACCTTTTAGCAAGCAAGCCTACTCTTTTCTGTTTTCAGTAATGTTAGTAGGCCCAGGGAGGTAGGGCAGCTAGTTGACCTTTGTTTTTCTCCTTACTTGTGAGTTTTTGATTCCTCTCCTCCATTGTCATCTGACTTTCTTTCATGTTTTGTCTTTCCTTTTCCCTGCTTTATATTATTCTGTTAATGATGTTATAATGTATCACAACACACCCATGTGAAGCATCTTGGGATGAATTGGTTGTGAAGGGCACTATATACAAATTAACCTGTGCTACAGAGAATAACACAAGACTGTTTGAATTATGAAACGTTTACGGTTTTTATTATAACAATTTCAATGAAACACAGAAACATAAAAGTTTGCATTGCTTTTGACAAAACAATTTCATAAAATAAGTAAAAATTAAGGCTTTTTCCTGCAAGTGAAAGCCTTTTACTTGGTAATCAAAGTTTCCTATTGTTATATACCCATATGAAAAAAAAGTATGGTTCATATATGACCACCGAGTATTTTTCTTAATTCAGTTATATATGACAACACATGATGTCTGCATAAGTTCACCATGTCAGTGTTTTTTCTTGTATAATTATGGCCACATTCATACTAATAACACGTTTTACATGTAAGGCACTCAAGGAAAAAGCCTGTAGTAAAAATATAAAACGTTTACATGAACTTTACATTTTACACTATGTGATAACGTGCCCTCGGGGCAGCACAGTGATGCAGTGCTTAATACTGTTGCATCATGTTTCTGGGACCAGGGTTCAAGTCTCCCCTATAGCTCCATGTTTGTATGTTCTCTCCATATTGTTGTGGGGTTTCCTCCAGGAACTGCAGTTCTCCCCCAAAACTGACCAAAAACACACTGAGGCTGACAGGAGTTCCCAAATTGCCCATAGGTGTGTGTGTGTGTGTGTGTGTGGTACAGGTATACCTTACCTTATGGGGACCAAATGTCTCCAAAACGTGATGAATACCTTATGTGGATCAGTTTCCTGGTCATCATATGGGAAAACTCTATTTTATAAAAATCTGTGACTGAAATGAAAAAACTAAAAATGCAAAAACTCTTGTATTTTGTTTGGTTACTTATGGTTATGGTTAGGGCAGGGTAGGGATTAAGGTTGTCATAGATAGCGGTAGCATTTTTCCATAGAAATGAATGAGCAGTCCCCACAAAGATATGTTTACATGACTGTGTGTGTGAGTGAGTGAAAAGTGTGTGAGTGTGCCCTGTAATTCGTTAGCACTAGTGCTGTCCCAAATGATTATTCTTTAAACAATTAATCTGGCAATTATTTTTCCAATTATTCAACTAATCTAACAACTAATTTTTCAATTGATCTGATGATAAATTTATTGATAAGCATTTCTTTTCCAATTAGTCATTTAATACAGTTCACCCCCTCCCACACACACACACAAATCTGAAATTATCATTAACATTTCAATTTATTAAAACACTTCTTAAGCATTAGAGCATTATTAACAAAAAAAGGCAAACCTTAAGAAAGATAAGTGCATGAACCAAAAAAATATGAAAAATTCAAGTCATAATAACAAATAACAATAACATGAAGAGACAGTTAGGCATTATAGTGGAGGAATGTAAGCATTTGTACATGATCTGCAGTTAGGCTTGCTCTTTTTTGTGACAATATTCCCAGCTGCTGAAAAGAGGCATTCAGATGGGATTTGTCTGTTCACAAAAAACATTAATTATAAATTATTGCTGTGTTGATATCAACATACTAGACACTATTTGTCAAGTACCTATTCATAGATATTGGTCCTTAAATTCAATAGGATTTCTGTTAGACTGAAGTTATATGAAGTTTTATGGATCCTACTGAAATAAAGGTAGCTGATTATGAGAAAGACCTTGGTGTGTATGTTGATGCTTCCATGTCCCATTCTCGCC
>JAODKF010000089.1:25411047-25431843 GCA_026779585.1 Mormyrus proboscirostris
TACTCTGACTACACGCTGCGTAAAGAAGTGCTTCCTTAAATCTAGCTTGAAATGTTCTCCCGCTAATTTCCACCTATACGAGGTGACAGTCATGACAATTGATATGTTGTGTGTGGACTGTGTACATTTTGTGTACATGTATATTCAAAATGAAAACAAAATGATAATTTGATGAGAAGGGGCTGTTAAGCTGTTTTCAAAGGTTCTGGTTGCTTGTGTTTATGCTGGTCATTCATTTTTTCAGGTATTGTAATATGCTTCTTGGATTATATTATACTGTGGCTACTTACTAATATTTTGCTTGATTTATAGTCTTATCTGTATACAATTAATATCCAATAAAATACAATAAAAAAATATTTAAATAAGTTTTCTCAATCCCTGTAGTTAATAAATTGAAATAGATGATGCTGCTGCCATGTTCTTAATAATAATTTTGCTTATCCTGAAATACTGCTAAACTGCTTTCTGGAATATCCTCTGTAGTTATTTATTTAACTGATGGCTACAATGGTCAAGCAATTTTTAGTGATTAATTGTTGACACACCACAGCACACAGTGCACAACAACAAAATGTGTTCTCTGCATTTAACCCATATGTGACGATGTAACATACCAGGGGGCAACAATGGTCGTTATTAGTAGATTTGCACAGATCTGAATATCAGCACCTATCCAGTGGGTCGGGTATAGGCCATATGTGACTGAGTACGACACTTACTTTAAGATTTCGACTATCTGTAAAACTATGGTTCCAGTTTCACGCTAAATCGATTTGTACAATGAATTGCACGACAGCCTTTCTATTTTAGATGCTTTGTAGTGGTGTTCAAGCTGAATGCTAAGCGCCGCAATATACTTCACACAAGGCGATGCTTACATAACGTGACACGCGTGCAACGCCAGCAGTGTACTGACTGTACTAGCACGCGTAGTTTACATCTATCTGGAGGATTAAATATCATGTCCACCAGGGAGCAGTGCGAGAAAACCCATCTTGGTTGGCTCCTTCATTTCTGGTCTCACTTGTTTTGTAAGAGGTTGTAACATGAAATGATGTACACTTGCTGCCTCTACAGTGATCGAGTTGCTAATTTTTTAAATACTGCGCAAGCAATCTCTGGAATGGGGTATGTGGCGCTCTCGATATCTTTGTCAGAGGACAGAGGTCCAAGTCTTTAGAGTTCTATTGCTCCCTGTCTTGCTGTATGGCTGAGAGACATGGACACTATCCAGTGAGCTAAGATTGGACTTCTTTGGTACTTTGCCTCTTTGGAAAATCCTTGTGTACTGCTGATTTGACTTTGTGTCAAATGAGCAGTTGCTAGGGGAGTCCCGAATGAGGCACATAACCTGCGTTGTGAGGGAGTGTCAGTTATGGCACTATGGGCAAGTGGCGTATTTCCCAGAGGGTGATCCATCTCTCAGAGTCCGCATTACTGAGGACCTGGGCAACTGGACCAGGATGAGGGGATGTCCACACAAGACCTGGCTGCAGCAAATGGATGAGGATGGAACTGGACACTAAACCCCACACTCTCTGTGAATTTTTTAACCAAGATTTATCAAAATCTTTATACCAAAATTGTATTGAGAAATAACACTTATAAAAGCAGGCAAGTCCGAATTTCAAGTTAGAATCTGATTATACTTCGTACACAATACTACTTTCTTAGAAACTTAAACTGACATTAAATTTTGAAAACGATGAACACAGGAGGACACAGTAGGGTTTGCAATATTTTCTCTCTTGCCTCTGAAAATACAGTTCTTCCGGCCATTCATTCTTTTAAAATCAGATCTTTTAATACTATCTACCATATTCAGACACATAGTCCTGCTCGGGTCAGTTTTAACCCCGCTCCAATGAAATCGCTCACTGTTTGTTCCAACAAAGTAAATCTGCATTGTATTTTAATTTTAACTTAAACTGTACCCTGGCATCAAAATAACTAAGCAGTCAAATCCACATTACAGCAGAAACTATTTAAGCGGGTCTGGTACCACTCCGGTATGCAAAAGCAGGGACGCCAACTTAGGTCAGCTGGCTAGTGTGAGATTTTCAATTTAAGACACCACCACACATACATGCACATGTATGCAAGAGCTTTATTATCTTATAAATAGACTGTAGGTTCTGCAAAATACCCAACGCTTTTGATGTAGCTAATTTTAGATTTATAATGGAATAACAGATTTGCCGTAACATTTCTTGCGCGTCATGCTAGATACGTGACAGTTAGGAACCCTGTGAAAGTGAAGTGATGCAGAGATAAAGGAATGCTCCTGGTTTTCTGTAACTCTGCGCTCGTTCCCACTCTTCTTACTTGCCCTGAGTGGAGCCAAAGTTGAATTTACAATTTTCAAGTGGGAGCAATAGCAAACAGTCCCTTTGGGTGTTTTTCTTTCAGACACAAACAAACATGAAGTAAAAAACATTATACACACACACACTAAAGACTATTTTTCTATGGATTAATCTATCGATTATTTTACAGATTAACTGGTTTTATTAATCGACCAATTTTCCTCCGGAAAATCAAACAAAACAAAACATTTTTTTTTTGACAACTGTATTATTGCAGGCTTTTTGGCACTATACAGATATTATTTTCGCCCACAATTCGATAAGCAAATTAGCAGCATGCTTAAAATATTAATGATATGCATACCGTGATGCCCTGAAGTTAGACTGCTTAAATTCTGCGTATCCTTATGCTTATTAAACTCAATTAGCAGAGCACCCCATGCTATTGTTTTGGTTAATCATGGAAGCGATAAACACTGAAGTGGCGGTGAACCTAGACTTACTAACTACAACATGTTTTAGAAGAGGAGATATTGTGGATAAACAAGGAAAAAGATGCTGGTCGTGTAATGCTAACATTTTCTTTTTTTGTGAACATAGTTGTAATTTTTATTTCCGTTCACAAATTATTTTCTTTTTATTTTCCCTGCCTCAAATACATCTACGCGCACTGCTTTCGAGACTGGGGCTGGGGTGGACTTTCCCATCACTGAAGCTGAAGTTGCCAGGGTAGTTAAAGAACACCTCGGTGTCTGGGCCCCAGGGGTGAATGAGATTCGTCCGGGGTACCTGAAGGCTCTGGATGTTAGGGGGCTGTCATGGCTGACATGCCTTCTCAACAGTGCATGGAGGTCAGGGACAGTACTGCTGGATTGGCAAACCCTTATTTAAGAAAGGAAACCAGAGAAAGTGTTCCAACTACAGGGGGATCACACTTCTCAGCCTTCCTGGGAAAGTCTATTCCAGGGTACTGGAGAGGAGGGTGAGATCGATAGTCGAAGCTCGGATTCAGGAGGAACGATGCAGTTTTTGTCCTGGCCGTGGAACACTGGACCAGCTTTCGACCCTTGCGAGGGTGCTGGAGGGAGCCTGGGAGTTAGCACATCCAGTCTTCATGTGTTTTGTGGACTTGGAAAAGGCTTACGACCAGGTTTCCCAAGGTATTCTATGGGAGGTGCTTCAGGAGAATGGGATTTGGGGCCTGTTATTGCAGGAAATTCTGTCTATATATGAACAGAGCACAAGCTTGGTCCGCATTGCCGGTAATAAGTCAGACGTGTTCCCAGTGCGTGTTGGGCTCTGCCGGGGCTGCCCTTTGTCACTGGTCCTGTTAATAATATTTATGGACAGGACTTCTAGGTTTAGCCAGGGTGTTGAGGCTGTCCAGTTTGGTGGCCTGAGGATTGCATTGCTGCTTTCTGTGGATGACGTAGTGTGCTCTGGGGCGGTTGGCAGCCGAGTGCAAAACGGCGGGGAAACCATGGTTCTTGGCTGGAAAACGGGTGGATTGCCCTCGTCAGGTCAGGGAGAAGGTACTGCCTCAAGTGGAGGAGTTCAAGTATCTCAGGGTCTCGTACACAAGAGAGGGTAGAAGGGACTGAGAGTCTGCAGTTTTTCAGGCGCTTAACCTGTTTGTTGTGACCAAATAAGAACTGAGCCTGAAAGCTCTCCATCTATTGGTCCATCGTTGTTCCTACCCTCAAATATGGTCATGAGCTGTGGGTAGTGGCCAAAAGAATGAGATCACTGATACAAGCAGCCGAAATGAAGTTTCTCCGCAGGATGTCTGGGCTCTTCCTTAGGGATAGGATGAGAAGTTTGGATATCCGGGAGAGTTTCATAATAGAACTGCTGCTTCTCCACGTGAAAAGGAGCCAGTTGAGGTGGTTTTGACACCTGGCACGGATGCCTCCTGGGAGACTACCTGGAGAGGTTTTGCATGCATGTTGTACTGGGAGGAGGCCCTGGGGCAGACCCGGGAAGCGCTGAAGGGATTATATCTAGAGGAGCTGGTTGAGGTGGCTTGGGAGAGGGAGGTCCTGAAGTTGCTATCTCCGCAACCCGTACCCCAGACAAGCGGATAGTGATGAATGGATGGATGGTGTTCATTTTTGTTCAGATTAGCTCAAGAACAGTGCATAGAGAACTTCATGGAATGGGTTTCCATGGCTGAGCAGCTACATCCAAGCCTTACATCATGAAGTACAATGGAAAACATTGGATGCAGTGGTGTAAAGCATGCCACCACTGGACTCTAGAGCAGTGGAAATGTGTTTTCTGGAGTGATGAATCACACTTCTCTGTCTGGCAATCCGATGGATGAGTCTGGGTTTGGTGGTTGCCAGGAAAACAGTACTTGCCTGACTGCATTGTGCCAAGTGTAAAATTTGGAGGAAGGGGGATTATGGTGTGGAGTTGTTTTTCAGGGGCTGGGTTTAGTCTATAAATTCCAGTGAAAGGAACTCTTAATACTGTAGCATTCAAAGCCATTTTGGATAATTTCATGCTCCCAACTTTGTGGGAACAGTTTGGGGATGGCCCCTTCCTGCTCCTCATGGGACGTCTTGTCTCTCCAGCAAGATGATCATCATCCTCTGCTGTCAGGGGAGCTTCGTAAACTCCGCCTTTCAGTGGCAGCACTCTCTGAGATGGTCAGATGTCTGTGGGTGGGTATACCTACTTTTAGTCTAGTCAGCCTGATGGCTGCCATGTAGAATAGTTATTGTTGTAGCAGATCAGCGCCTTCCGATGATGTCTGATGTCACTCTTTCAAGAAGCGTTTTATGAGACTCAGACTAAGGCATTCCTTGGGTGTCTTGTCTGTTGTCTCAGTGTATGCTCTGACTGCGGTGAGTGATGTCTCGTTGAGGGAGACATTTTACTCACAACTTCGTTCTGTGGTTGGAAGGTGCCCACGAGGTGACACTCCTCTGGTCATGGGTGACCCTCCAGCTAGGATGCTGAACATCTCTAGGTCTATGGTTCTCAAAGCTGACCCTCCGATCAGCTGTGAACCACCCAATCTTACTGTGACCAGCTGGGAGCAGGGAAGGCCACAGGGATCTGTGGTATCCGGGGTGAACTTCTCCAGGTTGGTGTAAGGCAGTCTGGTTTTACACCTTAGAAGTCTACCATAGACCATATCCTTGCACTGAGGCTTCTCATCAAGCACAAGCATGAATATCGGCAGAGGTTCTTTGCAGCCTTTGTTGATTTTCATAAAGCGTTCAACTCAGTTGATCAAGTTGCCCTGTAGGACATCCTGAGACTCTGCGAGATCCCCCCAAAGTTGCTGGACATCATGGCCAGCCTGTACACTGGTACTGTGAATGCTGTGCAGAGTGGAGGGTGAACCTCTGCATTCTTCCCAGTTGATTCTGGGGTTCGCCAGGGGTGTGTTCTTGCTCCTACTCTGTTCAATGCTTGTATGGACTGGGTGTTGGGCGGGGTCATGGGGTCCACCAGCTGTGGGGCATCCATTGGTGAAGATTTACTGATCTTGACTTTGCCAATGATGCTATGATCTTAGCAGAATCAATGGAGGCTCTGATCGGAGCTCTTGAGAGACTGAGCGAGGAGTCTGAATGTCTGGGATTGCGGGTGTCCTAGTTAAAGACTAAGATCCAGGCGAGACCAAGACCAAGGCTGGTCGAGACCAAGACCGAAAACAGACTACGGCTAGAATCAACATCACATTTCTCAGAACAACTGTAGGGAAAAAAGGCATTGCTCTAAAGTGTCATTACATAAATTATATAAAATAAATTATATAAAATTCATGTTGTTATCTTTTCAATTATATTGTCCATATGGCTCTCATTTAAAATCTCCCAGATTTATCATAGTTACAAGGCCTGATGGAAAATAATATTCTCAGCAGTACTCTCTTATAACCATTTTATCAGACCTCGTCAAGGGAAAGAGATGGGATGTACCAGAAAGATGTTCATATTAAGTCTCTTATACCAGGGACAGAGGCCTCGGGTAAGCTATGAATATGGCTGTGTAATGATCCCTTGCTTTGAATTGAAGAGAATGAGCCTCCAGATTGACTTGAACCTCCAAGACCGTGCTTTCTAATGAATGTAAAATTCCTAATTTATTTGAATTATAACAATTTTATAGATTATGTTGTAGAGATGCACCGATACCGATATTCGGATCGGTGTCAGAGCCGATCCAGACCTATTTGACGGATCGGGTATCAGCCATGCGCGGCCGATCCCTGTCCTATACTTAATTATTCCGTTTTTGGCAATCAACCGCTTGACAGCCCTTTCCCGTTTTACATGTGTTTTTTTTGCGGCAATCAAAACAAATGCTATCGCTACCCCTCGGTTTTTTTTGCTACTCAGTAGGTGTGAGTACAGTAACTTCTGCCTGCTGTAACGTCATGCACATGCCCTTCGCAGTACAAGAAGCGTAAGATAAGACGTGACGATCTGGGAGTATTATACACTTTAAACAAAAGCCAGTAGCACAGTGATTTGCAATCTATGTAAAATAAAGTTTTGAGGTGGCAATAGTGTTGGATGATTTGGGAGTCGCTAACCTGGACTGTCTTGCAAACTCGCTGCAGCTTATGCTACAAGAGGGGCTGCCATCGCAACAGAAGGGTAACTGAGCTGACGCCAATGGGAGAAAAACTGTTAAAATTTTAAGCATTCGCCACTTGTGTCATGCCCGGCTCGTCCGATCCTCGTGTGTGCCACGCCCCCTCATTTCCCACGTGGATTTCCCTGATTGTACTCGCCTGTTGCCTGTTAGTTTCTACTTGTCCTGTGTATTTAGTCCGCGTCTTTCCCCAGTATGTCAGATCAGTCATTGATGTTTGTCGCCGTGTACTTCCCTGTCTCTTGAATTAAACCCCGTTTTTTGCCTTGCTGCGTCCTTCCCGGTTCGCAACAACTTGCTTTGAAGATATTCATATTGAACGCTCAAAAACGTTTAAAACAAACGAGGTGGAACAGTACGTTATGTTTTTTTGTTGTAGCCTAATTAAATGTTTTTTGTCATACATTTTTTCCATCTGTATTTACGAGCTTATATAATAATATATAAAATATAACAAAGTAAAAAGAACTCTTGTTTTGGAATCTGTATCGGCATTTGTGTATCAGAATCGGATCGCCCATCTCTACTATGTTGTAACCATTAATAGAAAAACTGGAATTGTCCCACTGTAATCTTTCAGTGGCGGTTCTACACTGAATTGCTCCCCGGGCTAGACTCCATCCTGGCACCCCAAGCCACCCCCAAAAAACTTACAAAACTTCACATTTTGTACACACCACACGTTTTATTGTAGTAATACTACAGACGTAACAGACCAATTTAGTTTAATTTAATTAGATCTCATGTTGTATACACTGCTGAAAAAACAATAGATCCCTGCCCAAAATAATAGAAAATGTAATTGATTTAATGGTTATAATGGTTTTAATGGTAAGTATAACAATGTCTGCTGGTATATGATGGATTCTATTGGTGGGTGGGATTGTAAATCCTATTGGAAAAGTGCCCAAAACACACTACAATAAGGAATTTTGTAATAGTTTCACTGGAAAAAGTTAATGGTTCATAATGGTATTTAATAAAAACCATTAGAATTTCTGTGATGGTTTGTATATTAGGCTTTTATTCAATCAACAGATTTCCCATCCCCCAACGCTGTCACTCACGACCAAAAATCGTTTTTTATTACCTATTTTTATTAGCCATTTCACACAATTAAATAAATGAAAAGTGCAAATTATTGGTCTATGTTTATAATATTTTGAATGAAATGTGCGTTTTTTGTAAGAAAGTCAGGTGTCACATAATTTAGCCCCCCCTCCTTGTCCGCTTCATTTGGGAGAGGTGAACTGTACTCTGCGCCCCCCAACACCTCTCCTCTCCGCTCGCTCAGCTTCTGTGCGGCTCCTTCAGCAGCAGGGGCGGCACAGGTATCATAGATCATAGAAAACCGCTTAGCGGCACAGATTATAATTTTTTCCTCCAAGTTCGTGTGCCGCCCCCCAAGTGTCATGAAAAAAATGCCGCCCCGGGCGGCTGCCCCGTTCGCCCATGTCTAAAACCGCCACTGATCTTTATACTTCGATATCAACATCACTAAAATTACTGAATACAGTTTTTCTGGGACATTTTGCAAATATACTCTTTGTGCTCTGTAAAGCCAAAGTTAATTACTGCAGTCCTCGCGGACATTTTCTGAACGTTTGAACAAGCAAGCATGTTATTGTTTGCAAAATGCAAAACGCATGCCCAGCTTTACCAGCATTCGATAATATTACCCCGCGGGTGTTTATAGCGAGGCTACGAGGACATAAATTGCCGCTCACGCGACACGTGCGACTGAGATTCACTCTCGGTGAACAACAAGGATCGACAAGCAGTCACATCGACCGAAAAAACAGCCACCCCTGTACACTGGACTAGCAACATGCGGGTCTCTCTGCTGCTACGATCCCAACAGCCTTTTCGTTCTGACCTGATGCATGCGCTTGTAAGACGTTTAAAATCTGAAAGACCAAAAAACGCTATTTGAGAACAGTCCTCAGATCTTGCGACCCCAAAGCAACTAGGGAAAAATCAAGGACGTGTGTAAGAAAGGTAACTTTTCACAGTTATACAAGTTCGTGACTCAGCTAAACTGGGCACCAGATATAAGAAACAGCTCACAAAAGAAATCTAGCTATAAGCATTTATTATCAGGATTCCACAGTTGCGCGTCCCTGCCCCAATAGGAGCGCCCAGGCAATACCACAAACCCCCACACACCGATCTAAGCACAGCAGTTAGCTAAAACATACTGGTAAGAGTTCACACGTGTACAATAAAAAGGGGCCTGGACGGCTCACGTCAATACAAGGGGCCAGGGATACCAGGTTAATCATGGGGTCCCCCCCTAAATAACAAATACACAAAATCAATTCATATCAAAACAACAGTATTATTTAAATTAACTAGTCGGGGGAAGACATCACAATCGCCCGAAAACAAAAGACCCCCCCCAAACATAAATAATAGCCCAACTTCTAGAAGGAACCACAAACCTTTCAAGTGGCGCCTGGGGTCCACACCGCTGCCATCCAACGCAGACCTGCGTCGCTAACTTCCCAACCCGGCACATCCCGCCAGTAGTCATCGTATATCCCAACAACGTGATAAACTCAAGACGCGCGCCTTCGCATATGACAGCTGCAGGGTGGATTCCAAGCACCACCGAGCATAGGAAGGCCTCCCTGGTCACGCCTACGCTGACGTTTTATATTAGCCATATTTCCGCCTCACAGGCATTTCCTGTTAACCCTTACAACAATCCCCGCATCATCAGATTTTGTGACCCAAGTGTGGCTCCTCGACAAGTAACAATGTAACATTCATTTACAGGAAACAATGTGCTGAGTGGGTCTTTAAAAAGACATGTTCACTGTTTTCACGCACTTCAGACAGCTGTCGTCTCATTATATCCAGCATTCTTACATTTACTGACACTTGAAAATAGGTTTGCCAGTCATTCCTTTTAATACGGGATGTTCCAGAATAACGGTAAGGAGCATTTTTATTAGACTTGTGGCGACGCTATTTTTGTGTCAGTAAATGTAACAATACAGAATATGGTGAGTCGCAAAATTGGCTGCATCAGCCGATTTGGTAAGACATACCTGTGGATAAATCACAGTTTTTTTAAATACATGAAAAGAGTCTTATGTTACACGTGTAATGTGTAATAGAAAAACATCTAAAGGTCATCTCTGGACAGCGACTGAACGGAAGGAGCGCGCGCCCCCCTGTTCTGTAAATATATCAGAATGTGAGACAGAAGTTAAGTAGCACAGAGTAGAATGATTAAACTGACAGCAGAACTATCGTGTTGTTTTCCACAGTTGTCTTTGAAACTTGCCTTACATGTATTGTAAAGTGGAGATAGGCCTAACTTATGATTAAAATAAAAATGAAATTCAAAATAAAATTAAGTACAATACTTTATTTTACTTTCCCCCGAATAAACGGGGAAAACAGACACAGCACTACAGACGTGTTTCAGCTCAGAAATACCCAAGCTCGTAGCCTTTAATATATTTTGCAGGAACACGCAGTTAAATTGCGTTGCGTAAAATGCGTAGGGTATTAGTGCATGTGAACGGGAACCTCGCAAACATGTGCAGCGGCGCCTATGGGGTCACATAATTTGGTGTAACGCCTGTTAGGCGTTTGGAAAATAGACAGAACCATTATCACCAAATTCGAACATTTTAAACAGAAATAATTCGTCAAAAGTGGGAGGAAAGAACTAAAAGGAACACAATATGTTCTTAATGATAAGCATCCACAAGAAATCAACTAGCGTCGAAAGATTCTGTACCATTCGCTTAAAGAAAACAGGAAGAACAATAAACGGGCTGTCTTGATTGTAGATAAATTATACATTGATGGTCATGTTTACCGGGACTCAGAATGCCACGGTGCTTCTCATATACAAGTTGTTGCTATTAATCTCAGTAACCTCTTCCTTTACCAATAATGTTATTGTATCACTTTTATCTTCCCCAACACACAAGACACAAACACACACATGATCACACACAATACATGACTATCATTAAGGGGTATGTTTAGTATGCAACCTGAATATACTACACATATTTACTGCATGACATCATACACTGGCTCTGTCATTGTTTTCTTGCATTATTATTATTTTATTGTTATCATTTATTTATTTGTTTGTTTGTTGTTGATGTCATTATTCTATATCTTCTGTCCTATCTTCCTCCCTGTATTTCCCATGTAGGAAAAAAATAGAGGGGGGGGGGTGGACTTGTTATGACCCTTATTTATAACAAGATGTATGTAAGGTGTATGCAATATATATTATATTTTATTTCAATAATCTTATTAGCAGTATTACTTTTTCCTTTTCTTGTCCTCCCCCCTCCCCCCTCCCCTCCAGTCCTGGCAGGAGACCAACACGTGAGTGTTGTGCTGGGCGATGCGCGCTCTGGTCAGCACTGCGATCTCCCCTTTCCTTAGTACTAATTAGGGCGCTGCATGCGGGCAGGGAACGAGCTGACCAGGCTCACCTCTCCCCTCAGGCAATGCGTTCTCAAATTTCCAATTTTGTCTGTGTAATGCTGCTTGCAGTTTCCATTAAAAATAATGAGACGAGTTCCCATAATCAGCACGGTCCGCTCTTCCTGAGGATGAGGTAGGCGTCCCACACAGCGATGGCTAGGTACAGCTCTAATCAGAAATAAGACAAGCGTCCTTGGTCGATGCTTCCCCGTTCTCCTGAAGACGAGATAAGCATCCTGCACACCGATCAGTGGTGCGCAAAACATATTGGGCCACCCGTTCTCTTCTCAGGAAAACCCCTCAGAAAAACTAAGTAAGCGTCCTTGAACAGAATGAACATCCCGTAAATCAAAAATAAGACAAGCATCCTTGAACAGAATAAGTATCCCAGGACAGGAATTTTTAGGACAAGCCTGGCTCCTTTCATGAGAAACAAGTTATTTGCGAGAAACAAGTTATACAAGTGATCAGTAAAAAACATGATTATGCAGTTCAACCTCGGCACAATAATATTACACCGGCCGACATTTAAAATTGTTAGCTGATTGCATGTTCTACAGTTCATGAAGCTTCAGAATATGGCTTCCAAGTTCCTGCCCCACGCCTGGTTTTGCCACAATTTACAATTAAAATTCAACATAAATTACACTAGCCAACATCAAATTTGGTGAATAATAGGAAATAGCATTTTCCAAACATCCTCCATAAACAAACATTTTTAGTATATTTAGTTTTTCACCAGCAAGTCTGGTTTTTTCTGTGATTTCAACTTTTTTTTCCCATATACAACACATTGTCTTTTTGATACCAGTCATATAAAAATCACCAGTAACCTGTCATAGACTAATTTTTTGTCTTTTTTGTTTAGGTCCAGGGTTTATAGGCAGCTTGCAATTCTGCACACTTACAGGTATGCTGCTGCAGGTCCACTGATGCCAACCTTTGTACGCAGAACTGTGGTCCGCTTTCCATTACTGTCACTCAGATGGGGGAAAAATACAGCCTTTAAGGAGACAAAAGTGGATATGAGCAATAGAGACAGAGCGAGTCATACTCTGACAACTTTGAATCATAACAAGCAATTTTTTTCAGGGTCGCAGGTTATATCCGGCAGCTCATAAAAACTTAAAATCCAAAACAGTTTTAAAAAAACCCTAAAGAACGTAATTCATATGAACCTTTACTTTACTGTAACTTCTGCCTTCTACCCTTGGGGCTGGCTGGTGCAGGCTGGTTAATCGCCTATCTGTCATTTACGAATCGCCACTTAGCTACCAAGCTAATGATGTCAGCTCATCGCTAATCCCACCACCTCTAGGGGTCATAGTCAAGGAAGACGCCCTTTCCAGCATCCTTGCAAAAAATGTCCATCTTGTTCTTGTCGTGGGGGGTGAGGCTCCAGTGGCGCAAGGCCACCACCTGCAGAGCGGGAGGGCGTGGCGTGGCATTCAGCAGGGCAGACAGCCAGGTGGAGGCGGGGGCGGCGTCCGAGGGCCGCAGACTGACATCCAACTCTGTTAGCGCCACCAGGCTCCCCAGTGATTGGAAGAGAGGCAGCCATCCTGCCCCGCCCACACAGCCATTGTAGGACAGGTCCAGCTGCCTTAGGTGACTCAAGGCCTGGCGCTTTGCCACAGATGCTGCACAGAGAGAGAGAGAGAGAGAGAGAGAGAGACCAACTGCTGAAACATGGCCACCTTGAACCCAGGAAGCCGAAAACAAACACTCTGCGCTCGAGCCCCACCCAGTTGCAGCACATCCTCTGCCGTCAGCCCGCAGCTGCTTAGCCTCATCTCCAGCAGGGCAGCGCCTGTGGGCAGGGCCTCCAGCAGCAAGTTCAGCTTCCCCCCCACGCACTTGTTCCACGACAGGTTCAGGGCCTCCAGCAGGGGGAGCCAATGCGTTGCCATGGCTGTGAACACAGTGTCATCTGATAACTTCTGCAAAGTCATGTAACAGGCACCACTGCCCCCTGCAGAGTACACAGCCCTCTGAACCTATATCCAAGAGGCAGGCTGGTGTTGCTCCCATTAATGGGCCTTTATGCTTCAAAATAGTCAAAGATTAGCAATTAGGTCTTAATAATACATGCATGTATTCGTTAACGTGAACAATACTGGCTAAAATACCTGCTTTAATATGACACCAACAGAAAGTGGCCAGGGGGAGTGCAGCCAGGAGTAAGACCATCTGAACATGTTATTATTTATATAAATTGTAGTTATATAATGAGGTGAACAGAGTAGTTGACAGCATACTGAGAGCCAGGTAGGCCTCCTCCGTGAGACAGCAGCTACTTAGATTAAGCTTCTTCACATTTCCCAATGGGAAGCCGGCAAAGAGCTGCTGGGATACTCCCCCAAGCTTCTTATTGGAGGATAAATCCAGCATGGTGATGTCACAGACGGAAGGGAGTGCCTGAACTGGGGGGTGGGGAGACACACATATATGTTTGTAATTATTTTTTTGGGGACTCTCCATTCATTTCTATAGGGAAAACACAAATCTCAACATGATGACTTTAACCCCGACTCAGCTATAACCTTAACCATAAGTCACCAAACATTTATTTTTTTGATTGCATTCACAGATCTTTGTGGGGACCTGAAAAACATAATATAAACATAATCCACACACACACACACACACACACACACACACACACACGAAAAGCACCCAGGAAAATCACATGCACTGCCATAATCGAAGAACCTGGAATATACATGTTAATGCATTATTGTGCATTAACATGTATATTCACCCCCCAAGCCCACCCCCAGGGCAGCGCTCACCCAGAGCCTGCACATCCTCCTCTGTCAGACAGCACTCATGCAAATCCAGGCAGCGCAGCTGTGTGAGGCCCCCCAGCTGGGCCCCCAGATGGGCCAGCCTCCCAGACACCCCCCTGTTACAGGACAGATCCAGTTCCTGCAGGGTGGGGAGGAACTGGAGCACACCACCTATAAACATGAGGGGGGGGGCTTAAATTGTGGCTGCCAGCATGTGCTTTTAGTGACTATAAAACACGTCAGAAAAACCCACACAGCATCTCCAGGCCGTCGGGCCCCAGTCCACACCCCCTAAGCCGCAGAACCCTCAAGCCCGGGGCGTCTTGCAGATGGGGGGCCAAGTCCCCAAGGGCCCCTCCCAAAAGCTGGTTAGTGGACAGGTCCAGCAGCTCCAAGCCCAGTAGCCTGGAGAGCACAGCATCTGGAAAAGAGGGCAGCCTTCAAACCCACATCTAACCCTGGGCCAATCAGGAAAGCAGGTGGTTCATTTTAATAAAGCAAATGCAATGGAACAGAGCCTCACCCACAGCACCCACATCTGCCGCAGTGAGCCCACAGTCCACTAGGTGGAGCTCCTTCAACCGGCAGCCAGAGCGGAGTTGATCAGCCAGGAGCTGCAGGTGGCCCCCCAGCCCAGAGTTCCAGGACAGATCCAGTACCTCCAGCAGGGGGAGCTCTTCCAAGGTCTCCCCTGCGATATTTGCATTTCAGACAATAAGCATGTGCATGACAACCTTACAGCCAGGCTTTAATCAAAAAAACAGGTTAACTCATCAGCAGAAAAGACTAAGTTACATGAAATTATTGTAAAAATTTCAGCAGTTTTTAAAAACAAGCTATTTCTCTGGGCTGATTTAATTTTGGTATCTTACTAATGCTTCTGGTCAGAGATTTAAAGCTAAGAACATGATCACTAATAGTTCTTAAATTAAGGGTGTATTTATTGCGATTCTCAGCAGGCATTCTGCATGGACACCTCATACCCAGGGCAGCAAGGTCCTGCGGGCTCAGCCTGCAGCCACTCAGTCTCAGTGCCCTCAGCCGGCACACGTGCTGGAGGTGAAAAGTCAGCGCTCTCAGTGACCCTCCAATCAGATCATTCCACGAGAGGTCCATCTCATCCAGGCCGCTCAGGAAGGGCAGCAGGGTGGCTGTTTGAGAAGAGCAGGGACCCCCCCGCCTCAGTCACCTCTACCTCCGCACTAACCCGCCCCCCAATGTTTCCTGCCACACCCCGCTTACCCACCCAGCTCCACCACGTCGGTGGCTGTCAGGTCACAGTGGCTCAGGCTCAGGCTGTCCGGCTGCCTCCCCATCTTCTGCACGAACTGCCTGACGCGTCCCCAGCCCACTATGGAGCCTGGCCCTGTCTCTAAGGACCCACTCTCCCCTGGGAACCACACCCACGGCACTGACATAAGACACTCATCATTTAAAGGGTGGAGATCATTTGCAGGGTGTCTTAATGATCCTCTCTCACCTGTCCTGGGGGGCACATCCTCCTTGTCCTCTCCCTCCTCAGAGACGCCGGACTCCTTCCTATCCTCGTTTTCAGAGGGGCGGAAAAACCGGGAGACTGATGGCTTCTGCAAATGCTCGCTGAAGGACTTCTTCCTGCGGATCTGGTTCATGATCAGGTCCAGGGGGGACCGTTTCGAGGATTTCTGTGAATCTGAGCGAACCATCGCGAACAAGTGTGTAAGCCGCTGAGCCCTTTAAAAAAATCACATGCTGCGATTTCACCTGTATACAATGTAAGCAGGACGCGGAAGAGCGCGGCGTTTCACTGATTAAACTGTAAATACAGCCTTATAACCGTATAAGAGCCTGGTTTCCTTGTTCTTTTTGAACGGTCCGTAATACGTACCTAGTCTCTCCATCATGCACTCGCCAACACCACCCGGGAGTTTTATTAATGCTGGGAGCTGAGAAGAGGAAAGGACATGATCACTTGAGACCAAGTTCAGCGAGTGTGATCCCAGTGCGGATCCCCGTACTGAGGGAAAACCAGCGAAAACTGAACCTAATCCCAGTAATTTACAAACCATAAACTCAATGCTTTGTTTTTTCCCCGAGAAACGTGGCGGCCAGTGTGGGGAAAGTCCTGTGCTAACAGGTGATCAGATCCGGGCAGGGCGGACCTCCTCCACCGCACTTTGAAACTGCGCATTGTGTGCACACACGGCTGCATGCACTTTCTGTTTGCTTGAATAATTAACGAGTCGCCGTGACAACATGGAGGAAAACTGCTGAGGAGCTCCGGCCGTCGCCCCCTGTATACCCTGCAATGCCGGGACGTGCCGTCGGGGGTGAGCACCTGCTTGAGCGACTGGAAGTGCTTCCCTTCCTGAACAGGCACGTAGCCACATAATATTACGGGTTGGAACCCCCACAGCCCCTAGTTTTTTTGTTTCCGACCAGATACGTAGCCACATAGTAAAATACAAGTTCAGACCCCCCTCGACATTTGCCGAGCGCCAATCTCCCCCTTCCACTCCCCTCCGCAAATTTTTTTTTGATTTTGTGCGTGACCCCGAATGTAAAGGGTTTTCATTCACCAAAGAACACCGACTTAAAGGAATGCACCCCAGTCTGCTTATTTTAATTGTTGCTTGTCCCGTTCAGCACATTTTACTGAAGTTCCCTGGGGTTGGAAAAATCTTACATACCTTAGATATAGTCGTTCACGAGATTTTTATGAGGGTCTAACAGCCGTGCTCGCCTTCTGCCTAAGCGCTAGCGTGGCTGTAACTGAACAGCAGTTACTGATCTACCGATAAAGGAGCTACTGTTCCTGCTGGTCCAGACTGAAAATGTTTATTTTATTGTACAACCTGCTGCATGTTAATCCAGGGAGCATATAGACGAGTGGCCTGTACTACGAAGTGGGGTTACTGGTTTATCGGGGTAACTTGTCGGATTTAAGGGACCACGGTTTAAATGGACTTCGTTGATTTACATTTTGCCCAGACTACCTCTGACAATTTACCCCGATAAACCAGTAACCCCGCTTCGTAGTACAGGCCACAGGTGGGGAATTCTTCGCTCGTGGATTAATGAGTTATCCATATATAATTGCTGACGATTCGACAAGATGCCGGTGTTCTGACGAGTTGAGGTATTTTGTCGAGTTAGGCAACAGTAGCGCTAATCGATAGCCCTAACCCTAATCCCAAAACGGTGGAACTGCACATGCGCAGAAAGGCTCGGTAGCACGGCTCGATAGGTAGCATTGGTCGATAGAACGCCGGATTTTTCGGTTCTGCGAAACTCTTTTTTGGATTGTTTGTCGCAGCAAGAGTGTTTTATAAATAGTTTGGAGTGGACTTTACATTTGTATTTTGTTACTTAAAAAAGTCATTAGGAGACACCTAAATTGCGGGGTCAGGGCTGATCGCCTCTGCCCTCAGGACAATCCAAGATTTGACAGACCAGAGGATGAGGGTAGGGGTTCGACTCTCGCCACGTGATTCTTTTAATCACACATGCTCACAAAGATAGATTCCATTACCAGTCTGTAATAAATGGCCCCTAATCATGTCCATGTCCAGTCCAAAGAAATACAAGTATAAATTAGAACCATTGCATACCGGAAGTTTCAGGGATTACTCAGATAACGGAAAAGTCGATTTACTGCTCTACGATGACATCGACTAGTCGCTGATTACGTGAAAATGACACCAACAACATGGAAGCCTCAGAGAATAGCAGTCACGCGGAAATGCGGGGAAAGGGATAGATGTAGTGGAGCAAAAATTAGGCGTGTGGAGTTATTTTTGTACCTCAGATACATTTACCGCAATAATTAATAGATTTTTACTTTCGTGTAAAAATAATCTATACAATTTACTCAAATAAAATGAGGTAATAATTTTTAGAGTAAATTTAAATTGATGTTTTTAATAAAGTATACGCAATTTTAGGAAATAAAATATTTTAAATTAAGAGTGAAGGGCTTTGCTTAAGGGCCCACAGACATGTGACTATTTTGCTGAGGCTGGGCACGAACTGGCAACCCCCCCACCTGCCACAGGTCATATCAATAAAATGTAAATAAAAGGCTGTCTCATTTTGATCTCGATTGATCCCCCTAATGATTATCAAATAATTAACAAAACGGCGACTTAATCCCCCATTGTTTTGGATGGCAATGTAGTTTGATATGAAGTTACGTGCTTATTTACCATAAAGGTCACAGATCCTGTTGGGCAGTGGGGAAACGGCACACGACAGTGGCTATAGAACAGGGGTGTCAGATTGCAGTCTTGGAGGGCCAGATCCCTTTGTAGCTTAGTCCTTTCCCTGTTCCACCACAAATGATTCAACTCAAGAGCTGTGTGATAATTAGCACAATGAGGTGCAAGGAGTTGAATCAGGTGTGTTAAATGAGGGGAAACCCAAAAATGTGCAGTGCTCTGGCCCTCCAGTAATGGAGTTTCACATCGCTGCCATAGAGCTACAAGTCGAGATGGCCTAAGAACTCAGAACAAGGCATTAGGTTCCTGAATTTTGGTGGGAACGCAAAAGCGAGGAGGAGGCTGGAACTTGCATAAGTTTTTTTCCCCCCCCAAGTGTTACAGCAAAATTTCAATCTTTCTTTTTTTCGCACTTAAATGGAAGTTGTGTCACACAGGTGTTATCGTTGCATATACTGTTGCTGCCAATGATCAGTCTGCTGAGGCCCCTGCCTTTGACTGCCTCCTGAACCACATTGCACCCAACCCCCACGGCTGCCCCTGCAGGTGGTGGGCCCATAGGAGGACTGGTCCATATTACCCCTTCAGGTTATGCCCAGCGATTGCCTTTGAGCTCTTTGAGCTCTTGCCCCAGTCAAGACCCAGGTCCCCCCAATCCAGTGGTAGAGGCTGTCTGGCTCTGCCAGTGCGGAAGTGAGAGCTCAGGTGAGGTCCTCAGTAAAGTGGACACTGAGATATGCATTGAGCTTTACGAATACAGATCGGCGCTGGTTGCGAACCATTCCATTCTCCTGAGGTTTTACGAATGACGTCATCGGCGATTAGTCAACGTCACCTCGACCCTCGAAACTGTCAATTAAAAAAAATCTTGTTATGCGACTCCTGTTGCATAGTTTAGATTTACATAATAATGCAAAATATAATAGATATAATAAGTAATTTTAAATGTTTTTCTTTCATGAACTATTGTGTAGAAGGTTCCCCAACCCAGCACATTATCGGGAATCCATGGCGACAAGGATATCCTGCCCGAATGTAATCTCTGGCATACAGCCAGCACCCGCTGCTCACAGTGTCGAAATGACAATAGCAGTTTGCCGGGTCATGTCGCACCGCCTTTGGCTGAGCCGAGACATCCGCATTGACGCGAACATCACATGTTAAAATCATTTAACTTTATGGCCATAAAGCCTCACATGTTTATTAACGTATAACGTACATTTTTAACATTACTGTCCTTCATGGCTCCCTCGGCTCGGCTGACAAGACTCCATGTTCCCTCTTCAGTACGATGAACCATGTTTCCCGGCGTGCAGTACAGACAGTCTCCAGGTCACCGAGTTCCGTTCCCAATATTTCTGTCTTCGAGTTGAATTTGTAGGTAAGTCGATAAAATAATAATGCAGTGCATCATAACAATTATACAGAAATAACAGTAACTCCATGTACTGTACTGTACCTCGAGCTCACGAATCGTTTCAAGGCGCAGAGGGTAAAACAACAATCACAGTTTCAGGATGTGTCCAGTTATTTGATAATGATAAGTAAGTGTTATCCGTAGAGTCGGTTTTGCAGTGGCAGCCCAGCCACTGAACACATTAAAAAAACAGGACCGCGGGACTCGTGAAAAATCCAACATTGGAGCTATACAAAAACAATATTTTATTATGAGTTCATTTTTTATTAACTGACAACAGTAATACACCCGAAACGGCAAACATCCAGGTGGTGCTCTGCGTAGAAAGGAAAGGCGGTGTATGAGAGACAGGCGGGCCCCCTAGTGGATCGAGTTTAGACACTGCAATTGGGGCAGACGATCCTCGGACAGCAGACACGCCTGACACATAAAACCACCCCAGACGGCTGCAGGTTCGAAACAAAGCACCACACTGCCCCCTGGTGGTGTGCTGATGCCCCAACCACCTTCACAAAGGAGGGTAGCTGGTAACATTAGACTGCTGCCTATATACAAAGTCAATATAAATTTTCATCACTTCATATATTAAATATTTCAAGGAGGCATTAACTCTATATGGAATTGCATTACGGTATCAATATTGATTTTTCTTAGAGTGAATTTAAAGTAAAAAGTAATTACTCTTTTAGTGTTTGGATAAACTGTAAAAAGACAAATAATAAGCACACACATTACAGCAATAACAGGGTCAAATCAGGACCTGAAAGAATAATAATACTAATACTAATAATAATAAGAATAGGAACAGAAAGTACCCCCCACCCCCTACTGGCTAAATAAAAAAATAATAATGGGAAGTCGGTGACTGTCCTGGGGGTGAGCAGGGGCGTCGTAGTGGGGGGAAAAGGGGACTGAGTTACCAGGGCCCCACGTGGGGGGAGGGCCCCTAAGGAATCTGGAATTTTATTTTCCTTTAAATATTAATATTATTCAAAGATCACAATAAA
>JAODKF010000089.1:25438576-25449505 GCA_026779585.1 Mormyrus proboscirostris
CACTGCACTTAATCCTGCGGCCTGTCGGGTCATCACTGCACTTAATCCTGCGGCCTGTCGGGTCATCACTGCACTTAGTCTTGCGGCCTGTCGGGTCATAACTGCACTTAGTCTTGCGGCCTGTCGGATCATCACTGCACTTAGTCTTGCGGCCTGTCGGATCATCACTGCACTTAATCCTGCGACCTGTTGGGTCATCACTGCACTTAATCCTGCAGCCTGTTGAAATGGTCTGATTGCATGCTTAGCGTTAGCATTTAGCATGTGTCCTCTTTTATGATGAATCGTGGGCCCAGAGCGTGGCATGGGGTCGGAGCCACTTTCCTGGCCTCGCCACACTGGTGGATCACGGTGAAGAAGCGCCCCCACCATTTTGGCCGGATGCCCTGCAGATTCGTGCGCTGGCCAATTAGGGGGCCCAGAGGTGCGTAGGTGCGCTTGCACGTGCAGTCCTCCCAGAATCCTCTCTTATCGATTACACAGCAAGGTGTCCTGCTCCCTATGTGAGCTTGATCCATTCCATGCTTCCTCGCGGTAACCACGGTTACAGAAACGCGCATGAAACCAGATTCCTGTGTGACTATAATTAATACCTCTTACCCCATACATGGTGGGGGTGGTGGGATCAGGCAGAGATATATGTGAAGTGTGACTCTATGGGTTTGGACTCTGTGGCTGTGTTCGGATGGTTGTTGGTTTAAATTCCAGGCTGGCAGAGTGATATCACCAATGGGCAACCCTAAGCCTAACCCTAACCCCCATTTACTCTCCAATATACTTCGCTTTGGAAAAAACTGTTTGCTAAGTATTTTTTGAGGAAATCCCTGAGCTGATTGGAGCAAGTGGAGAAGGAGACCTTCTGTGAGATTTACAGAGGTGATTTGCGACCACGGAGGGAGTCAGAAGAGAGATGGATGGATGATTCTGAATTGGTATTCAGCTATTTTCTGCTATCCCAAGCTAAACTGATTGACTTTAGGTGACTCATGTCAGTCTACTGTGTGGTTCTCTGTGGTTTGACCAAATATAGCAGGTGGGGGCCCTGACTCAGCACAGTGGAGGGTGGGGGGGGGGGGGGTTGGGCACCAGCTGCTGGCCCGGATTGTGCCAGAACGCGAGTTTTCCTTTTGAAAGAGACGAATTTTGCAAGTATTTTTTAAAACTTCTCGTTTTAAATTAAATGGCTAATTGTCGTCATGGAAACAACAAGCTGTGCGAGGCTTGTGCTCTACACCAAGTACACATACATATTCACATTTGCACACACACACACAAACGTGACGATGCAGAAAATCCTGTGTGTGTTTACACGTGTGCGAGTCGGCGTTCGCCGTGAACACCGTGAGAGGACCACCCACGGCCAGACGCCAAACGTCGGTGGGTCCAGGCCTCCTTCAGCTGCTTGTACGTGGGCCTGAACTCGATGCCCCAAGCAAACAGACGTGCCAAAAAACCACTAAAGGGGTTAAGGTATGCGGGGGGGGGTGCAGAGGCGTCAAGGAGCCCTCAGGGGCGGCAGCTAAAATTAACCTCCGATCAAAACCGCAGCAATGTCCTTCCTGCTCGCATGACAAGGGGGCTTTGTGGACGAACCCGACTGAACCTGGGCCCGCCGGAGCCAGAAAGTGAGCTTGCTCTGACGTCAGCCGCTGACGTACCTCTGAGCCCGTAGGGGCCACGTGGCAGCTGGCGGACGTGCCGCGTCGGCATGTCGCCCCTCTTCTGTCCGTCTCGCTCATCGGGAAGGACACATACCTGCGTCATGTGGCGTGAGGGCCGGAAATGCCCGGAAGTGGTGGGCGGGCCCGGATCCGACTGCAGCCTTTCCTGGGCGTCATCACCCTTACCTGGATTCGCTACAAAAAGCCTGGCGGTGTGACGTGGTCGCCTTCGGGGGGGCTGGGGGAGTCAGTCCTGCTTTCAGATGTGGGGTGCCCTCATTTGCCTGGTGAGTGACAGACCGCGTGGGTGGGTGGGGGAGGCTGCAGTGAGCTCACCCGCCACTGGGGGGGTCTGCCTACGTCTGTGAATCCCTAGGGAATCCTCAGCACGCCCGGGGAATCCCATCTGTGTGAACGCCCTCCCTAATCATTCCATCTTGTTCGGGAATCACGAGGTACCAGCTCCTCTACTCTGAGTTAACCCTTCCAAGCCCCCCCCTCTGGCGGGCTGGCACTCTGTGAGCATGAGGTGTGACGGGGTCGGGGTCAAAGGTCGGGTGGGGAGCTTGATTTCACGGGGCCGTGGGGAATTTTGGCCACGTGCTTGGAATTTGGGGTGGGGGGGAAGTCTTGATTCGTGTAGGTCAAGGCCTTTTATGATGGGGGGGCTTTCGGAGTACTCCCCCCCCCCTCTGTTAGGCATACCCATTTTAGCCGCCACACCCCCCTTGTCAGCCTCATCCACCATCGGTCACACCCATTCCTGAAGTTCCACCCCCACCCAAGACCCACCCGTCCCCACAGAGTCGGTAGGGCCCCACCACTCACCGCGTCATAGGGCCTCTTGCGGCTCCTCTGGCTGTACTTCTCTTTCATCTCGTCCAGCAGCCTCCTGTATGGCGCCTCCTGCGCTGTGCCCAGGTACTTGCGGCCCAGCTGCAGGTAGCGTGGCCAACGGGCCGAGTCGAAGCCCCAGTGGCAGGTGCGGCGGTCGGGGGGGCGGTGCGAGTGCATGACGAAGCGGCGCGGTGAGAAGAGAAGGGCGCACTGCGCGCACTGGATACAGGAGGCATCGGGGTGCTCATAGAGCGGTCCCGCAAACAGGCCCCGCCCCTTTCCCAGACACCGGTGCTCCACCTGGAAGGTGGACCCACCCTCGCGGAGCGGGAAGGGCACTGGGGGGGTCACGGGAGGCGCAGGCCGACCGGGGCGCAGCAGAGCATTGCAGAGGCGCTGGGCATCGGTCAGCGTGATGAGACCACAGGACGGTGCGTCCGGGGGCAGCACGCCGGACGCCTTAAGCGCGTGCAGCTGGTCTCCACGGCAACGCGAGCAGTAGACGTAGAGCTCATCGCAGATGCCGTTGATCTGCTGCAGTGAGAAGGTGCGCAGCACTGAGTTCAGCACCTGCGGCAGACAGAGCCGCTTCTCACCGCCCACCGTGAAGCACGAGATGGGCTCCCCCTCCAGCACTGTGTGCTTCAGCTCCGCCGAGCTGTCGCAGGGCGCCAGCAGGGGCCCAGCTGGTGGTGGCGGCAAGGGGGGCAGCGCCCCCGTTGCCTCGTCCCGCCCACCGCGTGTCGAAAAGGCCGCCGGCCCCCCCAGCGAGCTCTGACTGCTCAGTGTGAACTGGGCCAGTGTATGCCGGATGCCTGGGCTCAGGTCCAGGGCGTGGTCCCAGCCCACCTCCTCTTCCTGCTGCGCCTCCTCCTTCTCCTCCAGCCGCTCCCTCTTGATCTTGGCACCCCCTGGGGGGCCCCGGTGCTGCTTCAGGCTGATCTCTGCCGTGAGACGCTTCTTGAGGGGCACCTCCGTGACCCGGGTCCGAGACGGGCGCCTGGAGCCACCTCTGGGCAATGGCGCCTCCTTGTGGCTGGGCCTCAGACTCACCTGCGCACTGGCCATTGTGCCGTCACTGGGAGGGTTCGGAGCTCTCACTGAATGAAAGACCTGAACCCATGCATAGTAGAGTCTGGTCTGAAAACAGCCAGTTTCCTGTAGGAAGAGAACAGTTCAGAATGTGAAGCTCTGTCTGGCTGCAAACCTCCCAGACAACAATATGCAGATAATGTTCATGTCATCTGTCACACTTCCCCAAGTCTAGTATGATCCAAGTAGAGGTATTCATTTAGCGTCTTGGAGCTGTTCTTGATAGGTTAATACTTGTTGTCACCATTTCAGCACCTAATAAGCGACTTCTCCAGATCCGTTCCCAGAAACATCTTGCGGCTTTGTTAAGTAACCGCTTGGCGGGCAGATTGGCGCAGCCGCCAGTGCCGCCATTCGCGCTGGGTGCGGTATTACGAGGGCGGATCGTGCGCGCTCTCCGCGTCGCCGCCACCGCCTTCCGCGCAACCAATACGAGAAAAAAAAGGCGACAGGAGGAAGCGGGTAACGGGGAGACGCCGAGCCTGCATCATGACCTGACTGTGTAATTCCTACGTGACATCTGACCACGGAAAAGCACAGGATCAGCTCCGGGGCAGTATCTCATGCCGTAAATGCAACCCGGGCTCAAAAAGCCAAACATCGTTTCAAAAGCGCCATAAAGTAAAACCACAATCCCGTGTGCGACCCGTGCTTTAATCAAGGTTAAATAAACAGTGCGGCTCGTATACGGACCCGGGTTCATCATATTCATAAATCGCCAAACTGGCAGGCGGTGCCAGTATTTCATTAATAGCAGATGTCCCTGCTCCATTCTGCGGCCGAGGGATGAAACAGCCACGGGATCACAGCAATTATAATTACAGTACATCTGGACACGTATCTAAAAATGCTTCGCTAGACTCCTCGATAAAGTGAGTTTGGGAAGAAAAAAAAAAAGAGAAATTAACGCGATCCATATGGCCGGTTGCACCCTTGCGAGCTATCCAGCCGCTGAGACAGCTGCGTCCACCGTAATGATCCTGAGAGAATAATGAGATTACTTTGGGTATCCTTGGGGTAGGGGTTAGGGGGATTTCTCCCCTCGTCTATTCCGATCCGCGTTCGAACGCATACGATGGTGGCACCCCCACAAACCCTTGCCTCATTCTGTACCCGTGTATCGCCAAATTCCCCTCCACCTCCATACGGACAAGGACAACACGCTGCCGTCCCTCCCAGCGGAGCGCTTCCCCCGCATATTCAGCATAAATACCTTCCCCGGGACTGCCTCAGTCCACTTCAACCCATACATTGAACCGCCCAGAGAGAAGATATCATCGGGCTGGGCGGGGTTACGGTTTATAAACAGTAATCTTCAATAAAATAATGATTTTACGTCGTAACATCTAGTTCTAATATAATTCATATCATAAAACGCTACGGCAAATGCACATATAAAATCACCTCGCAACAACGTTAACTCCTCCCAGATATGAGGGAAAAAATTAAACAGCTCGGGAAATCCGAATTATCCTGTAAATGTTTACGAAAGATACATCCATAAGAAAGAAAATCGTTTTGAAGATGACAGGCTGCCGATATAAGATGATTTGAAGAGCCGCTGGCTGCACAGCCCTGGTGAAATATGAGGGCACTGAATAAGCCGTAAAGAAAATGGATAGTTATACAAAGTAAACGCTGGCTTCAAGACGCACCTTGCTTTGCGGAGATGGCTGTCCCCTTCGCCCTGCCGATGTCAGTGTGCGGATAGCCAGGTACACTAACACACACAAGGAGTGCAACACACCGCCCCGTCGCGGACGTCACTCCCCGGCCGACGTCAGCCGCCCGGACCCTGCGGGGAAGCGCGTCTGCGATGCCCCCGCCGCCTTTGTTTTGGTGGTCCCGGAGCCGTATCGTAACCTCCGAGGATACACACCTACGCAGTACGTCACGCCGAGCTTTAAAACGAGGCACTGGGGAGGGGAGGGGAGGGGGACACCCGCTTCTCTCGCTTTAAAGGCGACTTTCCAGTCGTGCATTTTGCGGTATATGAGTTAATGGCCACATATTGCCCACATGCTACAGAAAATGATTTAACCGAGATGTTTTGACGAAAAATGCATGGATGATAACAACGCCATTACGCGTCAAATATAACAAATGGACAATAACAAAATGATAACAGTTCATACTGTCGGGTTAGATTACAAGCATACCGCGACTGCTCTGAAACTGACTCCACGACAGGGTGTTTTAACACGATCTCTGAGGAAGGTCGACTAGACCGAACGTCAGCAGACAGCCTGATGTAGGCCTATTGCTGTACTTTAGGCGGCGCCCTAACGGGCGGAAGCGCGCATTAAAGAAACTAAGGATTTACCACCTACTTGTACAGATTGTATATGATCTGATTAACACAGATGACAAGGCGTGAAAAAAAATAATAATAAAAGGATATTCATATTGCAGTTTAACAGGAATGAGCTGACATATTCCCCAAAACTGATATATAATTAAAAATGAAGAGTTATGAGCAAATATATAATATTGTATGTTAATACTATACTCATTAACATACGGATTTTAAGAACCCAACCCCTGAAAATGAATAGGAGCACTTTAAAGCCATGAAATGAAATAGCAAACAAACTATCGTGGGCTGTGCGACCTGTTATCACGTTCTTAAAAAATTAAAAGATGGTAAAGGTATTACGATGAAGAAACGCTAAGCCAAATTAAAATGTACTGCGACATCAAATTATTTAAAATGACAGTGAAATACAAGCAATAAACCGTTTGTTTGCTTTCAGAATTAAGCCAAATGCATAACTTAAAGTAGAAATAAAAACATGAGACCCTACAAGTTCATGCCACAAAATACGTGTCCAAGTAAATCGCTGTGGTCGTTAATCTTTCTAGTATCTATTGTTTTTCAGCGCTTCTTAGGACAGACAGTGAAGCATACCTTGATCCGGAGCAGCAGACGTGACGAAATAGTCACTTCCTAGAAGTGGGTTCATTAACCGCGATCGAACCGCACCGTGTAATTACCGACCCAGACAGACAAACACAAGCCTTTAATGTGCCGCCTGTGATTCACCTCCCAGCCCCAGCTTGCACCCTGTTGGCTTCGGAAGCAGGCCAGCGTTAGTTTTGTTGACTGAAGTTTGCGTGATTCAGAAACTGGCCGAGGGACCGGCAGAGGAGCGTGCAGTGTGGGTGCGTGAGTCAGGGCCTGGGGACGAGACAAACAGTGACGGACGTCTGCAGATGTGTAATACACTGAAATTTTTGAAAACTTGGGAATATTAATCATTTAATAGACATACGCAGGTTTACAGTCACAAGAGCGAAACATGGACCTTAATTGCATTTGGTTCGTCTTTCACCACATCTCCCTCCTCTGGTAAGCGGATCCAGACGGTATTACCGGTACAATGACCGCAGACTGTGTCGAAACGCATCCGCTCTTAACCGCGGGGATGGCGCAGCATCACGGGGGAAGCTACAGTAAGTGATAAGGCTCCAGACGCCTGTCAAGGGGTATTTTTTAAATTACTCAATTCTTATGAATACATTACTGGAGTGTGTACGCATCCGTCGCCATGCCTGTACAGGAGGGACTTAAATTGGCACTAGAGCGGGAGAGATGCCATGCAGGGAAAGCCCCCGCGGCCGATGGGTAAGCTCTGTTACGGTTATTCACACACGTCTGTCCCGCATCTGGCGCGTTTGCCATTAAACTGGGAAGCTGCGAAGTACCCTGCGCATGATTCAGCGGCCTTGCCGCTTCGAGGAAACGCTAGAGCACGCAGCCTTCCCAGCAAGATGCTGTCCTGGGCCCACCGGGTACGCGTCCCGCTCCCTTAAGTGATAGGGATCAGTGATAGAGACATGATAAGCACAACATGATGAAACGCGTGGAAAACATGATCCGGCTTTATTTAAAAGCACCGTGCAGTGTACAAATTGGCAGATGCAAATGCCTGTCTGCGGTGACTTATTACCACACTACCATGGTTTGAGTGCAGCACAGACAGTGTAATAACATTTGTTTCTTGGAGCTGAGGAAATATCTGTCTTTCTAACGGAGATTACTGTAGAAAACATTAAACATCTTTCCCTTTAACTAGTATGAACGCGTAAGCTCTGCTCAGTAATGCATTTACAGGGCGGATAGACCAGATAGACCACCCGAAAGCCCAGCTTATATAACCCTCCCACCCCATCTCTGCCCTGAGAATCACATTACTCAGACACAAAGGGGGGCAGGCGGTGGGGAGTCAGATTCTCCTACAATTTGGAGGCTGTTACTTTTAAAATCCTCAGTGTTGCCAGGTAACCATACATGTAAAGAAAAATAAAACGCTAACAGAAGAGTATGTTAAATACGAAAAGTACAAAGATTAAATATACAGCATGAATTAAAGAGTGACGATACATTACATCTTGTTCATTGAAGTGTTCATCAACCAAATATTCTGCTTTTTTTTAACGAGATAATGCCTTTTGGTCCACTGCAAGGGGAGCGTCCAACTACCTGTGTTTCCTAGGGGAGACGTATATACACATTATGGCAGAGCTCAGAAGCTCTGAGCCTATTGGGTCTCTGCAGCCTCCCCACCGCCATTGGCTCAAACTGTAATATCATTACATTAATCCAGCCCAGGCTCAATGCAACAAAATGGTAAATGGACTGCATTTATATAGCGCTTTTTCCTCGAAGCGCTTTACAACACATGTGCCTCACATTCACCCATCCACACAGCGGTGGCGGAGGCTGCCATGCAAGGCGCCAACCTGCTCACCGGGAGCAATTAGGGGTTCAGTGTCTTGCTCAAGGACACGTTGATGTGGTCAGGAGGAATCAGGGCTCGAACCTGCAACCCTCCAGTTGCCAAACGATAGCACTACCTCCTGCGCCACCATCTTCGCCTAAAGTATTTGGATACTGTACAGTTAGGACTAACATGCTGAGGCTGGGTTTGAACTGGTGACTTTGGGGTTATAAGCACACAGGCTTAGCCAACTGAGCCACACAGTGACACAAGTCTCTTTGTCCTTAGAAAACAGAGCCTGGCTAGCAAATTCAGATGCAGTGACTCGCTGACAGGCACCCTGAACCCCCACAGGGAATAAATGCCCCCCCACCTTCCCTTTTGTGCAGTCACACGTCCACCCTGAGTAGGTCTGATTACCCTGACATAAATTACAACAAAGTAGGCATAGTTACGGATGCCTCAATGAAGATACCATGATCAGTTTGGCTGTTTGTCCTTCGGAAGGGTAAGGCCATTCGTGTGGATGTAGAGACAGAGATGGGTCTGAAGGAGTAGCTCACTGGTCACTATATCCTTCGGCCTCTGTCCTGCCCCCACCGGCCAGCCATCCAATCAGACGCACTCCTCAGCTGACATCAGCAGAGGGTTGATGTACTCAAAGCCCTCAAACTCTGATTGGTCGATTTTCCTGAGCATGTCACTGAAAAAGGGCCAAGAAGGGAGGTGTCAGTGATGAAGGATGACTTTGGGTAATCATCAGAGCAAGAGGTCAGGGGTCACATACTCATCATCTGGCGTGAGCTGAATGGGCTCGTTGGTGAACTGCGTGTCGAAATTGTCCAGGCCGAACTCCCCGGAGATGTTAGGCTTGAAAGGTGGCATCACCTGCTTCTGGCCCATCTGGAGGTTTGCCCAGAGGCATAGCATGTTCAGGAGACTTGGTTTTTTGTTCACCAGCCAAACAGTCTGCAGTGACCATGTTATTATGTCTAGTCATCTTAGGTTTCATGCATTTGAGGTCGGTACTCTAGCCATTACACCCTCTAGTGTCACACTTATTACATTACGGACCTCGGGCGCAGAGTCTGCCAGTCTAATCTTTTATTAGGATTTTGATGCGGTGCTTTCTACAGGCAGACTGGTGCACACAGGCAGGGAGCTGTCAGCCTTGGGGAAAAATGTAGAAGTGGAATCTGACCCCCATTGGCTAGAGGCACTCACTAGATCCCAGTCCACATTGCGGAAGAAGGGGTGACCCATGATGTCAGCAAAGCCAGTTTGGGGATGACAGCCAAGGCGCTCTTTGGGGTCCTGGGGGTGGAAGGCAGGGTTGGGGGGGGAGGTGAATACAGAGACTGGGAGAGTGGAGAGAGATCATCACTAACCTGCTACACCTGCTACTGACCTCGGACAACAGTATCTGCTGAATTCGATCATCATCAAAACTATCATTAAAGTTAAGCGCTTGGGAACTGATCCAAGCCAGCTTGTCACCTTGTTCAGGAAGCCCTTTAAGACACTGGCAGCCTTGACCGACAATGACCTGGGGATCCGGATCTGCTTCTCCAGGATGACTGGTGGGAACACAGAGACGGGGGTGAGTGTGACTTGCTGGGGGCCTCGCAGTGTCAGCCTCCCAGCCGACCGGGGTCCCCACCCTGGAAGAGGTAGTCCTCCGTGTTCTGGTCCGGGTTGTCGGAGCTGCCAACAATGTCGAAGGGGGAGCGTCCTGCCATCATCTCAAACATGAGCACACCCAGCGCCCACCAGTCCACGCTGAAACCTGCAGCACACGCACACGGAGACACATGTGTAGCCATGAAAACAGCCTTGATGTGGCAGGAATCGGCCAGTCCAAAAGCAAATCAAAGTGGTTCAGTGTTCTTAAATCCATCTTAATGGCGTGAAAATGCTCACAATAGTACACAAACACATAGACACGTGTACTCACACACGGACACACGTGTACACACACACATGGACACACGTGTGATGTCACCTACTGTAGTCCTCCCCCCTCAGGATCTCTGGCGCAATATAATTGGGGGTCCCACAGAACGTGCTGGTGGTGTCACCAGGACGTAGCCCCTCCTGAAACACAGCGGTGGTCAGTGCTGAGAGACAGACACAGACTCACCTGTAGGGGGCAGACCAGCCCCCCACCCCTTACCTTGCACATGCCGTAGTCTGTGAGCTTGATGTGTCCTTCAGAATCCAGCAAAACGTTGTCGAGCTTCAGGTCCCTGTAGATGATCCCTCTCTCGTGCAGATAGTTCAGCGCCAGGCTGATTTCTGCTGAGTAGAACCTGAGCATGGGGCAGGACCTGGCATTAGAGACACATCCCATACCCAATCCAGGCACTGTATGCATCCAGCATTTTCCATACCCGATCCAGGTACCGTGCACATCTGGGATTAACCACCACACCTGATCCAGGTACTGTACATACAGTAAAACTGGTCTAAGTCGCCGGCTTGTAATTCGCCAATGTGCACAAGTCGATGCTCAAGCAAAAGTCCCGATTTTTCCTAATGGTGTTTCCTTTAAAATTCCTTGTGTAAATCGCCGCTTGTAAGTCGTCAAATTCCCTTAGTCGTCACCTAAATTCCGGTCC
>JAODKF010000089.1:25456324-25470725 GCA_026779585.1 Mormyrus proboscirostris
CCCCGCCCACCCCGCTGCCAGGGTGTACAATCTGCCAAACAAGGTGCTACTCCTAAATTTGTAGCAACAGGTGTTTGGCTCCATAGAAGGTGACGCTGCAAGTGCCTGGGTGGGTGGGGAGCCGCAATGCATTCTGGTTAGACAACTGAGTCACAATGGTGAGAGGGCAGCCAATCAGCAGACAGAGGTGGAGAGGGAGGGATGGGAAGAGAGAGAGAGCGAGAGGGACTAGCTGTCATCGATCCTCACGTCTCAGCAAAACGTGACGAAGCAACATGTCACAAGGGAACCTGAGCTCCCTGGAGCGCAGGAAGGGCGGGGCGCCGGCACTGGTTTCCCCGTAAACCACAGGGGGGACATGAGAAAACAGAAACACTTGTGATAGGCGAGCCGGCAAGTACGGGCAGCGCGAGGCGGAGCGTCACGTGGGAAAAGGCTGGCGAGCCCAACCACAGCGTGGATTTGAATTTTACTTCAGCTGTGAAGGAGGCATCACGGATGCTGAAAAGGCCTCACCCGGAGGAACATTCCAGAAAGGGTGGCATGCAGGGTGGCCTCTGCCTGCGGGGGGCGCCGTGAAGAGGCAAAGATCAACCAATCCCCACATGCTCGCACGCATGCACACACACACACACACACACACACACACACACACACACAGCTCAATAATATTTAAAGAAATGAAACATAACAGATGCAAACATTCATAAATTACTTCTACAAAAGATAAACTATATTAATGGACACTAAATTATCTCAAAATCGATCTTGAGTACCTGATGCTAACAGTGTTTCACAGTTGTGCTTCTGGGAGCAGAAATACATACAATATATAGATGAATCATTCTTTACCAAATAGTTGTTTGAGTTATTTACATATTATTCAAACCTAGCCTAATTAACATAAATTACTTTAAAATTCTACTGGCATGTTCGCAGTGGGTAGGACATTATGAAAAAGTTTGTGAGAATATTTCCATTTTTAAAATGCGTTTTGAAGACCACAGTACAATTGTCTCACACAGTCGCAGAGATCAGAACTGGTTCGACAATAACGCAAGTTCAAACAAGAACACGTGAACATCCAAACCACAAAAATGGTAAATGGGATCATAAGTGAATTCCCAAATCTGGGAAGCAGGGACAGCCCGGATGGGTTAGCTCTGTCAACTCTCACTGCAAGCTCAAATGCAACCACTGCTCACTGTGTATGGAGTTTGCGAGGTTCCCTGTTACACTACAAACGCCATGCAGTTTGCCAAACAGGCAACTCTGAATCGTCACTCTGTGTGTGTGTGTGTAGGTAAATTAGGGTTTGTAAGGACAGTTAAAACTGTCAGCTCTGTAATTAGCCACGTGCTTCCCAAACTGAGCAGAGTCGCAGGCAGTCCTGAATGTCAGCCTGGTGTTTAGACAGCAAACCTGCACCGGACACGTACCGTGCCCTGGTAACCGATACCCTGTTTCTCCCGGCGTTATTGTCTGCTGCTGATATTCCTCTGTTAAGTTACTCTTAACTGGCAGCCTGCGGGGGCCTCGCGCATAAGCGCCTCATTGTCCCCAGTATGTATGACAATAAACTTGAACTTGATCTTACAAGTGGCCTGTCCTGTGTGCAAAGGCAGGGTGAGGCTCCGATCGCACCTACGGCACTACATAACAAGCACATTAGGAAGGAAAATCTATACCCCATCATAAAAGTGTGAGTTATTCGAAACCCAGCCAGGGAAAGTTGGCGGTAGCCGGGCTTGTTTTTGTCGCGCCGCGGGGGATGCCGCAGCACGGCATTTCGGGGGCTCTCAGCTTCTCCAGGCAAAGTTCTCCTGCGCCTGACAGCAAAGTACCGCCTGCTTAAAAACACCGGTTCCGGACGCCGAATCGAGCACCTACCCCTGGTAGAAGGCTTTCACGCGGACTTGGTGAGCACTGTCGCCAGGATGGGACATCGTGCTGTCCCGCAGCGTAGGCATCGCGGGCCGCCGCGAATCCTCGATTAATTCTCTTCTTCGCAATCTGCCCGGTGCCTACCGTTTCCTAACACTGGATGGAAGTTGACCGTATAGCCGCCGGGTCCCATCAAAGTCAGCGCGGATCCCTGCAGCAGCTAGGTGCGCCGATCCTGAGACGCTCCCAAAAGTACAAGGAGCGGAGCACAAAGTGGGTGGAGCACCGACACAACGCTCACACATTCAATGGACGCTACGGGCATTAACGCCGGTCACTCCTCGTCAAAGCCGACCACCGGCCTGCCATGCGGTTTAAAAGTATGAGAAGTAATACGATGCGACGAAACTTATCTTAAAATCCGACTTTAAAAATACTGCACTTCTGCATTCCGATCATACCAAATCAAACATAGGTAGGATGTGCAGTCGCCTCAATATTTATTTAGCGAAGTAAAACAATATGTGCCCATCTGTTACACTGATGATAATAAACAATGATGAATAGTTTAATTCATTCTCAGTGGCCCTTTCAGCAGTGCTTTTATCCTAATTATATTTGGTAGAAAAATAAGAACACCCCTTTATGAATGGAATATCCTGAGCCAAGAAATTCTGGTTAGTCTGCTGTGTGTAGATTCCTAATAATGACCGTCGCAACTACCGGGCACTGTGTGGTTGCAATTGGACGGGCAGTGGCACTTTATAGTAAGTGGTTTATCTAACAGTATAATGCATCTGTGTAAATACGGATTTTATACAATCTGAGGCCTGAAGTGACCTGAAGTTCCTGAATTTCCTCAAACGCTATAGACCAGGGGTCACCAACCTTTTTGAAACTGAGAGCTTCTTCATGGGTACTGAGCCATACGAAGGGCTGCTAGTTTGAAACACCCTCCTAACTTATCTAAACTTGATGCATAATAAACATGTTTTAAATATTTTTTAGATATTGTGATTTTCAAATCCGTATAAATTCAAATGCGATTAAAGAAGAATAGCAACAGGATAAAATTTTTTGACGCTGCTCACTAGTGAGTTGTGTTATTTTTATAACAGGTCCGCAGGCGACTCGTGATCCATGTTGGTGACCCTGGTATAGACACTTTAAGAAACCCTGCTTCCATTACCGATACCTTCCAGTGTTTTTGTCTAAAAGCTACTATAAGTTTTATGAGGAAAATCTTGAGCTATTTCAAAAAAAAGGTGTCAATTTTCATAGCTCATTATTATGTACTTAGTACTGGGTACATTACTCATCTTATTACATACTGAACATGCTGCACAGTCGTTTGGGAATGTTCTAAATGCATTAATCTCAGTCTTACTTTAGTTTGACTACTTTGTGTAGACATTTGGAGTACATATAATTAGCATTAACATTTACAGTTTGTAACATTATCACTTTATGCTCATACTTCCATATTTAGCCTAATGTTTATTATGTTGTTTGTATCGTTCTTGGAGCAAACATCAAGGGATTTTTTTCAAGTGTGACCTTACTTGGCCAATAAAACTGATTCAGAATTGAAGAAACTCACTTCTGACACAATCTTAAGTAGTTAAGAAAGACATTATTTTTCTTACAGAAGATTTTGTGAAAGCATAGAATATTGTATTATGTTTGGTATCTTTAATAAAAATACTCAAATTAAATAAATGTCTACATTCCCATATACGATTTTATTCGCTTTTATTTTTTTAGCTATGGCGTATATTTACGTGGACTACAGCAGAGTGCTACCAAACCAAATATTACCTAATTATTACCTGAAGGAATTATGACGTTACATAAATGTCACATCAAAATTCTTCAGCTGATACTTCACTGTTTTGCCTACTGTGTTCTGTTGTCTCAGATCATCTAATCTGATAGCCGCGTATCACGCAACATAAATAACATTGCATTCCATTTAAGATGTAGAAACTTTACAAACTGAAAACCATGCGGAATGTGTGATGACTGTCACAAAAGCATTTTCACTTAAAAAAATACAAATCAAAAGTGAAACTTTCCAGGGATACTGACTGGCGTAGGTCAATAAGGCATCGCTGCCGTCCTGTTTAATCGTGTCTGCTGTTGAAAGCCGAAGTTACTCTGAACTCTGAAGTTCATATTATTGTACAATAAACAAACAGTGAAGACTTTATTCCGATACTCATTAAAAGAGAGCGTAATAAGATTCTGCCGTTGCGGTTGTGTTGCCTTTTTCTGTCTTCTGATCATCAGCATCTCTTGCTATTGCGCGTTTTTATCTTCTTCTAGGGTCAAATGTTCTCCAGAAAGAAGAAAATGATTAAATTCCACCGAGTCCTTTACTTTCTTGGCTCATTTCAGATGCACCCGTTAGCCCTGCCATGTCTTATTAATGTTAGCAGCTGATTTATACTCCAAGATTATTTCTCAGACATTCTAGTTCACTCTTCCTCATGGACGTCGACTGCTTGCAGCGTTATGTTCAGTTAGCATAATATGAAGACATTAGAATTCATTTTCTTAATATAACTGAGAGTTAACATCCACTAGAGGGCAGTGCAGGCGTTGTGCAAACAGTGCACCCAGATTAAAATGACTGTAGTAACCATTACTGTGAAGTAGATGATAAGTTTTTTTGTCAGTTTTCCTTGCTATTATTTTCATTCATTTTCCAACTCGCTTTATCCTATTGGGTTGTGGGGGGTCCGGTGCCTATCCTGGAAGCAATGGGCATAAGGGAACAACCCTGGACAGGGGGGCAGCCCAAAGCAGGGCACACTCACACACTGTTACCATTCACTCACAGATGCACACCTACGGGCAATTTATTAACTCCAATTAACCTCAGCATGTCTTTGGATTGTGGGGGGGAAACTGGAGTACCTGGAGGAAACCCCATGACGACACAGGGAAAGCATGCAAACTCCACACACATGTGACCCAGGTGGAGACTCAAACCCGGGTCCCAGAGGTGTGAGGCAACAGTGCTAACCACTGCACCACCATGTCACCCCTGCTATTATTTTTTATCTTCAATATAATCTTTTTTCACAATAATATACAAAATATCACACCATACAGGTAAATATAAACATCCCAGAATGCCATCCATCCATACTTCCATCCATCCATTCATCCATTCACCAACTGCCACTTGTCTAGGTCAGGGTTTCAGAGGCTGCACCCTAAGCAGGGTTGCACAGACCTCCCTCTCCACAGTCAGCACCTCCATCTCCTCAAGTGGAATTCCAAGGCATTCCTAGACCATCTGAGAGATATAATCTCCCCAGCATGTCCTGGGTCTGCCTCAGGGCCTCCTTCCAGTTGGACATGCCTGAAACACCTCCCCAGGGAGCCGTCCAAGAGGCATCCTAGATAGATGCCTGAACCACCTCATTGGCTCCTTTCCATGCAGAGGAGCGGTGGCTCTACTCAGTGCTCCTCCCTAATATCTGAGCTCCTCACCCTGTCTGTAAGGCTGAGCCCAGACACCCTGCAGGAGAAGCTCATTTTTGCTGCTTGTATCTGTGATCTCATTCTTTCAGTAACTTTAGGTGAGGGTAATAAAAATAATAATCAACACTTTATTAATCCCTGTAGGGAAACTGTCTTTATGCCTCCCTCAACTTGCTCTTTGAAGAGTAAGTAGTCTGTGAAGGGCATAGCGGCACTCAGAGAGCTGGGGGTTAAGGGGCCCACAGATGTACTAAGGCTGGGTTTGAACTGGCAACCTTGTCCTTACAAGCACACAGGCTTAGCCCACTGAGCCACACACTGCCTGTAAATTGATAATTTTGCCTTCGGGTTCTGATCTGCTGCTCATCCCCTACCAGTAGAGGGTGATTCACCCTTTTCCTGTCGAGAACATTGCTTCAGACTGAGAGGTGCTGATCCTCATCCCAGCTGCTACACACTCAGCTACAATCTGCCCCAGTGCATGCTGCAGGTCGCAGCCCAGTGCAGCCAACAGGACCACAACATGTGCAAAAAGCAAAGACCTCCGATGCGGAACCCCTTCACTTCTTGGCTATGCCTAGAAATTCTGCCCACAAAGGTTATGAACAAAATCAGTGACAAAGGGCAGCTCTGGCAGTGTCCAACGCCCACTGGGAACGAGTCTGACTTACTGCTTGTAATGTGAACCAGACTATTGTTCCATTTATACAGGTACACGATGGCCTGTAACAGTGTACCCATACCCCATACTCTTGAAGCACTTCCCCCCACAGGACCCCACAAGGGATATGATCTTGTGCATTTTCTTAGTCCACCAAACACAAGACTAGTCGGGCAACTCCCAACTAGGAACTCTCCTGTGTCCTTGTGAGGGTGAAGAGCTGGTCCATCGTTCCATGACCAGGATGGAATCATCATTGTTCCTTATAGATCCGAGGTTCGACCAAGTATCTCTAGTATCCCCAGCATAAACCTTCCGGGGGGGGCTGAGGAGTATGATCCTCCTGAAGATGGAACACATCTTCTGGTCTGCTTTCTTAAACATTGGGACCACCACCTCAGGGTTCCAATCCAAAGGCACTGGCTGGAACCTAAGGCAAATCCCATCCACCCCTGAAGGCGTATCACCAAAGAGTTTTTGACTACATCAGTATGTCTGTCTGCTTGTTATTTGCTCTCTTCTTTTTTTGCGATCAGTTGTTCCTGATTACTACTTGCATACAGATTCGGTCACCATTAGTAGACGGAGGGGGAGCATTTGGTGCTGGGAGCCATTCTGGAGCTGCATTTGGTTCCTCTGAACAAATCTTCATCGCTGAGCTGCCATATTTGATCTGATAAATTTCTGTATGTGCATTTGCCTTAAGTAATCTGTCTATTTTCCCTCAATAAATAAAGCTCCCTTTTGGGGGAGTAACCCTCTTTCTTTGTTATGAACCTTGAGTGACTTCCTAACAGCCCTAGAGATGAGTAAGTCCCCATCTGTGTCTTCCAGCTCTACTTTCTCCAAGGAAGGTGTGTCAGTGGGATTCAGGAGATCCTCAAAGCACCCCTTGGTATGGGTAAAGCCCTGCTTCCCCTCCTGAGTCGCCTGACAATTTATCAGAATCTTTTCCAGGCTGACCGAAAGTCCTTCTCTATGGTCTCACTGAACTGCTCAGCATCTGCCAAAGTCACATTTTGCTTGGCCTGCTGGTACCTGTCCACTGCTTCCGGAGGTCCACAAGCTAACCAAGCTTGGAAGGCCTCCTTCTTAAGTCTGATAGCTCCCTTTACCACTGATGTCCACCACCGGGTTCGGGGATTTTCGCCACGACAGGCATCAACAACCTTCTGGCCACAGCTCCGCACTGCCACCTCAGCAACTGAGTCCTGGATCATGGCCCATTTAGGCTCAATGTCCCCAGACTCTCTCTGGATGCAGGAGAATTTGTGCTGCAGATACAAATTGAAGATGCTCCAAGCAAATCCAACTATGGGTTTGGGTCTACCAGATCTTTCGGGCACCTTCCCTGCCATCGGATCCAGTTCATCACCAGGTGGTGATCAGCTGACTGCTCAACTCCTGTCTTTGCCCAAAGTGTCCGAAAGATGCAGATGCAGGTCCAAAAACATAATTACAAAAATCGATCATCAAACTCGGCCCAGGGCGCTCTGATGCCAGGTGCATTTATCAACACCTTTATGCTTGAACATGATGTTCATTATGGACAAACTGTGATTAGCACAGACAAGTAACAGAGTACTGCTCGGGGTCAAATCAGGCAGGCCGTTCCTCCCAATCACACCCTTCCAGATTTCACTCTTACCCGTGTGAGTGTTAAAACCCCCCAGCAGAACAGTGGAATCCCTAGAGGGGGGGCATCCCAGCACCCCACCCAAGATCTCCTAGAAGGTCGGATACTCTGAGCTGGTGTTCAGTGCATAAGCACAGATAACAGTTAGAACCTGTCCCCCAACTCGAAGCCGAAGGGAGGCGACCCTCTCATTTACTGGGGTGAAATACAGGCACTGAACTATAGGACTATAAGTAGACCCACTCCTGTCCGGCGCCTCTCAACATGGGCAGCTCCAGAGTGGAATAGGGTCCAGCTCCTATACAGGAGTCTGGTAATTGGCAATTGCCCCCGACATCACAGCTCCCATAGAGGCACACAAACCCCCCCACCATGGTAATATGGCGATTCATGGAGGGGCATCCCAGAATGCGGAATACATAATATTGTAAATTACTATATAGTATTTAATAATATATTTTGGACTGTATCTGTAAACAAAGTAGGCTTAAAAGTTATGCAGGCACATATCTTATCTGCAATGCCGCTTTGACGGCCACAGTGACTTCAGCACTTCTGATCCCCATTTGTTTGTTTGTTTTGTGTATTATGCGCTACTGCTATAGTCAGAATTCACTTCTTAACATCAGGGAATTTATGCCAGGAGCTTTACCTCCGATCCTATGTCAATCGGAGCCAATACTGGGCTTAAAACTTCCAGAGGGAGACTGGAGTGGCTGCGGGCCACCCCCGGCGCTGTGCACAGCGAGGACAATGCACCCCGTTCCCAGCCATCTATACATCTAATGTGTTCTCTCACTGCAATAAAATAGACAAAGTCAGTCTCCTTTTACAGTCTGATAAGGACTTCCAAAGGAGTCGGGAACAGGTGCCTGTGAGTATTCTGCACGACATGAGAGCCAGGAAGCGGACCAGTAGGATTGGGTCAGATCCACCCCACTGGTCCCATTCTCTCTTTGGGCAGCTCCCCTCTGGCTGCAGGGTCTGCTCAATCAGCACCAGGACCATCATATAGTCTTAATAGCTATTCTCTGAACACCATAAATCTTCCCAATAATCTTGCAGGAACACTACAATAGATCGTGTTACATTCATACAGTTAAACCCATTTCTCTGTTCTATTTATTGTTGCTGTCTTTTTGTATATTGCTGTTGCTGTTTATTAATTGTTGTTTTTTTTTTACCTTTTTAATACTTAATCTCAATTTATACTGCACTGTATCACCGGGTCCAATTCCTGTGTACTCTCTGCACTCTCTGATTCTGATCTGATCTGCCCATCACTTACTGGCTGGCTCACAGCACCACACAGCTGAAAGCTGAATAAACCGATATCATACAAGCTTCTCTGAGTCTCGTGACCCTTCTAGGGATTTGGAGTGATGACTGTGAAAGATAGAACAGAAGTACCAACCGCAGCTAGAACTGTGCAGTTACGCTTTCTGTCTGACTGGGCTTTCCAGTATACAAATACAGTGTGGTTTATGTACAGCTGTGATCTTTGAAATGGTATCTTAGGATAAATGCCCCCCAAAGGATGTCAGAATTGCCCAGGGCAGTGTGTCCTGAAATGGGACCACGATCACCGAGGAAAAAAATCTCTGTGAAAGTTTTCAGTTAAACCTTAATTATTCATACTGTAGTTCTTTTTTTCAACTTTATTTATCAGAATTTTAAACTATAACATGATACAAAAGGTACTGTTGGAAAGGCCGTCTCTGAATGCTGACACGCATGCACTTACCCAGCGTCAGGAGCGTCTTCTTTGAGATTTCAATGTTTGTTTTCTTGTGCTGCACTAGACCCTCTTACCCAGGACCGAGGGATCCTGGCCAGTTATTTACCGTACTCAGGGGTGCAGTATTGTGTGTCACTGACGAACTACCACATGCACACCCTGTGTACAACTGAGTCAGTGCATCTGTAGGAGTCACTGGCCAACCTGTGAACTCCAATGCAATACCATACTACCTAATTGAATGCAGTAAAGTCTGGAACTGCATCTGCCTTCCCTGGTGTAAACCCCAAAGTACAGGCGGCCAGCCAGGGGGCATCAAGTATGCCCACCCCAGCTCGGCGCCTCTCCCCGTGAGCAACTCCAGAGTGGAAGAGAGTCCAACCCCCTTCGAGGAGACTGGTACCAGAGCCCAGGCCATGCGTCGAGGTGAGCCCTACTCTAGTCGGAACTTCACAACCTCGCACACCAGCTCAGGCTCCTTCCCCACCAGAGAGGTGACATTCCATGTCCCTAGATCTAGCTTCTGCAGCCGAGGATCGGATCGCCAAGGTCCCCGCCTTCGGCCACTGCCCAACTCACACTGCACCCGACAGGTGGTGAGCCCATTGGAAGGGGGACCCACGTGCCTTGTTCTGGCTGTGCCCGACCAGGCCCCATGGGTGCAGGCCTGGCCACCAGGCGCTCGCCATCGAGCCCCACCCCAAGGCCTGGCTCCGGGGGGGGCCCCGGTGACCCGCGTCCGGGTAAGGGAAATCGTGGATCCATGTTATAACTCTTCATAAAGGGTCTTGTGAGCCGCACTTCGTCTGGTTCCTCACCCAGGACCTTGGAGAGGCCCAATTCTTTATGCCATTCTAATTTTGATGTATCGTTTATGGATATAATTATTGTCACGTTCGCTGGGCGGGCGAGCAGGCAAGGAGGCGAGCAGAGCCGGACGGACAGGGAAACGGGGTTTATTAGGAACGACAGGCAGACAGGCACAAACATCAGCAACAATACAATGACGGATCTCACGTACTGGGGAAAGACGCGGACTAAATGCACAGGCAGGTCAGGAATTAACAGGACACAGGTGATCACGATCGGGGCATCACACGAGGAAATGAGGTGGGCGTGGCACACGGGAGGATCGTACGGAGCAGATCATGACAATTATATTATATATTGTAGACATTTGACCTCTAGGATGGACGGGAATTTGTAAAACATGTTCTAATGCAGAAGGACCTGGCAGAGATGGAAAACAAGGATTTTGAGATTAAATAAAATGTCTAATCTGGAAATACAGAAACAGGTGAGATTGTGGCAATTTATCATTCATAGATCTAATCTAAAGTTTACAGTTTGACCATGAATGTTTGACCAAGAATGCAAACTCTGGTTTTACCTTGATGTTCTTGGTCACCTCTACAAATATTTCATAATTCTGAAGTGAAGTTTACGGGTCAACTGTGAAGATATAGGTGAAGTTCACTTTTGACAGTTTTTTACAGTCGTCTTAGTCATAATGTTTACAGTTAAACTATGAGTGTTTCCTATGAGTAAACTGTAAAGTGAAGAAGCTTACACTCAACTGTGAAAAGATGAAGGTAACATTGTCCCATCAGTTTTAGACCATGATATATGAAGGTATAATGAACAGGACTAGCAACTTCACTGTTACAGGGGCTATTAGATTGATAATGAATCTGACTGTAAAGTTCAAAGTGGAACCCTGAACTGTTCATAACTGTAAACTGGTAAAATTCATAGTCAGAATTACAGTTTGACTGTAGACTTCACAGTAGAACCATGAAAACTGTGTCAAGTTCACGGTAAAAATTCATGGCCGAAATTTGAAAGTACCTAATAAAACTGTCAAACAAGTTCACAGTGTTTTTTTCCGGGGCACTTTCGGCTTCCCTGCTCTTGTGGCTCTTTTCACGCCTCTAGCGTTATCGGTGAGACACTCATCACTTTGCACTTTGTCTCGATTTTGGCCCCATACCCCCCGGCAGGTGTCCACTGCACTTCCCAGATGAGGATTCGTCCGTAACATAGGGTTATTTAATCTCTGTCTTTCTTATTCTCGCTTTTGCAGTCCTCCATTTCACTCCACTCAGTTTAGGCTTCTTTGTGTTTCCGCTTGACATGCTTCTGTTTAAAATGATCACCTGTTTTATAGCTATCTTCATGATAGATGAAGTCACATGCCTACTGGTCGTGTCAGCATCTGCCGTCAGTTGTTCTCATTATTTTCCTTATTTCACGCGACATCGTCGCATTTTTTTCACCCCTGACAGCACAAATTATTTCCTGTCACGTTGCCATTAAGCGACGACACTTCTTCACCGCTAAATGTTCACCCGATTTAACATACACTTCTAACAAGGTGATCCGATTACTGATAACTGGCTACGGTTAAACTTGCTTACTCTGTTGGGAACGTAGTTTTACACTCTCGCATAAATCGTATGCCTATTCTGCACGTCCATGAATGTCCAGTACAGATAACCCATCTATCCCATTTAGGAAATTATATATTAATGGACAGAAAGTGTCAGTATGATTTATGCACAAATACATTATGGCAAATGTCAGACGCATACAATGATGTTGATGACCATGAAACCCTTTATTGCTGTTGCAATACACCATGTCATTAGTCACAAGTACCAGCGAGAAAACTGGCCATCAACCCGACCATACATATACACATATATACAAACATCACATTGTTTGTATAGGAAGAACATAGGAAGAACAGAGGAAAACCGATTTATATGAGGAGAGAGGAGGAGAATAAAGAAAACAGCCCCCAGACTGTACTCCAGTAGGGAGAACATTGTAGGAGCCGAAAAACACACCTCAGCAACATAAGCACATGGTCACTACACCTTACAACATAAAAAGTCGTGACTTGTAACAGGGGAGGGAAGTGGGGGGGGGAGGTAGTCCAGCATGGACAAACAGCCATCCAGTCCTGCGGCTTCGAGGCGCTGGTCACAGACCCGCCTGTCCACACTGGGGGTATGAAGCGGCGAAGGCGTGGGACGGGGGGAGAGTGTGGTGAGTGCGTGATCTGCGCTCGCCATCATGTCCTTGGGATTGGGGGAGAGGAATGCAGCCTTTCATTTACAATGAAAGTAAATAAGGAGTCAGTTGGAATGAGTGTCGACTCACTCGCACTTACGCTAAAATTTAAATAGGTACAGCTAAATCAGATCAGCCATCTGACCGTGACGTAGCCTAAAGCATTTATATTCATTGTAGTGCATTGTACAGTCTGTTGATCCCCCAGAAAACCAATGTGATTCTGTAAAAGCTAATAAATATGCTCATTAACAGCCTTCCTCTTTCCACTTCCTGAAACATAAACCAAATAATTATAACCAGAAACAGCACTGGGAAGGCGAATTAGCTCCCTGTCATTGTTTTTTTTCTCTGCAGAGTGCAGCCTGATCATCTGCATCCACGGGGCTGGTTTCTAAACACAACATGTTTTGTTAGTTTTGAGACAGTGGTCCCTTACTCTTCCACCATGGGTCAAATGTAATGATCACAAAAAACTTTAAATAACGTATCTTTGTCAAATTAGGCTAATAAAATTAATATGATGTAGGCTATACTTATTTATAGATTAAAGGCCTAAGTGTGCATACATTTTGGCAACATATACATTTTAATAATGTCGAGACCGGAAGGTGGAACTAATTTAATGTTTCATTGGTATTTTTAGGTACAGGCCTTTGTCGTTACAAAACTGTGCTTTTCTGGATGCCTCAGAAAACAGGTGTAATGTTAGTTAATTTCTGAGTAACGACTGGAAAAGAAAACCTGTTTCATAAACTAACGGACTTTTAAGTAATGAATGCAGGAACACATGAAAACAAGATACAATCTTAGTGGGATAACTGCACAAACCACTTCCCGCTGCCAGTGGCTGCTCCAGACAGTGCTGCCTTACCCCACCTTGCTCTTTAAAACCGCATGACTAATGCGGGGGGGGGGGGGTACACTGTACACTGCACCCCATTCTCGCCGGCGGCAGGTGGCGTCTCGGTGAAAGTAACGCCATGTGATTATTATTAATCATATGGTTACGTACGTCAGGTCCCGTCAGTCTTACGGGCAACGCTGGCGGCCACCGACTTCACCGCCAACTTCTGAGGGGCGCCGACCTGCCAGCCGATTTCACATTGGGACACCAGCAGTGATGCTCGTCTAGGGCACCACATCGACTGGGACCGGTACTGCGCAAAGTGATACGTGGTCAATACAAGGAAGTAAATGCTTAATGGAAAAAGCTGTTTACATGAAAGTGGAACCAACATAAACGTCAGCACTGAAGAAAACCGAGCTAGACGGTGAGTAAAAACATTCACGAAGCGCCGGTTCTCATGGGTCAGCGTGTTAGTGATTGTAAGACCTGCCGAACAGCATTACGGTTTGCTTTGGACCCATTCAGCAAACAGGGCGCTGCCGGGTGCGAGAGGCGTCTTTGGCCATCAAACGGTGCTCGTGCGTCTCTCCGTATCGCTCCGCCCCAGCTGCTTGCAAAGAACCTGTGGTTAACAGCACTTTTCTGAGCAGGAAAGCCTCCAATAGTGAGGGAGCTTGGGTGGGGGGTGGAAAGCGAGACCACGCACCCCCTCCCCCACCCAGCCGGGGCTTTACGTTGCCCCACTGACACCCACGCGCTGGCCCTCTCACACAGACACGCACCCTCTGTTTCCCGTAACACCGCCAGCCTCTCCTCTCCTCTCCTTCTCTGACCCCCTCCGCCCACATCCACGATTCTTTCTGCCTTGCCCAGTCTGTGGGGGGTGTGCAGGGGGCCGCTTTCTGTACGTATTTCCGTACTGTAGATCATACTGTGAATATCACCCCCCCCCCCCCCCCATAGGCCCCTCTGCCGGGAAACCACAGCTGACCTCTGTCTCAGGCTGCCTTCAGCTCTTCATATTTCCTGTCTTTCTCTGTACTGTTTGGTCTTGTGCATGACCCC
>JAODKF010000089.1:25497835-25515266 GCA_026779585.1 Mormyrus proboscirostris
AAATCGAGAGCTTTGCCTTTTGGCTCAGCTCCTTCTTCACCACGACAGACCGATGCAGCGCCCGCATCACTGCTGACCCGCACCGATTCGCCTGTCGATCTCCCGCTCCATCCTTCCTGAGTTAATTCTGCTGGACAAAAAATTTAAATTGTTTGCCTGACTGCATTGTTTAATTAATGGAAAGTAATTAGCCTGTTGCGGGCTCCTACCCTCGCTGAGGAGTCCATGCTGGCCCACAAGATTGTCTTCATCCCATCTACCTCTGGAATGAGCCCTGTCCACTCTCCAAAGGCAATTTTGCTCCCGAAACTTGTGATTGTTACTATTGGCATCAAGTAGGTCATCTTATTGCTGACTGTCCTAGACTAAGACAAAAAAAAGTCATAGAACCAGCAGCGGTCAAAGGACTCTAAGCCAGACAATTTGATGTCTTTCTGAGTGCAACTGAGACTGGCAATCGACACTCAGTAAAAGTACTGAGAGACACAAGTATGGCGCAATCGTTTATTTTGGAGACTGTGTGGCAATTTTCAGAAAATATACAGTGGAAGCGATGTGCTCATTCAATGCACTGAACTCTGTGTTCTTCATATGCATTATGTATATTTGTATACATCCAAACACTCAGGTCATGTTAATGTTGGGATCCACTCTTGTTGACCGTCCATCGAAGGGGTTTCCTTCATCCTTGGCAATTACCTGGCTGGTGAGAAGGTTCTTCCCCTACCTGAGGTGACCATAGACCCCGTGTTAAACCTGGATGATCCTGGCGACCACTCTGTGTTCCCTGTCTGTGCATTAACTCATGCCCAAACCTGGAAATTTAGATATATGGAGTTCTCAGATACCTTCTTGAGTAGTAGCAATATCCATCACAGGGATGGATCTGTCCCCCCAGAGTCTGTCGGTGGTGAGGGCTGGCCTGAAATTAGACATAGATCAAGGAGCTACGGTGACTGGGGATGCTGCTGAGTCTGATGAGGAAGAATCCCTTAGTAAAGCTCTGGGGAAAATTGTCAGAAATGGTACCATGAACACCATTGATGACAAGGTCAAAGTTGTCATCATTATCCAAGTCCTAAACCAAACAGAGGTCTTTGACATTTCTTTAGTGTAGCAGAGTATTACCTGCATTATCAACAAAATAACACCACTGCACAATCAGGACAATGATCCTAAAGCCCCCAGATAACATCAAATATAGCAAAGCCTGTTAAATTTGCAGCCTGTTAAAGCTGCATTATCTCTCTCTCTCTTTCTCTCTCTCTCTATGTCAGTCTCTGTCTCACTCTTGCATGCATCCTGCACTTCAGTGACGCGTGTCAGACGATTGCCACCTAAACTTCAGTCTTTGAGACAGCCCGCAGTCCGTGGAAGGAATCTCACACTTATAAAAGCTTTTTTTAACACAGAGAACACTGGTGATCAACCAAGTTTTTTTTCAGGACACTGACTGAAGGCTGGAAATGATCCCATTGGACTAAGGGCTTTGACAAAGAAGCCTCTGATCTCCAGAAGATTGAGGCCCAAAGAGGGACAATCGATGTAGTTGTGGAAAATCACAAAAACGCCATCAAAAACATCATTAGCGTTAAGGGTTAACCGTTATTTAGTCCATGGATTTGTATACTTATGTTACACTTGCGAAGTCTGCGGTTTGTAAACTTAAGTGCAAACTGACATTTTATTGGGATATTTCTCATCGTATTACAGTTTAATTATCTCGGGTGGAGTAGTTAAAGGCAGCATCTAAGCTTTTGCTTAATTGCGAGACGTAGAGAGGGGGCTCGTTGGCGCTGGTTTGCTATGTTCGTCTGATAGTTCGTCTTAACACAGCTATCACTGGGGAATTTGTGCAACGTAAATCATATGGTAGCAGCAGGAGCCAGCAGAGGAGTCTGTTCCCAGTTTGAAAGAAACACGCCTCACCGAAGACAGACAGTGTGGTGAATGTCTCCTACACAACAAAAAGAACCGAGACCTTCATCTAGCAACCCACGATTCGCTTCGATAGACGATTCAGGGCTCCCCGTTCGACAAACTCACAATGCATTCAACAAAATAAAACTAAAACAAACTCAGATCTCACTGCTCTTTATTCCCATTTTAGGCATATACATGTACGAAAAAAACTTTCCAAACCATTACTTTTTTGTTGCAGTTTTCTTCCCTTATTCTGCAGACTACAGTACAAAATGCGAAAATAAAATTTCAAAGCAAGACTGAGATTATATGCTTATTGCGCCCTCTTGCGTTAAATGATTTTGTGCCCTGGTGCATTGTTATACCCAGTGTTGCCAACTTAGCGACTTTGTCGTTATATTTAGCGAATTTTCCCTCTAGCGACTCGTTTTCAAATTAGAGACTAGCGACTTTTTCTTGTGTTATTGGAGACTTCAATCATTGTTGGGGACTCTGACGTAGCGGGTGCTGCCGTGGGCTCCTCTCCCGTCCCAAAGCACTCACAGGCGGACAGTCCTCGCGCAGAAGCCCCGCTCTGTGTCCAGACTGCAAATGAACCGCGCATGCGCGAAGTCGCCGCTATCTGATCCTGCCCTGACTGTCAAAATAAGTCCGCTAGAGTAATCAAGACATAACTTATAAACGCAAAACACTTTACATTGAAAGATGGATTGATAACGGTTTTATTTTAGTTAGTTAGTTATTGGATGAAGATAGTCTGTTTACATATGAGCGGTTTTTGTCCGAGTATAAGGTTCCTAGCTGTCTCTTCTAAAGAATATTGTAATATTGTACGGTTTTTGACGCGATACCTAGTGGGGGCAGTCTTCCTGCTATCATCGGCTGTAAAGAGCAGAAACTGCACTCTCCCTCATCTAGCTCCTGAGGATTTGTTTATAGGCAACATGTGTCCTCTTCTGAGCAAAGAAGCGACCAACAAACGCATTAGAGATATAATTCAGAGGAATATTGTCACTAAGCCAGCTGCAGAATTTTACTGGAATAATCTGTTCGATCATGGGCTTCGTCGCGCCCCCTCACATTTCATAATCATTCGTTTTGGTGGGGGGCACATTTACCATAAAATATTAGTTTTATGCCAGTGTGTCCCCCCGCCACACACATTCAAAATGCTTCTGACGCCCCTGACTTGAATGTTACCTAGGACTTTCATTATTACGAATAGGGTGCGGGAGGTAACTTTAAAGATTCTTCACCGTTGCTATCCAGTGAATTGTAATATTGCTCAACTTAAGAGATATAAATGTGTCCTGTTCTTTTGGATGTAATGCTGATTAAACTTCAACTTCAAACCGCAGGCACAATTAGGAATAGATACACCCTCCAGTTTCGTCCCAACAAAGTTTATTTAATAATGCAATTATCCTAAACACCGTCTGCGATGTATCTACACTCGGCTTGCAAGTAAATCGAAGTAACTATCATGTTGAACTGAAGTATCACACTGATAGAGTGGTGAAGAATAAACAGCATATACTAATTTTGCATTGCAAAACATTCCACACTACAAAAAAGTTATTCAATAGCCGACAGCATGTCGCGTATTTTGGTGTGACTTTACCACCGCCTAGTGGAGACAAAGGGAAAAATTAAATCGTATGTATTACGTACGCTACATGAAGGGTGTCGCCCCATCGACGTTTAATATTAATACATTCATATCGTCCATGGGCGTCATTAGGTCCGATCAATCGGCGATATAGCCCTGAGTATTTTAAGCCTACCGCCTAGTATTTTAGTCCCGATGAACTTCAAAAACAAATAAATCAAGCCCCAGGTAAATTTGACTTAGCCCCTGATATTTTCAATAGCTAGAAACTCCTTTGATGTCGCCTAAATGCCTTCTCAAGAGTCGAAAAACTCTTCAGAAGAGTTTATAGGAAATCAAGCGGCATATTTAACATCCCTTTTATTTCTTTTGCACTGAAATGACGATTTCCTAATTTACGAATCAAGTTGAAATATTTATTATGCAGTTTTTACCTGCAATGCAAAACACTTGATGGAAATTGTCTGGGAAGCAACTTAGATCTGAAAAGGATACCTAATGCACAACTTTGAGGATGATCAACCATGTCGGATCAAACATGGGTGTCATCATCAGCCATTAAACTGGAAATCGTTCTAATGTCATTTTACCCATATAGTCTGGTACCAAGAATACATCTTACCAGCATAGGCGTTTATTGGAGGTCATTTGTATGCAAATCCGACTCAATTCCTTTAAAAAGAACAATACTGGCAGACACAAAGAGTGACAACCCTTGGCGATTTTAAATATATTGGCTATTTTGCGGACAAAGAAGGTAAATTTCCAGCACATTCTTAAAGCAATGAAACAGGATCTCATGCATATAAATGACCCGGCGATCCCGCACCGCCATCTTGACTTACCTCAATCAACATCAGCGTACGGAGGAGAGGAAGAAGACAGTGGGGCAGACGCCAGCATCCCGGGGCCCCGCGTCCAGTTTGCTTTACACTTTTCAATCATTAAATTGCATTTCAAACAGCGCCATTATAGAGCTGTCCGGGTGCTTAAATGGCAAGCAACTTAAGCAAGAACTAAATGCACATATTGAGAAAGACTCTGGATACCGGCAATCAATCGTAGATAACTTGACAAAAGGCAGTAAAGTAAACCTGAACACGGGATACAAACTAATGTGTACATAATGGTCAGTCGGACGGTATGTTTCAGAAGCATTTTCCTTTATTTGTTTTATACATTAACAAAATAAATAAAGCAAACGCGATGTCAAACAATACAACAGCGCTTGCAAATGGGTATAAGTGAAGTGTTGTTTCCACGTAGTTTTAAAACAAAAAATCCAACACTAACGGGGGGAGATAATTCAGAACGACACACATTAGCCGCATAAATCACACTTATTTTACTAAAGATACTGACTTTATTACCCCGAATGTGTAGTTTTCTATTATAGTCAGTTCCGCCCCGTCGTTATCCATGAAAAAAGAACAAAACCGTTAATGACAATTCTAAAAAATACGCCTCTTAAATCTACGCAGTAATTTCATACCAAGCTCTGTTCTTCGCAGAATAATTGTTAATATCTTTTATGGCTCATCGGTCACAGACGTGTTTCTCTCACTCAAAACACATAATATCTGATCCACAGAGCCCAGGGGGTAAAGAATCGCAAGTGAAAGCCTGACCATAACGACGCGACTCCCGCCTTGTGTCCCTCCAAGACTGCCATAGCTGAGTGTCCTGAACGCCAAGACATGAAAAGTCCGAGAGCGACGCACACCTCCCCTTCAATGTGGTCAGAGTGCCCACTTTCCTGCGGAACTCCCCATTTGCGTGTTCGGAAGGGCCCACCCGTCTGCTGGAGACCCTGGGGAAGCCCCTGTAAGGGAGTCTCCAAGGGCCTACATGACCTTCGGGATGAATGCTCCAAGACCGGCCCATATCAGCTCTCCTGCAGGCAAAACCTGCAAGCGTAGGCATGGCCAGGCCAGGCAGTAGTGAAATGGACTCTTTGCAATTCCTCAAGGTGGCAGCGGAGTCCCGACGATGGTATCCCCGAGCCCGACTAAGGATCAGTTCTTGGAAGCAACGCTGATCCGAGTCAGCACTCGAGGTCTGACCAGTGGTTTTGTGGGGGGTGGACAGACAGGTCGGCAGAGAGAGATATTTCATGTTGTGTCCAGGATGATCCTCTTGGTCCAGTGTGGTCTGGCTGAAATCCAGGCCATAGAGGGGGCTCTGAAGGGCGACTGCATGCAGCGGACTGGGGTACCGGTATACCTCACTACTCTGGCCTGTCCTCAGGTCCATTCTGTACCTGGGCTCCAGAAACAGCTGTGGCTGCAGCATGCGACATACATCCTGCCAGTGCGACTCGGGGCACACATAGCTGCCGACACACCGGAGCCTCCAAGAGGGGATGGCTTCTGTATCCAGTTCGGGGGATGTCACGACCCCAGATCCCAAAGAAGCATGTGACCTGGACAGGGTGGACACCCCAACGCAGACCTGGCTGTCCTCGTCATCCTCATAGAAGCCGGAGCTAGCCCGAGAGCCGGAGTCAGCCAGTGCCAGGTGGAAGACACCATTGTTAATGTGGCGGTAGTGAAGCAGCAGGTTTTCCGTGGAGCGACTGAGCTGTGAACTGGGCTGTCTGGCTGTCTGGAGGTGACCGATGTCATCCTGGGAGAGGCTGCGTGCAAACCCAAGCCCCCCGCTGCCACCAGGCACCCGGAAGCCATCTTTTCCTAAGAGGACACCCCCTAGTGGCTGAAGGGGGAACCTTTTTTCTGAGCTTTGGGGATCTGGGCTGCCGTCCTTCAGTATGGCCTCCACCATCTTCTTGTGCTTGGATCTCAGAACCTCCAGCTCAAGGAGACCAGCCAGGGTGGCCCGGAAGCGCTCCCTAACCCTCCTCCTCTCTGGCTGGGACCACGGAGAACATTGTGTGTGGCTACAGCCTCCGGCCATCTTCCTGTTCCTGTCGGCGTCTTTTGTCTTCTTAATCAGCTTGGGAAGAGTCACCTGAGGTGAATGACAGGCACATGAGCCCAGCACTGGCTGACAGAGAGCCGAGGCTGATATTTATCCAACACGACACCCTCACAACTGTCCAAGCTGACAGTGGGTGGAGTCTACAGGTCCCTGTACTGTGATTGGCCGATTGTATTTTTGAAGGTCTTTGACCCAGGTCAGGTGACTGATCAAGAAAGAATCGATTGAGATTCCTGAAAAAGAAATGGACCACTAACAAGCTTGTATATCACCACAACATCAAGCCATGTCCCTGTTTTTAAGAAATTATACTTCTATTCCTACTTTCTCAAATCAGCCATTTTTTAACTTGTAGCTTGAAAGTCAAATAAACATTTCAATGCACACCTCTGTGGATCCCCATCTGCCCACCCCCAGGCATTCAGCTGATAATGACTGGAGAGAAATTGCCAGAACGTGTCCTAAGGCAGGACAAAGGCTCACAGCAGGCTGGCCATCAGGAATAGAGGCACAGCCTTCCACGTTGATTACGTCCTGAAATGCCATCGTGTTACCTGAGTGGGAACAATGCAGGGGTACATCAGAGGAGTACCCTGGCTAGTGTGACTCTCTGAGATGCATATGCAGTCACTGGCATCCATTGATATGCAAACTTCTCCAAGATGTGTGTTTGGAGCAGCCAATGAACATTAAAGCAGATGCCTGAATTTATTTCAGGAACACCATAAACATTATAAAATACATAGAGATTTCAGTAAATTAATTCCATGGCACTGAAGTATGATATTCCCCATGCAAAAGACATCACATGTAGAGAATTCTAACTACCTTTGAAAGTTCCCTATATCACAAACCTGTTTATTCAGGCATCTTGTGAAATGTTTGTTTTCCTTCTTGACAAGATGAAGCACTTCTTTGGGTCAATGTATTGACTTTGTGGTCTGACTCAGTTTTCCTGGAGTCCAGCTAAAATGGTAATACATCTATAGATAATTAGGCATTTTCTGACAAAAGAGGACTCGGGGCAATTGGCATACAACTTTAGCCAATAAGGACTGTGGAAATTACAGAGGCAGGGTTATAGCACAGGGAATAATGCATCTACTTAGAGAGGAAAGGGCTTTCATTTCTCATAATCCACAACAAACAAGGGGATATCACATGAGCTACATTTGGAAAAGATATGTCATTATTCGTGTAGTAAACGCTCTTTATGTGTCAGGCTTATCTAATTTATGCTATACTCAGTACAGTTTAAATACAAGACGCGCCAGGACGGATTGGTGGTATGATATTTCTACAAAATCTGTTCGAGACAGAAATAGCGAGGCCATAAAAGTATAGGCCTAAGTTTAAAGGTAGAACATTAAATTCAGATGGTAGGATATCATAAACTAGCCACTCAAGCAATCAGCGTCATTACAAATCTCTTTTAAGACATCGTTTCAGATCTTTGATAAAAGTGATAACAGTGAATATATTAATGAGGTTGGTTAGCAAAGGGATCTTTGAATTGCTTTGTATTCACAAAAGAAACGCTGACGAGCGAATGGGACCACGTGAATTTCTTTGGTAGCTTGTTGGTCGGTAACACGCAAGTGAATCCTTTATCGATCTTATCTAGGTGTCTGATTCAGGTCTTATATTAAATCCTACCATAAGCTCTCTGCCATTTACATTTCTAAAAAAACACACAAATCGAAAGCAAAACTGGCCTATGTACCACTCGCCTAAATTTACATGGCTGGTAGTTTACCCTTCCCCGCTCTCCTCAGCGTGCAGTAGGCATACGCCACAAACGTCACCGCGTTCTACACGTCGACGTTTCCGTGGATATTCGCATAAGAGACACGCACGAAAGCCCAAAAGAGGCAGTCAGAGGCCACGACCACCCGCGTGCGACTTCCGGTCAGCATTAGAAAAGATACAATCCTGAAAGCATATGGCAAGCATTTTTAACATTTAATGAAGTAACACTCCTATCCGTAATTACACTTATACCGTATACACAATATCATTTCTCCTAGTAAAAATTATATTCTTACTAGGTAGAATGGCAATTACAGATATCCACAATTGCATTCTTACTAGTAGAAAATTTACAATTACATTTTCGTATGCCGGAGCTGAACGGCCAGGGGGGAGCTGGAGGAACGTACAGGTCCGTGAGCGATGAGCTCCACTTACATATTCTGATCAAAATTATGCATTTTGAGAATGAATGACCGTCCCATGCACTGACTGCGAACAGCTGACAGCCCCTCAACACGCCACTTGCGCTAGTTGTCTGTCAGCAGACCCTCCAAGTGGCCAAATCAAAAATGAAACTGGAGCAAAACTAGTTCATACTGATTTAATTGCGCTGGAGTCCGTATTTGTGGTGAACAACGCAGATGAGCTAAATGTATCACGCTGATCACTTTCTGTTCTGCTGCATTAACAGCAAAAACTATATATTAAGCAACGTGAGGCGGACGAAACAAAGAACATTTTATATTTTTACTGTGCAATTTATTAGCTTATTAGAACGTATGTAGTTATTTTTTTGTAATATACGTAGTTTATACTTCGCAGCAGTATGGATGGCATCAATAATTTAGCTGTCATATATTTATATATTTTTAACGGATGTACGTCGCATCGCCATTCTAGATATCTGAAAGGACGACGACATTGAAACATACTGGTGGAAGACACGTAATTTTTCCTAGTAAGAACTGAATTACGGATATCTGCAATACACAAGTCTAGCGATTAAATGTCAAAACGGCCATTTATATTAATTAAAAGATATCTTAAATAGAATTTTGACTAGGAAACAAAGTTTTAGATATCTTGAAATACATTTTCTACTAGTAAGAATGTAATTTTGATTAGGAGAAATGATATTCTGTATATCTAAAATGTAATTGTGGATAGTCAATGGATCGTTTTTATGTTTAAACGGCGTCTTATCTACTCTTCTGCAGATATCCACAATAAATTTGTAGATATCTGCAATTGCATTGTTCCTAATCATAATTCTAACTGTAGATATCTGAAATTGCATTTTCACTAGTCATAATATGAATTCTGGATATTCGTAAAGACATTTTCACTAGTTAATGTATTTCGGATATTCGAAATTGCATTATGAATATCTAAAATGGTGGTATCCGTTCGTATATCAAATTAAAATTATGACTACTAACAATTGGTCTATAGATATCTGAAATTAGAGTTTTTCCTAGTAAGAATTGAATTGCAGATATCCAGAATGAACATTCCGGATATCTGAAATTGAAAGCCCAATAGACATGAATGGCAAGAGAGACGTAATTTCTCCCAGGAAGAATGTCATCGTGGATATCTGAAATGCTCTTTTTGACTAGGAAGAATTGAATTACTGATATCCGCAATACATATCCAGCCCAGCGATTAAGTGTTAAAACGGCTTGCCATAAAAGCAACCTGGACCGATACAATGTATACATTTACCTAACGTATTTTAACCTCCCCTCAGCTCCATATTCATGCACGTCACTGCATGTCAAGCTGTGGATAGTCACAGCGGGATTTCCCCCACCCAGAATGAGTCTCATTCTGGCTTCTGCACACCACTGCCTACACTGGCAGAGCAGTAGTACAGCTATGGCAGCTAAGGGCAACTGTAAAATGGTGACTAGCCATTCGACAGATCATGACTCATTCTCTAAGTGGAATCATTCTCTCTGGTGGCACCAACCTTGGTAGCATATTGTCATGCTATCAGACCATGATGCAGCCGGAGTGAGAATATCAGGAAATGGCAATAAATGCTGAGCTGAGTGAAAGACCTTTTAGAGAAAATACCAGCTTCACACAGCCACCACTGTACATTTGGTCAGAATGGTACTGCACTGAACACAAGCTGCGTCTCCAGCTTTACCCTCAACCATCACTCACCTCACCACCAGAGCCTGTGGATCCAAGATCAACTCCTAGCACGTGTTCAGTGCACTGCAGAGCATTAAGTCAATTTAAAATCAGGTGGAAACCTAGGGAAAGTAACTGTGCACAGAGATACAGCCAACCTCAGAAGACAGGTCAGTCCAGACATTTAGGAGCTGATTCAGCCACCACTGGCAGAGCTGTATGAACTCCTAGTGTGTGCTTGTGTTTACTCAGGTACCATTCGACTAGTCCCCCCCCCAAAAAAAAAAGTTTTATTCGTCGCAAAATGTGTCAATTATGTACCAAGGAACACAGGCTGTGCACAAGCTAAATTAACTGTTGAAACTTTATTGCCAAGTAACTTCTCATGCTTTTTAAACCCCATTTGTTCTGAGGTAGCAAACAAGTTTTAGAACTACAACCAGCCACAGCAGATTGGAACACCACACCCCCTGCCCACCCAACACCACCACAGAACAGTTCAGTCAAAGGCAAATCAGACCGTCCCTTACTTAAGAGCATAGGTGTCCATCCATTAGTCGGATCATCTTCAGTTTGAAAGGCAGGCTTTGGGCCGGGCAAACACTGAAATGCAGTGGCAGAAAGCCCTGGATTTGAGCAGCGCAAATGCCAGCCACCACCTTAACACTCGGCTGATTTCTACCATGACCACAGACCTGTACCAAACCTCGTTACATCAACTTGACAAACAGAATATAGCTAGATAATATGCACACAACAGCACGAGGGTCTAAACATCACTAAGGAACAAAAGCATCACGCCCGCATAGATCAGGTGTTCGGAGATAAAGGAACAGGATGCTGAGTAAGTACACACCTTCCCTTCAGAATAGGCAATGCTAAGATGCCTATTAATGACAGGAACCATTTTGTAAATATAGAACTGCAGCACTTGTCCCGCATGCTTCACTGCTGAGGTCAAGCTTCAAGAGGCATAAAGCCAAACACGCCAAGGCATCTGCACTGCCGCAAATGGCTCCTGCATGCCTGGGTTTCTGGGTTGCAGGCACATGGCAACCAGGGAAAAAAAAGCATGCAATATTCAGAACCAGTCTGTGATTTGGGGAGGGAAGTAGGAGGGTGCAAAAACAGACTGTCTGAGGGTCCCTGCAGACCAGGTGGGGAAACATTAGTTTAGAGAATGCAATACTGCAGTGTAATGGGTGAACATACCAAGCTTTTCCCAGCGGAGAGAACCAGACAAGCCCTCAAAGCAAGAAAGGATTGTAAAATGTAAGGTAGTATAGATTAACCAGGACATGACAATAGATCCCCGGTGAATCAGATGAGCACGGTCTGACAGAAGACCACAGAACCAAGTGCTAATCTGCACCACCCAAGTGTACCCAAACATTCGATAAGTCCGAAGGGAAATCTACTCATAACATACTGGCTTCAAGGGCCTAGTTACAGGACAGGGACTGGAGAAACAAAGCTCATTCTATATTTAAGCAGGCAACTTTAATTAAACACTTTAAATTACAAAAAGTAATACTGATGCATGTTACTTGCCTAGGATGGGGCAACAGACCATGGTGTCCAAAAATAAAAAAATAAAAATAAAAAGCAGCCCAGAAACCTGAGGCAGAGGCTCGTTTCTGTGGACATTCATACACGCAAGTCATATGCTTCTTTAAACATTTCTGTACTGATTAAGGCTCTGAAACGCAGTGGGTAGGATCACCCTGAAGGTGAGACAGAATCCTACCCAGTGTGCCTTTCAGGGCCCCAACTGCAGTCCATTTGAACCATTTCTGAAAACGTGATGGATCGCTAATGCCTGTGTACTCGTACAAAAAAAAAAAAAAAGTCACTGCTCTAATAGAAAATGGAAGGCACCATAACATCAAGCAGTCAACTCCCATGCCCAAAGAATGACACTTAGGGTGTGAGGATCACTGCCTCTTAAAATCACTTAAATGAGCTGCAAGACATGATCCCGCAAAGGAAGGGCAACAACCAATCAACATTCAGAAACAGATACACCGAGGAGATCTTCACTGATTTTAATATCACTGTATGTTAAATACAATAAAAGGAACCAACTGGGAAATTTCTCTATTCATTTTTTATTTTGCTATCTCCAGGTCTGGTGACAAAAGGCCTTGAGTTGGGGGAACCAAAAATCCAACACCCCCACCTCCCGCCAACCGCATCCCTTCCAAAGCACGACATAAGGCGCCAGCAAAACATTCGGAAAGAGCCTCCCCAGCCGAGACACGTACAGGCTTTGACGCTTATTAGGTTTACCAGGGATAGCCGTGCTGGCCATCCATGTCTTTCTTGGTTAAAAAAAAAAAAAAGTCATTTAGAAGGAAATCACCGAAGTTTGTTTCTGAGCGGGCAAAATTATTTCCACCTAAATCTTTTAAGTGCCAACTCCAGTTAGCCAACATTCTGCAAGGGTGGCCTGGGACTCGGGGCGAACGTTTTGTAAGCAATCTGTGGTCAACACCAGCAAGGCTGGGAAAAGCAAGCCCCCCTTCAGACAAGGCAGGAATAAAATTAAGGAGTTAAATGTCAGTTAATTCCCCCCCTCCCTTCTCAACTCAAAATGCATATTTCCCCCAGAAAGGCATAAATGCTGCACTATTCAACCTAAGTAATAACAATAATAAAAAAAAAAAAAACTTACAAAATTGGATCCCGTTATTAACCTTAACATTCAGGAATGTAGGTGGCAAGAGTGACATATTAAAGGCAAAATTAAAAGGCAAGGAATGCAATTTAAAACTGAAAACCTCAGTGATCAGGCAGGATGCCAAATTGGACTGGGGGGACAAGTTGCAAGAAGTCCAGCATGTGTTTCAGGTTGGGGGGGGGGGGAGAGAAGGGGGACAAAAAAAAAACCAGAACAGAAACTTGAGGTTGTTTGAAGGCCATAGCTTTGGTGAGAATTAGAGCCAAAATGAAGGAGTTGTGGTATAAGGTCTCAGCCTGAACATCCAGTCTCCTCTTCCTATTTGCTGGTCATGGATTTGATGGCAACCGCACACTCCTCCCCCATGGCAGAGAGCACAGAGACCTAGAACAGACAGAATAGGTCGACACACGTTCTGAACAGTCATATTCACACTCAGAATGTTTAGCTGTATAAACAGGTAGACCAAGCCATGAGTCAAAAGGATTAACGAGTCGACCATCCACAAGTCATAACGCATGTTATGACTATAGAATAATTAAGGGTGAATAAATATGGCACCCACTTACACCCCCCCCCCCCAACAACGCTAGCAGTATGCCACAGAAGTGCAGCCATAAAGAATCAAGTCACAGTATTTACTATCCAAATAGACATTGGTGCTGGCAGTCTTGACAAATCAATTAAGATAGGTTCAAGGCTCAGTCGCCCCTACTGCTTGCGTGATGCACAGATGTCGGGTTTTGATGCACGGTCAAATCCACTTACCAGTATCTCCTCTCCAGCTTCATACTTGCCCTCAATCTCCTTGCCCAGGTCACCCTCGGGAATTCGCAGGTCCTCACGAACGTCACCGTTGTCCATCAGCAGGGAGAGGTACCCGTCGGTAATGCCAATCAGCTAACGGGGGAAATGCACAAACCATTACAACCCCACTACAATCCTCACCCCAATTCACTGGACACACTCCGTAGAGGGTCACCAACTGATGAGGGTCACCACCCGGAAAGTTTGTGCCGATGTATTAATCCATTAATGCCCAGAAAATATGCATCCAGACTGATTCCTCAATGGGCTGAACCAAAGTATAAAAGACCCGGCACCACAACCCTAAGCCTCTATACTGAAGTTGAAAGCAGGCATAATAAAGCATTCTGAGGACTGATCAAACCATTTGGCTACAAGAACTAGAGTCCAGTTACATAAATCAATGTAACTATCAGTAAATGCATAACTAAACATGGATTACTAGTTGAAGCTATAACACTAACAACCAAATATCACCAGCTGAGCTTGTCAACCAGGTGTTCCAATCAAAATAACCAAAACCTGTACATTTCAACTGGTTAGAATGAGTTAAGACCATCTCAATGCAGTAGGAGACCCAACTATTCACCAGTTGACAAGGGCACCCGGCAATACTACCCTAAAGAGCTTATCTGACCTTGTTTCCCCTGAAGTTCAAACATTATAAAGCACAGCAAAAATAAAGCAGCTTTGAGAAGGCCAGTTGCAATGTTTCAGTTAAATTAACTACTTTATTGGCCAGTCAGTTTAAGCACAAAGGGACCCCAGATTTATGACCTGAAGATCAACTCCATGTTCCCAGAACCCTTTACTCATGCAGTTATTGGCCAAAGAGAAACACCACTCACCAACACAATCAATGAACTCCCACCCTTATCAGCTCAAAGTTAAGACCAGTTTTAAAGCCAAAGTGAGTCAAATCAGCTGGAGAAGTGGACCTGCCATGTTTAAAACAAAATTCAGCAAAAAAAAAAAAAAAAAAAAGGTTCATTCCCCATACAGTATTATGATATGCTGTGAGGCAGCTTTAATTTCAAGCCACCTTACTGAGAGCTGAAGCAGAGGCACACAGTTGAAGGGGTATTAACTTTCAATTAGTTGCAGCATTCTAAAGACTGTCCTCCAAACTGACACAGGACAGAACAGCCAGGGCCTGTAGGAGCAGCGTTCAGTGTAAGTCTGATTTATGCACCAAAGCTTTTATAAGAACGTCAGCCTTCATTCTAACCAATTATCCACTGGTAAACATCTACCAACTTCCCGAATACGTTCAAGACAGGTCCAATAAGGCCAGAAATCTGCACAGCTCCTAATGGTTAAGGCAGCAGGACCTCAAAACAAGTCAGTCAAATCACCTGGAAGTCATTTCTCTTGATGTTGGGGACATCCATGTTGTGGGTAGAGGGGCAGATATCTTCATACTTCTTACCAGTGAAGATATCAATCCCAACCATATGAACCTACAGGACCAATCACAGAACAGTCACAGAAAGTCATACATTATCAAAGCCCTATATTTTCCAAGCATTAAACAACTGAGGCATGCAAAGCCATCATAAAACGCCCACCCCAAAAGAGCCCCCCACCCTTCAATACCTTAGCGTGCCCGTGCTTGCCGGTCTTGGAGGTGGACATCTCCACGATTTTGCAGGGGCGTCCCTTCAGGACCACATAGCCGTTCTTACGCAGCGCGCTGCACTGCATGGGGAAGGTGGCAGAGGCCCCTGCATCGCCGCTGGTGAAATCGATATCTGGGTCTGCCATGGTGGCGGGGGTCGAATGTAGAGGGAGCTGCGAGGTAAGACGGAGAGGGCGGTAAAGCAACAGCCTCCGTGGATTTTCATGCACCACGAAGCAAAGGCGCAGCGCGTCGGCTTGTTTATAAGTCCGCGAGTTAAACGAAAGCTGCCGTAATCTACAGTCATAGTGAAATAAAGTCGCCGGTGCTCAATGAAAAGGGGGCCACGGCGATGCACGCAAAACAGCAGCACGCTATCAGACCCCAGACGGCACTGCCGTCACGTCAGAAAAACGGACCACGTGTCAAATGCGACATGGGAACCCCAGACCTTCTCGGCCAGGCGGAAAAGCTTTATTATAGATGCAACGGCCTTTCATATAGTTTTATGCCAGTGAACCATATCGACAGCCACTGGCGGAGGCAGCGCACCACGGCCGCCCCACGCCCTGTCCACGTGTCCCCGTCCGGCCTACGGTGTCATCGTGAAGCGGAAGCTGGAGCCCGCGACTCCGGCCGCCGTCGCTATCCTAGAGCTTCACGGTGCCCCGGAGCTACGACGCCACGCGAACCGCCGACATTTTCAATTATCCGCGGGAGGAGGCCGACGTGCGCAGACAGGCCGGGCTCCGGCTTTGTTAACACGGCTACACAGCGCGGTCACACTACCACCCTGAACAATGAATCTTAGCTCGGCAGCTAACAATGAAACCAGTAGGCCGGAGAGCAGCGACATCCTTCAGGCCGCATCACTTCAAATCGTCGGCGACTGTCAACCACAAGCCGGAGCGCATCCAGTCTAATGGCTATCCACGATAAATAAAGTGCTAGGCCCCCACACGCCTAGCCGCGGCTGAAACTCCAACAGACAGTATCCTACGGAAAATCAACCTGGGCCGTGGAGTTATTCTGATAGCTATTCGGGATGGATAACAAGTCCCGTAACGGCCCTCTCACTGCGTCTCGGATCCGCTTTTAGTCTCCGTATTCTCCACCCCACCCCCATCACCCAGACGTAACCGGGCTCTCCCAAATAGCCGCCGACTAAAAATACCGGACACATCGCACCGACTGGGGCCCAACGTGCAGCGGAACCGAACTTTCAGCCGGCGGGAAGCTTTATAAAAGCAGTTTGGTGTGTAAAACTAGTAAAGTCCACCGCCAGACGGCTTCTGTTGCGAGCCATAGGCGAGCGTCCACTGCGAGCGCGCGGCCAAGGCCTCGCGCCCGTCTCGCGCAAAAGATAGCGTGTAGCGGGACGCTATTAGAAACACAAATCCGCACCCCGACGCATAGCCTCTTACCGCTCGTAGCCTGAATCCCGGCTTTGTCAAGACACGCGTTAACGCGACGCCGCAGCACGAGCTCGAAGCAAGGAATTTTCTCCAAAAACTTATTTATTTTTCTGCGCTGCGGAGGGAAGCACGCGCCATGCGACTCTTACCTTCCAACAAAAAAAGAACGCGACTGCGCAGGCGCGCCCAATTTTACTGCGGCACCCTCACAGGGGGCGGAGTTCCAGAAGCATTTCCCAGATGCCCCACGGTTTCCGGTTTCACTGGCGCTCTGACTGCACTCACATGGCCGGCATTGCGTCAGTACGGAAAATGATGTCGCTGCATAGGCTATAAAATATAAGACATTGCCAAGTTAAGTTTACTTAATTCCAAAGGGCTGAACTGCATGCATATTAATCAGTAAGATCATGTGAGACACGGATTAAATCAAGAGAAAAATGATGCTCATCCTGATTTAACGGTGTATATTTTTTTTAGGAGAGAACATTTGTAATTTATTTTAAACAGGTGAAATACCGCCCCCTGCACTGTGCGGGTGGACTTTT
>JAODKF010000089.1:25550641-25569318 GCA_026779585.1 Mormyrus proboscirostris
CACAAAATCTAATTTTCTGGGGAGGGGTTCCAGTAATTAAATGTTTGGTACCTTTCAGTCTTTGGATCACTTGTCCTGGCTTCCACCTAACTGTCTCCACAGCAATTTTCCAGGTAAGGCAAGAGGGTGTGTGTGTGTGTATGTGTGTGTCTGCACCTCCCCAGCCCTCGCGTGAATCGGTTCGTCACCGTGCGAATCACAGCCGCCCACAAAGAGCCGCTGTGTAATTAATGCGCATGTTAAACAGCTCAGAAAGTGGGGGTTGTTGGGGTGAGGAAGCTGGATTGTGTGTTGGTCCAGAATAATACCAGCATGGGGGGGGTTAGGGCAATGGAATGAATCAGCTGGGGGTAGAGTGAGTCAGACAGCCCCGCGGCAGCCAGAAAAGACCCCTCTGAACAGCAGAACTGGGACACGTTTGACCCATAACTTGGGAAAGGACTCGGCACCGGCTGACAGCAGCAGGAGGTGGCCTGTGTCTGGCCCACGGGCGTCTGCCAGCGTCTTTGCTCCTGCTTCGTTTCCTGACTCTCTCAGAGCTGCTGCGTGCCGGCCCCCGTCCAATCTGCCTGTCTATATGTTCACATCACGAGGCACTCTCTGATTGGCTGAGAATCAAAGGACATGCCTTCTGATTGCCTGAGACCCATGGTTCGGGTCATTTGATTAGCCAACAGCTGTAGGACATGCCCTCTGATTGTCAGAGAGCCACAAGCAAAGCACTCTGATTGGCCAAGACCTGCACGATGTGCTCTTTGATGTGCCGGCTTACAGGCAGGGAATGGCCCTCTCATTGGCCGAGAGCTGCAGGATGTGCCCTCTGATTCTGATTGCCCCAGTGCCGCAGGGTGAGAGCTTGGATTGCCTGAGAGGCTTGGGACAAGCCTTCTGATTTGCCAAGAGCCACAGGATGCAGCCCTTATTGGCCAAGAGCCGTAGGCCAGGCCCTCTTATTGGCCAAGAGCCGTAGGCCAGGCCCTCTTATTGGCCAAGAGCTGCAAAACGCATCAACTGCTCTGCCTTATGGACTCTTTCCTGGGCAGGTGACCCGGCTCCAGTCCACGAATTGGACCAGTGAGGAGCTGCATTGGGTGGAGTGCGGCCTAGTATACACTGTTCTGGTTGGGCCCGCAGACGCCCCCACACGACTCACTATGCTAAAAATACCCCCCGAGAGGATGCCTTACGCAACAGCAGCACATACATTCAGCACAGAGTCCGGTGCTAAGTGGGTCAGGGGGGTCTGGTTTTCTGCTGGGGGGGCTCAGCAGGGTCCTCACACACCTGGAACACGATTGACACGAGCTGGGGGGTCGGGGGGGCATATTTAATGAGGGAAACCACCGCAATGAATCCATATGCAAATCAAGGGGCTGGCTTGGGCTGAAAGCTGAAAGTCTAGGCTGGAGGTGGTTGACCCAGGTGGTCTGATGCTGTAGACAAAAGGACAGCAGGCGTGCCCCTCTAATGGTACCATCTCCCCAAGTAAGCCCAGGATTCCTTAAAAATATAGATGCCTGGCATTGGCTGCTGTGGGGTCATCATGGCAATCTGAGGGAGGTGGTCTGCCCGCTTTGAGAACCTAGGTTGCGGGTGACGTCTGTGACGTCAAGGGTCACAGACCGCCTGAACCGTCAGTCATTATTTGTCACTGAGTGTAAGATGAGGGCGGAGTTTGGAATTGAGGTGCATCACTTCCTTACAAGACACCCTGAACAGGGATCACACTCCGTGTTGGTTCATGAACTGGCAGAAATGTCCAGATCCATACATCACTGCCTGTGAAAACACTTATGGTGCGTTCGATTATTTCTTTCCAACTCGGAACTTGAATGAAAACATCACGAAAAAACATCACTTCCTGTCAGAAACACGCCTCTTTTATGATGTTGATGTCAGACAAGATTTTGTCCGAGTTGCCCCTGTTTTTTTGCCTCTTGAAAAAAGAATATTGTTATGAATGTGCTAAAATATTTTACAAAGCTTTTAATGTGGTTTGACTAGTTTGTGTTGCTTGTTTGTCTCTCAGAAAAAATAATCTCCAAATTATCCAATTATAATACTCCAAATCTGCTGAAATATAAAGCAACAACACACAGCGGCGTGTTCATGGAGGCGGCCATGTTTGTTCCGAGGTGTGGTAGCTTGAACGGGAGATTGTCGGACGTGATGTCACTCAACTCGGAATTTCCGAGTTCCGAGAGAAAAAACGAACGGACCGTTAACCCAAAGGCTAAAGAACATTTGTTTCTTTTTTTGATTTCCTGATTCCCCAAGTAAACAAGGGCCAGGCGTACATCTCACCGTCTCTGGACATTACCTGCGGCTGGATCAATCCAGCTTGTGCATGCAGGCCAAATTCCTGCCCGTGCTGATCCCCCACACGCGGGGCCCTGCCCCAGCTCCAGCTCCTTATGACATTCCAGACCAGGAGGGGGGGGGGGGGGGGTTAGGGGGTCACAGATCAGAGTTTTTGGATTGGCGCAGAATGGTGCTATTCAGCACCACAAAGCCACCGGAAACACAGTCAGGACCACACATCACAAACGTGTTTACAAACATATTATTTATATTATTTACAAATAACCAAGCAGCTGTCGTCGAGAGAACGACAAACGATATCATAAAACCCATCGAAGCCGGAGTGAATTACGCTCTTAAGGTCCAGATCAAAGGTGGAGAAATTCAGCTGCTTGGGTCCCGTTGGACTGGCTGCTACAGCGTCTGTGCATTCAGGTGGCAGCACCGATCCAGGACTTGTCGCGACTTGCGATGCTGTGCGAGAAGCTCCCCACTGTGGCACGTCTGAGAATTGCACTTGAAGCATTAAGGAGAATCCATGGGACCGAAATATCGTAACTGTCACCAGCACGAAGTGTGGAAACCTTTTGTTTTTACTGGACAGAAATTCTCTGGGCAAAAAAGGAACATAAAGTCCATTGGAAAGAGAGCTGATGAGCTCATGAAGAAGCAGGGAGTGAGGCAAGGAGCCACAGCAAGGTGCAATGGCGCCCCCCTGTGGGCAGAACATCACACTGCGCATAGCATATAGAACAGTGGGCATGGCAAGATGTCAGGCAGGAAATCAGGAGCAGGACAAATTAGCCACTGCAGATCAGCTTGGTGCGGTTACACGATTCAGAGCGCCAAGCAGAAATCTGTTCTCCGCTCGGAGATAGATGATGGACCGTCAGAGCCCCTGCCGGTGCCGTAGGTCTCCAAAAACCCACCGTGAAGCAGGAAGCCTCCACCAATCCCAGGGAAAAGGCAGTTTCGGCCCAGACACAGGTCACACTGTCAGCCCCCAAATAAGAGGAAGTTCATGAAAAACCAAGGAAGTGATGTTGCATCATACAGGAATGCGAGTGCATGTGGCAGGTAAGGGCCTTTCACGAAGGATGTATTCCATAAAACATAGTGTTGGTGGTCAGTATTAGTAAAATGATATAGATATAATAAATATGCATGTTTCTGGGCGTGGCCTGCCTGGACACCTCCATGGCATGCTTCTAGGTCCTGAGGCCTCTTCATTTTTCCGTTCTATCATATAGTTTTGGAGATGAGGATGTCGGATGGCTGGTACTGCCTCAGGTCCAGATCTCCATGGGTACCATGGCCTCCTTCGAGCCCACCGAGGGCAGCAGGTTCTGCTCGCTCAGGAAGTGTAGGGGGAACTGGACCAGGAAGCCACGAATCTTTTTGAGCTCCTCCTGGGCTCGGCCTGGGTCCTCCTTGTCCAGGCCCGGCTTGGATAGGAAGGCCTCCAGCTCCATCATGTTTTTTACATCACTGGAGGGCAGGCAGCGGAACACCTGAAACAGACAGGATGTGATGTAAGGGACAGCCAGGAAGTGACAGGAGGTATCTGACATTTACGGCACTGGCAACAACATCCACCGTGATACATGAGCCAAGGATACAGGCTCAAGTTCCTTCACCCTAGAAACCCGTCCCACGCCATATGAAGGGAGTGAAGCTCACGTACCTTCTGGTAGATGGTTGCATTACGGTCTGCAGTTGCCATCCACACCTCTTTGTAGAAGCGGTCACTCACAGGGTCGGACACGTCGATGGAGGGGTCCATGAGGGCGCCCAAGATGATCCTGTGTGGCAAACAATCGTCAGGTGATTGCCTAGGGGTACAGGATTCATGACATCCGACAGCCAAGAGCTCTGAGTGAATGGGGTCATCTAGCTCATAATGGGGTCGTGACCCACCTGAAGCACTCCAGACGCAGCTGCAGGCCGAACCTCCCCGCCTGGTACTCCTGGCCATCCATGACAGAGGCCACCGTCTCTGTGTCCTCCACGATGACGGCCACCTCGCTGTCGCGCTTTCCCAGCATGCTCCGGTCATTGATGTTGGCTGAGCCTGACAGGAGGCACGGATTCGAGGCGGTCCCATGAGTGACGGCCTCACTCCCCCCAACCTCCCAAAACTGACATGGTTTGCGTTCCCATTTACAAAGGAGGAAGAGGAGGAGACAGAAACCTGGATCAAGTGTACAACAGCTCAACCCAATCTTAAGGTCCAACTGAAGACCCAAGGACTACCAGGTGACCCTTGTGCTTTGAGACTCCACATGACGACATTTCACGAATAAAAGTCCCCTGGGTGTAACCCCCTCTCAAGCTGGACCAGCAGTGCACTATCCTGACAGTAGAGGGCGCAGTCAAATCACGACAAATCAGCTCTAACCACGTAAAGCATGTGATGGATGAAATATAAATGGGGTGTAACTGCACATCCATTAATAAAATGTGCTGGAGCATTAGCTTCACTTACAGCCATTGATCGTGTAAGCTGCTCCCTTCTCTCGTGTCAAGGGTGCGAGACACACTATCTGCGGTGAATTATTCACTGGATCAGCCAGGCCAGATTCACACCCACACAACAGGAATGCAGATACAAGGGCCAGGCAGAGGGAATCCTCAGGGAGTAAGGACACAGACCAGCCACCCTGGAAGTTACCGCCCTCCTCACCAATGATGATGGTGTTGTCGTCAGCGATGAGCATCTTGCTGTGCACGTATATGAGCTCCGTCACCAGACGGCCCTCCAGCTCAGCATGGGTTCGTAATCCACCAAAGGAGATGTAGTTAATCCACTGGTCCCCCACTGCGGGACAGAGAAGATGTAGTTAATGCACTGCCCACTGTAGGACAGAGGAGATTTAGGCAGTCTGGTGTCCAAAGCCTGCCCCTTTCAGCCTCACTGCCTCAAGCCGCATCACCCACAGTCACACCGGAGTCCGAAATTCTAAGCCAAAACACGGCTCTCGATCCAGCAGCTTTTGCATCACTGACGGCGTGTAAAGTCGATGAGCTGTAGGAGTACTTACTCTCTTGCTTGAGCTGTGAGACAATGGAGTAGTCGCCTCGGATCATGGTCCTGGGGCAGAGAAAGACAGAAAGAGGGGGAAAGGACCATAATTCCCAGGAAGGGGCACACATAAAGGAGTGGGGGGGGGGTCAGAGGCTCCACTGGTGTTTAGTTTGAAATACGTGAGCTTGGGCCTATTCAACGTGCCGCTGATAATCACCAGCTCAGCTAATCTACTAAAAACAATGCCAGGGCCAGCTGGGCTGGACACTTCTGCCTGGACAGCAAGGTCTAAACAGGACTGGTCGGACTTTAAAAATCGATGTGCTCTGTAGAGCTTTTTGTAAATCTGAGGTGGGGGGAGGAGATGACATAGTGGAAGTGAGATAAGCAAAGGCGAAAAACTGCTCTGTCATAGCAGAGAGCTGCGGCGACACTGAAAAATGGCTGCCGAAGGCGCTGGGCCATCTGCCTCCAGGCATTATGGGAGCCACGTTTTCATGGCGAACCGTGCACACAAGGGACAGGAGCATAAAAGAGGTAGTGTATAGCAGGCCGGGGCAGGGTGCCAGCAGAAGCTGAAGCTTTTGGTAAGAGTGGCACAGCTGTTCTATGGCTGGAGTATCCTCCACAGCTCCTCCAGGCTTATCTATTGCATTTACTATCTATTATCAGTGCAGGCTTGTCTATTATTTACACAGAAGTCACACTCACGGTACCTAAATTGGTGGGTGGACTGAAGTGTTGTACAAGGACTTCTAGTACCACATCCTGCCTGGCAGTCATGTGACCTGTCGTACATTAGCATGGCCCGCTTGTTGGTCACGTGACCCATCTTGCATTAATATGACCTGCCTAGCAGTCACATAACATCTTACATTAGAACAGCCTGCCTGGCAGTCATGTGACCTGTCATACATTAGCATGGCCCGCTTGTTGGTCACGTGACCCATCTTGCATTAATATGACCTGCCTAGCAGTCACATAACATCTTACATTAGAACAGCCTGCCTGGCAGTCATGTGACCTGTCATACATTAGCATGGCCCGCTTGTTGGTCACGTGACCCATCTTACATTAATATGACCTGCCTAGCAGTCACGCAGACTGTCTTACATTAGCATTACTGATGGGCAGTTTCACATTTTTTCAGTTCCGATCCAATTCTGATATACAACTGCTGATACCCAGTACAGATTCCAGTACAAGAGCTCATTTGACTTTAATATATATATTTATTAGCTGTACTACTAGTTGTTGTTTCAAGCATAAAATACTCCCAGATCGTCACCCTCTTATCCAATGTTCTTACACTCGTATTCGCATGACATCACAGCAACAAGACGGAAGTCTCTGCGCTCACACCCACTGAGTGGCAAAAACAAAACTGAGTGGCAGCGTTAGCATTCAGTTTGAATGCTGAAAAAAAACATCTAAAATGGGGAAGAGCTGCAATTGATTGTACAAATAGATTTAATACGAAACAGGATCTTTTTACAGACTGCCAAAAACTAACTAACTGTAAGATAAGTAAGTATTGGATGTGGATCGGTCACATATGGCCCATACCCGATCCATTTAATGGGGCGAATGTTGGATCGGCGCATCTCTAATTAGCATGGCCTGTCTGCCAGTCACGTAACCCGAGTTACGCTAATGCGGCCCGCCTGGCAGTCACATGCCCAGTGGGCATGTATCCCCTCCCTCATCATCTTCCTCCTCACCTGTAGTTGAAGTGCATTACAGCCTGGAGGGCGCTACCCCCACCGGTGTTGATGTCACCCTCGAACCCAGGAAGCAGCGGGGTCACCACGTACACGCGATACTTCTTGTTCTCCCTGTGATGGCAGGAGAAAGCGTCACGCGACGGAGGTGGGGCAAAGCGAGAGAGAGCCGACTGGGAAAGAGACCGCAGACAGACATCAGGAAGTGGCTCCTGATTAGCCGAGGCAAACACTGACCTGTGCGCCTTGATGATCCGTCCCACGATGGCGTCTCCAATTTTGTTGAACACGTGCTTGTTGTTGGCACAGCTGATGAAGAACTGGTTCTGAGGAAAGGGAACACGAAAAGTCAGGAGCTGGGAACAAAACAGCGAGCGAGAAGCTCGCGGGCAGGCCAGCCGACCACCGCCCCACAACACAGTACGGTCCGCCGTACCTCGATGTAGATGTAGTGCTTGCTGTTAGTGATGGCGTGAACGTAGGCATTATGGATGGACTCCTCGTGGTACTTGATGCCAGCTGACCAATCAGCAGCCGATCTGAGCACCTTCATGGGGACATGCTCAAGTAAGGCTGTGTGTGCCTGTCTGTCTGTCTGTGAATGTGTGTGGCCTAGGTTTACATTACATTGTAGACACCAAATGTCCCCCACAGTGTAATAAAAACTTGTTATACTGATGTAGGGACCATTTTTCAGGTCCCCACAAAAACCTGTGAATGCAAAAAGGTAAAGATACCAAAAGTCTTGTATTTTGTTTGGTTACTTACGGTTAAAGTTAGGGCTGGGTAGGGGTTAGGGTTGTCATGTTGTGTTAGAGTTTTCTCCATAGAAATGAATGGAGAGTCCTCACAAAGATATAATTACACAGCAGTGTAATTATGTGTGTGTGTGTGTGTGTGTGTCTGCACATACCTGTACTTTGGTGAGCACACAGTCCGGCACAGTGTACTTCAGTTCGCCGGCTGTGCTGTGTGATTTGGGCAGCAGGTACGGGTATGAGAGAGAGCGGTATTTGGGCTTCACGATCTGCAGGTAACAAACATGTCAGGGATGAACAAATCAAGGGAAATGCCTGAACACAGTAGTCCGAAGGAACATTAAAAACATTGGAACTCAAAAGCCTGTAATAAAGAAGCAATCACAAAGGTGGATTGCATACTTAGCCAGATAACCCGTCAGATTTATGTTACATCGGTTTAAAATGAACTTCCTTCACTTACGTTTATCCCATCTAGGGCAGCACAAAATCAAATATCAATATAATTGTATGCAGCATGTGCAATAATCACAAGGGCTTTAGATGATGAGTGAAACATTTGGCTGAATGCCAGCTTTTCTGTACAATACAGTCGTTTATTTACGCCCGCAGTTTGGTAAGCAGATTACTAGTACAGTTTGCCAAAAATATTAATAGGACGCGTTTTGTGATACCCATAAGTTAGTAATCAGTATAAATTTGGCACATCCTTTTGTTTAATAAATGTATTGGACTAATAAACTGCAAAAAGTACCACCACACTGCCAATATCTTTTTACCTTGTTTATCCACAATATCTTGTCTTTTAAAACATGCTGTGGCTGTTGAGCCGTTCCTGTCTTCACCGCCAGTGCTTATCTCTTCCATGATTTACCAAAACAATTGCATGTGACCTGCTCTGTTAACTGAACGTGGTAAACATAAGGATATGCTGAATTTATACAGATTACTAACTTTTGGGCATCAAAATATGCATCTCATTAATATTTTAATCGCACTACTAAGCCGCATATCAAATTATGGGCATAAATAAGTGTCCATATAATATCAAAAAGCTGGTGTCCAGACAAGCCCTTGTGATTACTGCATATGTGCCATACAGTCACAATTATATCAATATCTGATATGCAGCCCTAATCCAATTCCTCCATCCATCCATCTTTTGTAGCCATTTGTCCTGTTCTGGGTTGCGGGTCTGGAGCCTATCCTAGAGGCTACGGGCACAAGGCAAGGAACAACCCAAGATGGTTGCGCCAACCTAGGGCACAATCACACACCATTCACTCACACCTGCACACCTACGGGCAACTTGGGAACTCCAATTAGCAGCATGTCTTTGGACTGTGGGGGGAGACTGGAGTACCTTGAGGAAACCCCATGACGACACGGGGAGAACATGCAAACTCCACACACATGGAGCCGTGGCAGAGGTGTGAGGCAACAGTGCTAACAACTCCGCCGCCATGCCACCCCATATTTATCCCAGACTGCATTAAATCTGACAAGTTATCCAACTATGAAAAAACTACCGCTCCATAAAACAGGCTCTAGCAACAGGCACCAAGAAAAACTGCAAATCAAAGTCACATCAGACACCAGAGCGGGTTCAGTTTCTGTATGTATCTATGTCTGTGTGGAAGGACGTTCCGGGAAGGATCAGCCCTGACCGCAGCCCGACCTTGGTGAAGTTCCAGCGCTGGATGAAGTGCCGCGCCACGTCGCGCGCTGCCTTCCCGTGAACGACCGAGGCGATGTCATGCCAGGGCATGCGGGGAGTCGTGTGTCTGTCGATGAAGTCTGAAGAAAGGGTGAGGCTCGGTCACACTCGGGGAGGGGGATTAGGGGTGACCACATTCACATACACATCCATCCGCTGGGGTGAAGGCATTCCAGAACACTTCAGAAGAAAGTCAAACTACCTGGAGTGGAAGCATCCATTTTGATAGCCAGTTATGACAATAGACGGCTGCCTATATGGCTCTATGAGCTGCCTTAAAAGTGACCAGCAGATGGCAGCAGATTCACCACTTTGGAATCAAAGCTCCCAGTTCCCTGTGGGGCTCGGCTTATGGACCGCACCACCTCAACACTCCTCAAGCCCTAATAAATACCTCCAGGACAGAACTGGCCTGGAGGGAGGTCTCTCACCGTCGAAGGGCTTGTCCAGCTGGATCCAGTCTTTGTGCACAAAGTTACAGTAGTCCTTCCCATGCCAGAAGCGTGTGTTTCCAATGAGCTGGCCGACGCCTGTCTGCAGACTCTGTGTGGACCCCGTCTCTGAGGCAGGGAGAAGAGATAGTCAATACACAACCTGGATACTCCTCTCCATCTCACCCTGGGTCCTTTCCCATAGCAAATGAGGTATATGGTTACGTTTGCTTGGACCTGAACGGCCACTGGGGGGAACATCACAAATGCTGCTACAGTACATCAGCAAATGTGCTCTGGAAGAGGAAGTCACAGTGGTGATTTGTACGGTACAGACTCTGCTGCCCAGATGTGAATGCATGCATGCGTTGGTGGCTAATTAAAGCCTGTCAAGACTGAGGAGCATCGAAGCAAGCCTTTAACGCAGCTCACGCAGAAACTCGCAGGCGTGAAAGAGGTTGCCAGCAGCTTCTGCTTTTGGCGTTAAATGAGGCTCACGTGTTCACACCCACAGACACTACACACTGAGGCCGACAGGGAGGTTCAGCACACGCAATGAGGGGAGCAGTAGGGTGCTGAACGCAGCAAGTGGGCATCTATGAGCCTCTGAAAAAGGGCTATACTTGAAGTGGGCCGGTACGCACCTCTTTATTTTTCTCTTCAGAGCACCAGCATCTAGTACAGAATAACAAGGAGTGTACCGGCACCTGGTACTGAACAAAAAGTGGAGAACCGGTACCTGGTGCTGAATAACAGGGGGAAATTCCTCTTTCCAGAGCTAAATGCTGCAGCACCCTACGGTGTTGGTGTGGGTTTAGATCTAAGCTCCTTCTGATCTTGAAGGGGTACACCGTGCATGATCTCTGTTTAGTCTCAGATCCTAGCATGGGGTTAGTTCTAAGCCCATTCTGATGCTGCAGGGCTACACCATGCATGATCTCTGCTCAGTTTCAAGTCCTAATCTAGGCTTAGATCTGACCCCCCTTCTGATAAAAAGTCATCTGTAAAAAGTCTTACAAACACACACATAAAGCAGGAGTCTACTGGGTCTACTGAACCCAATGAAGAAAGGGGCAAGGGAGTCCCCCCAATGGGAACCCCACTTATCCAGAAGCATGAGGCAGAGGTGAGGTGAGGTTGGAGAAGCACATGGTGAATCCCCTGCAAAGCTGAGGGTGTCAATGAGGGTGCATCTGCAAGCTCCCTGCTACTAAAGTCTATATGCAGTTTGTGTGTGGCGAGTAACTTGTAGCACTTGTGTGATGTCTATGTGCTGTCTGTGTTATATCTGTGTAGAATGCGTGTCGCCTTTCCAGCACCTCCTCAACTTTGCAGGCACTGAGGTGGGGGCCTTGCACAGCACGCAGAGGGAGGGAATACAGGGGTCCAGGCATCAAGGTAAAAATCCCCAACTGCTGCCCCTCACTCACCCGCTCGCACCCCCCCCAGAGGCAGGACCACCCTCAACGCCGCCCGCCAACTCGGGATCAAATTCCTTCGGCTACTAATGGTGTTTGAACCGCCTGCAGAAAGGGAGGTGGGAGGGGCTTTTCAACATGCTCCACCCACATGTGATTCTTACTTGTTTAGTTGAATGATGTGGGGAAAAAAACTACCTAAAAATCTAGGAATGTAGCCCCTCCTGAATCCTTAACTTGCATAACTGGTAAAGTAAAGGAAGCTACAATCCAAGTGAAACTGGTAGATTACCTGGATTCAAATAGCATTCTGAGGGATAGCCAACATGGATTTAGGGGAGGTAGATCCTGTTTAACTAATCTACTGGAGTTCTTTGAGGAAGCTACAAGAGAAATTGATCACAAAAAGTCCTATGATGTGATCTACTTAGATTTCGCCAGCCGCTCTGTAAAGTTAGCATAGCGAATCAGGTTGATATGAGCCGTTCTATTCTCTTTACATAGAAAACCAGCCACAACTATTCTGTATTGTTACATATAAGCACATATGCAGCAGGACTTACCAATTGGGGAACCAGGGGACAGTACAGTGTTTGTCGAGGGACCGAAAAAAAAAACTATGAGAAAGTTTCTTATTGGCCACTCCAGCTTAGTGCTGTCACTATGAATTATACCAATAAACAAGTAATCATTTATATAATATAATATAATATAATATAATATAATAAATACATGGCAATTGGCAGCAGGCAGGAACCAACCAAATATTGTGGGTGCACACGATATGGCATTTCAACTGCAACTGTCATATCGCAAGGATTGCGACAGTCTGTTAGGTTCACTTCAAACCATAAAAATGTTGTGCTAAATCATTTTTAGTCAGTCATAGCAAAAAAAAATTCAAAATATTTGCCATTTTAAAGATGGTTCCTCTTTTCAACATTAGCTAGTATGACAAAAAAAAGTTTAAGGTTTACCGCTTTTGTATGATCTCTCTATGCGCTGTTTGAGACAATCAATCATTCTTGTCTTAGTGGTTTGATTCACTCAGACTGTGTGGCGTGTTCATGGGAAATTCAACAAAAATGAGTGAAGAGGAGAAAAGCTAGTGATGCAAAGGCATTAGTTTTCCGCTGGATGGAAATATATAAGTCGATATTGAGCAAAAGCAAGTGATTTGTCAGCATTGCTTTATGTCTTTTGACACAACTAACAGCAATACCAATAATATATTATACACACTTTTTGATAGTTAGGTTCTATTTGGCTATATATAAAGTCATAGGAGTGCCATAAAAAAGAACAGAATAAGGAAATAAAAATTAAGAAAGTAAAATAAATACAAATAAAAATAGATAAAAAAAAAAACTTCTTAATTGCTTAATTGATTTTAATCAGGTAAACTGTGAAACAAGCAGTTATTTGCTGAAATTAAAGGCAGGTGGATTCAACAGGGATCTGTCCAACTTCCCAAAGGACCTGTGGACCGTGGACATAGTTATCAGAGGCGTTCATAAGTCACACATTTAAAGTGTGACTCAAGTCTCAGGTCTCCATCATACTTCCAGTTTGATATTACTATTTATCAAAAATGTAACCACCTATTTGTTTTTTTTTCCTATTAGTAACTGATGTGACTAAATGGGAATCACCACTTGAACGGTTCAAAAACTGCACGTCTCTTTGTTCCTTAGTTATCCTCTGTCTCGGCTGCAGGACACAATAGAGGAGAGCGACCTTTGTTCTCAGGGCATTTCTCTTCCCCCTCGCCCCCCCTGCACTGGAACCCGTCTTTCACTCTGCACTTGAGCCCCCCCTATTCCCACCAACAATCCCTCCCTTCGCATATTTATTCAGTTCTCATCTACTAGATCGACTGCGATTTTGCACAGCAACACTGTTGCAGTTTATGTCACTGTGTCCTTCTTCAAGTGCCCTCTGTGCCTTTAATTGCCCCTCGGGGACAAAAAGGTTATTGTGAAATTTAGTTAGTCAATTATGGGTTGTCACCTTGACATCAACGACTTGATGGATGAACAATCTGTAGGAAGGATCTTGAGCAGGCTGACTGAGCCCAGCCAGTGTCCACAGTCGCTGTTGTCATTGTGTCGAGCCATTGCATTGCTGACCTTCCTCGCCGTCTCGCTCCATCAATCTGTTCAGTTATCATGTCCTTCTCCAATGATCATTCCCTCCTTACTGATTTTAAAACTAATACTTTCTCAAAAATAACATTATGATACAGCAGACCAGGTAAACTTTAATTGGTGTGGACAGTTACAAACCTAGCAGAAAGAGGGTCCAAACTTAACTAACAATAATTAACTATGTAGGAGCCCGACCAAACCCTGCCGGACGGCGCCCTAAGCTACATCACAGTGATGTGATTGGCTAATGAATGAGCACAACCAAGACCCCTTTTGTCATGTTAATGTAAATGCATGTTAAAGTCAATCGTGATTTTGATTTTTACACATCATTCTAAAGCAAAAACTCATATTAATGGGTAAAATTGACTTGCAAGTAACACCATGAACTCCACGTTAAAAAGTTAATGTGTGCAGTTGTGTTGCTCATTTAATCACGGGGAAGCGGTCAGTGATATTACTGTTGAATCGAATTATTTGTTTTTAATTTATTGAAAACCGTTTGAATGTGTGATGGAAATCAAATAATTTACCACAACACTACATGACGTGCACGGGGCACAATGAAAAGTTGCAAGCAATTCTTAAGTTCCAAGAAAATACAGGGAGTCTTGTGAGGGTTTGTCAGAAATGAAACGGTCGGGGAAGATGGTGGTGCAGGAGGTAGTGCTATCGTTCGGCGACCAGAGGGTTGCAAGTTCAAGCCCTGCATTCCTCCTGACCCCATCAAAGTGTCCTTGAGCAAGACACTGAACCCCTAATTGCTCCCGGTGAGCAGGTTGGCACCTTGCATGGCATCCTCCGCCACCGGTATGTGAATGTGAGGCATGTATTGTAAAGTGCTTTGAGTGCTCGTAGGAGTAGAAAAGCGCTATATAAATGCGGTCCATTTACCATTTTTGAGACATATCAAATTACGAGATTCATGGCAATCAGCTTGGTTCACCTGTAAATTAATATTTGTACATGTGTGTGAGTGTGTGTGTGTGGGAGTGAGAGGGAGAGAGATACAGAAAGAGGGGCACTCACTATCCTCAGAACTTTCCAGGCTGCTAACGCTGTCGGCCGACTGTAGCCCGTGTCTATGCAGGTGTCTGTAGAGGTTGAAACGGCTCCGGGCTGCACTCTTCAGCTGTGGCCGGTTCACCGTGTCCACTGGGGCGGCGCTCTTGCCGTTTCTCTGGGCTGCTGCGGTTCTGTCACATGACGACACGGCTGCAGTGGACGAGGGGGTGTCGAACCCGCTCTTCGTGGGATGAAACACAAATTACATCCATGTTAGAATTTGCTCTGACAGAAAGCAGCACATAACTACACCCTTAGTTGCATATTTATCTACTTATGCAAATCAAGCGCAACAGGCCACATAGGGAATGAACCTCAAAGACTTATGGGTAAAGTCCTATGAGGGCCATTATACCCTTGAATATCCTAAGATGGATCTACCCAGTAAAACCTCCCCGATTAGCAGCAGCTAAACAGCACGATTGTTCATGGATTTATGGCCAGTGCTCCTGCGGCTCAATAGGTGCATCACTAACAATACAAAGGCTATGGGTTCCAATCCCAGGGAGCACACAGAAATTGTGACACCCTCTACTCTAAGCTGCTTTGAATAAAAGCCTCAGATAAATCAATCAAATTAATTTTAAAAAGGGAAAAGAAATTAGAGCCTTATAAAATTTTAGCAGCTAAACATGATATCCGACAAGAGGATACCCTTCCTCCAGTCACTGACCGAGGCCAGCGAGCGCGTGACACTCCCCACATCCGTCAGTCGATGCTCCTGGTCGTCCCACCGCCCATAGGCCAGGTCAATCCCGCCCACAAAGGCCACTGATTGGTCAATGACAACGATCTTCTCATGGTGAGCCCACAGCAAGACAGCGGACTGGACGTGGTCGGGGTGCCGCATAACCTGTGGGTGCCATGGCATCAGCCATGTCGCTAGGAGACTGTCACCAGGCAATAGCGACAAACTGGTTTCATGTGGAAAGTAAAAGGGTAAACGCCCACCTTAATGTTGGCGTGCAGGTGCCGCAGTGTCCGCTTGCTGTACTCACTGTTGATGCCCAGTGCGAGCTCCACCTCCTTGTAGAGCATCACAAAGACCCGCACGCCTTGTTGCTAGGCAACAGAAAGTAACCAGTGCCAGTGTCATGTGCATTACCAGGAAGTGAAAGTCTTGCATCTAAAAATAGTCCCCTGGACTCAAATGATACCCCAAATCACTCTCTATTCATTGCACACTCTGGTGTCTGCTAGTCTTGTATGGTGTTCCACAATGTACCGCAAACAAGCGTTCCAAATCCATAAATTAATAAATGCTTCCACTCACTGCCTTGCGTTTGAGGAGGCAATCTAGCCGCCAGTGGTTGCCCTCCATCACCGGTCGCTTCAGGAAGATCTCTGGGCTCAGCCTGGGGACCGACAGGGAGTGCAGGGAATCATGGGAAGAGTCACACTGTCAAATACTGCCCCCTCCCCCCACCCCAGCTGTCTTAGGGACCCGGCAACTGAAACAGTCCATGGTGAGGGAGCAGCACTACAGGAAGCCATGGGGTTTGCCCTAATAAACAAACAGCTTCATATCCCAACCTCACAAACGGTTCTAAGCAGTGAACCGCTGACCTCCCAGCTGACTGACCGCACCATTGACCTCCCAGCAAACTGACCTTCCAGCTCACAGACCAAACCACTGACCTCCCAACTCACAGACCGCACTGCTGACCTCCCAGCTAACTGACTGCCCCCCTTGGCTCCCAGCTCACTGACTGCCTCCCCCTGGCTGAGCTGCCCAGGCCGTGCAAGCCTTGGGTTTCCCAATTTAATAATGGAGGAGCTTGAAGGTCGTCGTGACTCCACTGGGTCCTGTTACTCTGTTTACAGGGTCTGGTGACACACCTACAACAGGGGACGGGGTGTGCAGGCAGCGGTGGAAACCTTGGGGGGACACAGGGAGACAGCAAAGGGACAGGAAGCTGAGGGGATGGGTCAGGGTGGCTGACACGGTACCCCTGATGCCTCAGAACTTCAGAAAGCATCTGCTGCAATCTCGGAACATTCCAGAAGAGTTTGAAGCACACAAGGAATCCAGCAGAGACTGCATCCACCTGCTCCATAATCCACCACCCACCACATCTTTCCCTCCAGCATGGCACCGGCCCATTTCAAGGTTGCTATGGTAACTTGAGAGCTGCTCCCAGCAGGGGCCAAGTGAAGCAGGGGGGTACAGGTTTCAGCCAGTTCTGTAATCAGTCCGGCTTTGACAACGCACCACCAATCAGTTATGAAGATTTCCTCTTTGGCTGCTTCAAGCGCGTTGGCTACATCCTCCATATAGGATTTCCCGTTGATGTACCTAGAAAGCAGAAGGAACACGTCTTGAGTTAAAAATGCCAGTTTGAACTCCCACTTCCTCTTACAGCCATCGATATTCTGCCGTGTTAGATTTTACCACTGTCTGCTCTGTCTGGGTTCTATTTCGACATTTCACGTCGCACTCCAGCTGAAGAACTCCTGTGTAACACTGTCACAATTTTATCTGCAAGTAGCTGGACTGTGCTTTGTGACACAGCAGGGGGTCTAGCAGTTAAAAGCAGGTTTGAAAGCAAGAAGGGAGTCGGCGTAGAAATAGGTGAAGCGGCAGAAATGTATAGTCCAGCAACAGAATGAACTCAGCAGCAGTAATCAGCATGAAAACAAACCAGTCAAAATTCCAGTTTTAAGAAAATAAACTTAATGACAAGGTCAACAATGGGCCTGATCCAGGGTCTTCATCCATTTTGTAAAGAGGCTTGTGGGTGGATCATCAGAACCTCAACCTCCAAAAGGACTTTCCACAGATGCAACACTCAGGAGCAGGACAACACACACACACAGGTTTGTAATTATATCTTTGTGGAGACTCTACAACTCTAATCCCTACATGATGACCTTAACCCCTACCCAGCCCCGTAAGTAACCAAACAGAATACAAGACATTTTGACGTTTAGTCTTTTGATTGCATTCACACATCCTGAAAGATGGTCCCCACTACATCAAAATAATAGGTTTTTGTTGCATTGTAATATAAACCTAATTCACACACACACACACACATGTGGGCAGGGTGAGAACGATGATGGGCAGAAGAAAATGTGCAGCAGGCACCGTGGCATCACTATGGTTACCATTTGGCTAGGGTGTTCTCCTCCTCCCTGGCGAAGGACCCGAAGCGGTGGTCCTGCAGGAATGCCTGTCCGTGCCTCTGCACAAAGTCCTCAATGGTCTGCCCCCACCAACGCGCATGGCGGTAGCTGGAAAACTTCAGCACCAGTGTCCTACAGGAGGCAACAATACAAGTTGCAATGCAATACAGTGGAAATCTTTATAAGAAACTGTGGAATGAATGTTTACGAAGTGAATGTGTGGAGTGTTAACATAATACACACAGCTGTCAGCACGGGGAATGTTGATAAAACATGGGGAACACTGATAAAATATATGTAAATTATTGGCAAGTGCATGAAAGATGTAGATAAAACATTTGTAGAATGCTGACAAAAAAAGTTTAATGTTAACAAAGATTATAGAATGTTGGTGGATGCACGTAGAATCTAGATAACATTATTGTTGAATATCGATAAAGCATTTGTACCACATTGATGAAATGCATGTGGAATGTTGATAAAACATGGAGAATAAAAACATGTGATAAAACGTATCTGGAATGACAAAAAATGCAGAATGTCATCTGAACGCATGTGGAATGTTGACTGAACGTTCATTAGGCACGTCATGGGGGAGGTAGCACCTGGACAAGCTGTCGATGCGAACTCCATGCTTGGTCTCTGTGTCTTTGGAGTCCATCTTGATGCTAAACTTCTTATCCAGCAGGAGGACGAAGGAGATGGCACCAGAGTCAGGTTTCATGTACAACAGGAATGAATCTTTGACCACCAGCCACCTGCAGGGGGCGATAGCATACAGACCTTTCAGAGGGTGAGCGGTTTATGAGGCAGGTGTGGATCGGCGGCAGGCCGTTCATACTGACCGCTTGGACCAGCGGTAGCACGCTTTGGTGCGGCCACAGCAATTCAAGCCAGGGATACGATGGCCTCCTGACCTCTTCTGGACCATGCCTTCCCTAAGGGGGGGGGGGGGGGGGGGGCAATGG
>JAODKF010000089.1:25570811-25588789 GCA_026779585.1 Mormyrus proboscirostris
GTTAAAGGTTGGCTAATAATATCCCTCATCTCTTTTAAAACTATAGGTAAGATGCCATCAGGGCCCTGCGATTTATTGATTTTGAGCTTAGCTAGGCTTAGTACCATATCAGCCTCAGTTATACATATATTGGTCATAGACGACGCTGTATTCGTACTAAATGGTGGTAAGTTACTCATATTCTTTACTGTGAACACCCGTATAAAATAATCATTAAAATCATTTACTATATCAATTTCATTTTCAATTATAAGGCCCTTACTGTTCTGCAAGTTTGGATGTAGGTCAAGAAAGGAGATAAAGAGTGACATAAATTACATACTTGTGAAGAGCGCTGCTTGAAGTGACAGGAAAGGTGAGATGAAGGGGTAACAATATGATTCGACATGTCAGACACATTGCAGTTATTCTACAAGTACGGGCTTCCTGCATGCTCAAATGCTTAAATAAGCAGACGCAGATTTACACAACAAGGAATCATTTGACTAAGTGCAAATACTTCATGGAGCTACGTAAACAGACGTCTGCACAATGTACTGTTACAGACCACCTTTATTTCCGCCCCATCTTCTGCAGATACTGGAGGTGATAATGTCAGGATGATATCAAGATGTAAGTACCTGGAAGAATCCTGCAGAAGATGCAGCAGATGTGGGTTCTGGGCTCTGAAAGTGTGCTGGCGTGGAGAGACAAATAAAAGCTGATGCCCCAGACAGGAGCCTCAGATCTAAGGTAACGGGCGGAGAACACTGGCAATGTGTAATGACATATACTGTATATATATGACATATATGAGCACTCAGCATATATGTGGGACCGCCTTCAGGACAGCAGGTAAAGCATCTCAGGAGGCCACCTCATGAAACTGGGGTAGGGGGGAACACAAAAACATGCCCAAACTCTAAGAATCAGCGGGAGACCGTCTGCTGTCAGGTAAACTGACCAGAAGCACGCCCTGCCCCACCATGTATGCAACGTTACATTTAAAGTCGCGTTAGGATTTGCCCTGCGCTTATGTGGCATATGTGTTTATATTAGAACAAAAGGTTTAACACAAGTTACTCTGTCTGCCCTGTGACAGTAACACTGGCTCAGTTCCTCAGCATACAAGTAGAGCCATGTTTGTTTGTTATTTTTTTTGTATGTGTTTCTCAGTGTCTCTGGACTGTAGACGGCCAACATCTATGCCCTATTATTTGGACTGTTGCCATCGAAGGTCTTAAACTTTGCATTTGGTTGTTCACTATTGTTCACTGTTCCTATTCAAATCTGGCCCTCGATTCCAAATCCAGGCCTTGTTTTCAAGTCTCCCAGGTAGTTAGCTTAATAATTTCTGGCTCTAATTGGCTAAAGGCTTCACAGCTGGCTCTCAGGTAAAGGAAAGCTGGAAAAGCAGCAGTGCTCAGACCTTGGGGACCGTGATTTGAATAGCCTTGATCTAGTCCATTAAAGGCTTTCGTCAATGATATATGGGGGGGAGCGCTGCTTTGTTGTAAGTTATTAGCGCAGCAAGACAGTCAGTTTATTGATGGTGCACCACTGTGGAGAATCCATCCATAAAAGCTCACTGGAGACAATTAATTGGCTGTGGAACTTTGCACAAAGTCATTTATTTGCAGCGAATGGTGGATGTGCATTTTAATTCACCGCACTGATCAATACTGCATGTTTCTCAGCGTGCTCGCTACACCAAAGGGTATCCCGACATGCGTCACACTCCATCTCTGTCATTCTTTGTGGTTTTGAGCTCGACATGTCGAGGAACTTCACCCATGTCCCGAATAGCCCCTCAGCAGCTGTTATTGCTACAGAAATGAGCCCAAGTCCCAGCTAGCCGACACAGGACAAGCTCTGTGGAACAGACTCGAATCAACAAGTATTCAACTTTCCGTTTCTTACACTTCTCCTCTTTTATTCCTCTGTGAATTTATGAGCTGGAATAGATTTAATTATTTATAACTGATGTTTTGTTCTATTCATATTTTTCCATTTACCACTTTCAAGTTGACTTTTCCCTTACAGCAAATGTTTTGTTTTGATTGTAGCCTACTGCTTTCCTGACACACACACACACACACACACACACACAAAATCACACTTTTAAAAAGTGATTCCCTGTTTTTCTAGATTGATGGCAATTCCATGTGCTGTTTGTAATTCTTACAAAGGGTATTTCCATTTCCTGCAATCTGTATTATCTGGACTCTCACAAAAAGGGCACTTTTGATTTTGATTCTACCTTTATAACGTGTGACTTACAAAGTAAATGCATTAAAGTGAATTTATAATTTACCATAGAGTACAAAATATATTTATATTACAGATAAAACTTATTGAAGCAGATATTTATAATTACATCATTAACAAAGATTTACAGGTAAAGAGTGAGGTAAAAAGATATACTTGAATCTAGTAATCGAATGGAAGACAGGAAAGTGCACTTGAAGGTGGCATATTTAAAATCTCATGAATTACCCTCAGATCACCCTGGGCCACTTGGGTTTAATGGTGCCCCAGACCCTCAAAACGGTGAAAATGGTGGTGAATTATTACCACAGAGTTGAATGGTCGCCTTCAACTGCTTGTCCATTCCGACAACTTCTGAGGGAAATCTCACGGTTGACCTTTAGATCCGTGGGAGGGTGTCGAAATGATTCATCCTGATGAATTTTCCACAAGATAATCACTTGGAGGAAAAGGTTACGGGGTGTCCAGCATCAAGTGATGCTCTGTACCTTCTTCTCATTAACCATCTGCATATGATAAAGTATCATTCCCAGATGTTTTAATTGTTTGCAGAGATACCATATATATCGCCTTGAAGGATCTACTTGGGACCAAATCAGATTAGCTCTCTTTATGGCCCAGCCACTGTTATTGCGTCATTTTTTTCAGTTGGCGAATGTGCTTCATAGAAATTGCATTAGGGACATGAAAGCTACACGCAGCATCCTGGCTGTGCAATCAGACGTGCTAACACATGACAGGAAATAAGACCCAGCGGAGGCGGATTCTGATGACTCAAGCAACATGGCAAACAGAAATAGTCAATAACATTAACAGATCATAATTTGCCAATTCCAAATATGTGCTCCAGCACTGATTAAAATGAGTGTATGCCTTTTTGAGATTCTGTGTTCAGGGCTTCTGGGCAACCTGTTTTCCAAAAAAAAATATATACTTCACTACAAGGCGATCACTAGCCTCTCAAGACATCCAGGGCTTACAGTCATGTGAGAAAATTAGGACACCCCATGAAATAATCAGCTCTTTATTAAGAAATGTTCACATGTGAATGTCCAATCATGTTTTTATGTATTTCTAGAAAAGAAAGTGACTTAATTAAAATTAAAGTTTGTCCCACTCCTCAACGCAGAATTCTTTCAGCTGTGAGATGTTTGAGGGGTTTCTTGCATATACAGCCTGTTTCAGGTCACCCCACAGCATCTCAATAGGATTAAGATCAGGGCTCTGACTTGGCCATTCCAGGACTCTCCACTTTTTAGTTTTTAGCCAGTCCTTGGTGGATTTGCTGGTATGCTTTGGGTCTTTGTCATGTTGCAGTGCCCAGTTCCGCTTCAGCTTTAATTTTTTTTACAGATGGTTTCACATGTTCTTCAAGCACCATCTGATACACAGTAGAATTCATGATGGATTGTATAACGGTCAGCTGGCCAGGTCCTGCTGCAGCAAAGCATCCCCAAACCATGATACTGCCACCTCCATGCTTCACAGTTGATATGAGGTTATTTTGTTGGAAGGCTGTATTTGGTTGACGCCAAACATGTCTTCTGTTCTGGTGTCCAAATAATTCAATTTTAGACTCATCTGTCCAAGGAACATTATTCCAGAAGTTGTGGTCTTTGTCTACATTCACTCTGGCAAACTTCAGTCTGACCTTAATGTTTCTCTTATAGAGCAAAGGTTTCCTCCTTGCACACCTCCCATGAAAGTCAAACTTGTGTTGTCTCTTTCTGGCAGTAGAGTCATGCACTTTCACATAGACAGTAGCCAGAGCCTGCTGTAGTTTGTAGGATGACATTTTAGGATTTTTGATGACTTCTTTGAGCATCTTGCGGTCTGCTCTGGGGGTGAACTGTCGTGCCAGACTTGGGCATGGTGGCAGTTGTTTTGAATGTCCCCCGCTTGTAAACAATGGTGGAATGGCTGATGTCAAATTCTTTTGAGATCTTTTTAAATCCCTTACCAGATTCATAAGCGGCCACAATCTTCTTTCTGAGGCCACCAGACAGCTCTTTAGATCTCACCATGGCACTCACTTCAACACTTCAACAGTCAGGAGCACACCAAACTAAATCTGAGGTTTAAATAGGGCAAGGCTCCTTTAAAATGCTGGGTGACGATGTACTGATCATGTGCACCTGACGTGATACACCTGTGTGTGATGTTAACCATTTTAAGTGGGATACTATGTCCTAATTTATTCCTCACCAGAAATTGCATTCTTTTTAAATTACATTTCACAGAAAGTTTTACAAAGGCTTTTCTTATTTTTAAATTGTTTACCGGTAGTTATATTATCTGGATTCCTCAGTATCATTAAAATTGATATTAAATATCCAAATGTCCAAATATATTTTAAAATATACAGGCTTTCATAGGGTGTCCTAATTTTCTCACATGACTGTAGCTCTAGTTTTTAGACTGAGAGCATAGTTGTTAAAACATCTGAGCTAAACGAATTGTTTGTTGCTTGCTTGGATTTATTGCAGGCCACAGCCTCATGATGCCTCCACTTTAATATACTGTATTTCCAAATGGCTATTGCTTTTATCTGCAATATTCTGAAGAAAAAAAAAATGTTCATATTGTAATTATACAGTATTTCTACATTTAATGCAAGCATAAATAATATCATGGCGATCTTGTAATGCTTGAAAGACAATACAGGTGGGAAATAGCTTAGCAAAACAAAAAAAAAAAAACTGATTACCCAACCCGGTCAGTCACAGACTGTACTCTTCAGTCAATGCAATTTCACACTACAGTTACATTACAGATGCATTTACCCAAGGCAATGCAAAAAAAAAATTGCTGTTGCTGTTTTCAAGGGTAACCATGCAACACAAAGAGCCAAAAACATACAAGGATTTCCCTGGGTCTATGCCATGAATATAATGAATGTAATTTGCCCCAAAATACATGATTCCAGGGCATTATACAGATTGCCTATCTACCACCTTCTGCTAGGTTAAAATGTTACAAATTACTGTAACACTCTAAGGAAATTTTATTAGCATTAGGGAAATCTGGTTCATTCGCTGATTTTTCGCTACTGGCACTTTTTACCAGATGCTATTTGCGCCCAGATGTCAGTAGCCAACAATGCTATTTGCACCAGGAGTGGATAGCCAATGTGGCTATTTGCACCCAGGTACTGTACAGTATATATAGCAGGCAGACGCTGTTTGCATTCAGCTGTCAGTAGCCAATAATGCTATATTATTATTATTATTATTATTATTATTATTATTATTATATATTTTGTATTTGTATCCCACTTTGGTGACTTCAATCGATGAAGTGACGTGCAACCATGCCAGTAACACAGCATTTTTTTGTGGCGCCAGGGGGCGGGGACTGAAGAGGCCAGCTGTAAATACCCCAATAGTTGGGCAGTGCTATATGCACTCGGGTGCAAATAGACGCTCCATTAGTTTTTTTGACATCCTGGTTTATCCTTCCGTCTTTCAGGCACTTATCTTGGATAAGGGCATGCAGAGGGAACAAGGTTGGAGTGTACCCCAGATGGGATGCCCGTCATCAGCAAGCTCCACACACACCGAGCAAAGGTGGGACCCAAACCCCCAACCCTGAAGGTGTGAGTGACTGCATCATGCTGGTGTAGTTTCTAATCAATTTGTTGGCCAGAAAGAGAATGTCTGGCATGTATCAGCAAGCCTTCTGATAATTGTTATGTTACAGGAGGAATGACGGCACCTGAGTCTATATGGAATGTGTGCTTCTGCACAGTTGGTGTCAATTAGAAGATGTTGCTTTTGGCACAGATTCTGCTGTACATACAAGGCTCTTGTTTTAACACTTCGTTATAAGTCAAGCAGGACAAGTGGCTGATTGACAATAAGCATTTTTTCTGCATAAAGGAGTTTTTTATGTTTCTTAATCCTAAAATCGTGTAATCGATTTAATTTGTTATTATGCATATTACATTAATACATTCTTCAGTGTCATAACAAAAAAAGGGACTAATTCTGCATATTTCAAAGATATATACAGTATATAGCCAGTCTGTAGTACAGTGGAGTCACATGAGTAGATGATTGCATTTGAACGCTGGAGATGCCTTGCATGCAATATGGAGGGTGGCGGTTTTAGAATGGCAGCTTTTCTAATAAAATTAAAAGCTTAATTCAATAGCTTGGTATAAAATTCATAAAGTGGAAAAGTGATTTAGAGGAGTGCAGCACATTATCCAGGTCCTTCAGCGCTTACAGTTTCATTAGCATTTTATTAATAGTTTTATTAGTGTTACTATCAGGCTATAAGGCTGAGATTTGGATTGAGTCCCAGCTCAATCTGATATCTTCATGTTATTTTGTGACATAAAATTACTCGGTATACTGTATGTAAAGGTCCTCTGAGATGGGTTGACAAAACATCTTGTGTATGCCACTGAGTCCTAACAGCAAGTCTCGGAAGAGTACCTGATGAAGAATAAGTTTGGACTGAAATAGTAACATTACATGGACACGATTAGCTAGTTGTTGACAAAGATGTTTAGGCAGTCAATTATGTTGACATCTTGACAATATCACTTCAGAACACAGAATATATTTCATAGTGGTTTCTAGCTCATTGAAAACAATCAGAAGGAATCTCTCATTTAAACAGCCAGCTTTTCATATTAAAGATTTTTTGCAGATCAACTTCTCTTCGAAGGCCTTAGAAGCAGAGCTGTAGAATTAATATCTAGTGTTTGCAACACCAGATCCTGCGTTCCAACCTTTCGTGCAGCACATCATGACCTCTTTACCTTCAGTGGTGAGTTTAAAAAAAAATCGGAAAGATATAGAATGTTTATTATTATTTGTACGTTCCGTGAAGCTGATGTAAAGTTACTTACAGCACCATTTAAGTCTGTCTGACAGGAGTCCATCGTCTTCCCTGAAAAAAATGTTTCAGACATCGCTCCAGGTGTTGCTCTGCACAGCATGTTTCAGTGAATCTTCAGAAATGCAAACAAACATCATCCCTTTGAGAAAACTCCAGAGCCTCATAATATCAGTCAACCGTAACCCTTTTTTTTTTGGCTTTCTAAGGTAAACTGCATATTTTACCAGTCATTGCAGCATTTTGCAACAGAATGATGACTTGATTTTGCGTGTTTGGAATTTCTAGTACAGAGATGCGTTCATTATATAAGAATAGATTCAAAGGTCAATGCACAGGTCCCAGCTTCACACCTTCAAATTTTATTTTAGCTATATTTTAAATTTTTATTTAAAATATCAATGTGCTATATTGCATAAGAAAGAGACTATAGGTCCTCATACCAATAACATACAGTACAACTGCCTTTTTAAGTGTAGAGATTGATTTAACCTTTAAGTATTCTTTTCTTCATGTATCAGTCAATAAAACAATGTAGAGAAATTATGTTGTAGATAGATGTCAGGATGGAAAAACTACTTTACTGTAATTTTTTTGGTTGCCATGTTTAAAATACTTTAACTGCTGAGGAAAATTGTGTATCTGAGAGGAATAATCACACTTTAACTCCATTACTACTTTAACAAGAAGCCTCAATGTTTTATTACTGATGTATTGCTTCAGTCAGTGATGATCCGTTGTTTCATAACACGCTTCTGTTAAAAAGGCATGTTTGGATTTGACTTTAATTTTGTCGATATTCTGATTTGTTTAGTTTCAAATTATGTGTTTTGAAGAAACTCCCATTCTGTAGCAGTAACGTTACCATGTACTTAGTTCCACTTTTTTAAATGTGAATTCCTGTTTGCAGATCACGTTATGGCATGTGCTGGCTAAGGCAGACAATGAGCATGTCAGGTAACAGAGCACATTAGCACAGACGCCAGCATGGCCACGCTCCCCTGTTTCTTCCAGAGATGGGTCCCCACCTGCGGGCCCATTAGTCACAGATGTCAGGTGAGCAGACTTTATTTTGGACAATAAGAAACATTTACTGAAGACACAAGATGCAAAACTTAAAATGCTTTTATAATATTACATGTAATAAACAGGTGTTTTTTTTAGATAAAGAACTTAACCAAAATAATAATAAAAAAAAAAATAATAAAATAAAATCTCCCTGTATGTCTAACTGAAACTGAAACATGACCGGAGAACTGGGGGATTTTAAGTTTTATAGAAAAAAAATTGCCCTGTGATATCAGTGGGTTTTGATTGTTTTAGTAGAAGTGTTTTGGAGATTAAGCTATATATATGTTAAATATACAGTTTTTTTTTTTAACTTCAACCTGATCAAATTTTATTTACAGAGGCAGATTATGGCTCTATGCCTGTGATCGGAAGGTTGCCAATTCAAATCCCGTGGCTGGTATATTCATTCCACCCTTGGGACCCCAAACAGGGCATTCATTCATTCATTTTCCAACCCGCTTTATCCTATTGGGTCGCGGGGAGTCTGGAGCCTATCGCGGAAGCAATGAGCAACAGGGCAGGGAACAACCCTGGACAGGGGGCCAACCCATCACAGGGCACACTCACGCACTGTTACCATTCACTCACACATGCACACCTACGGGCAATTTATTAATTCCAATTAGCCTCAGCATGTCTTTAGACTGTGGGGGGAAACCGGAGTATCTGGAGGAAACCCCACGACGACACAGGGAGAACATGCAAACTCCACACACATGTCGACCAGGCGGAGACTCGGACCCGGGTCCCAGAGGTGTGAGGCAAGAGTGCGAACCACTGCACCACCAGCCGCCCCCCCAAACAGGGTACTTAACCACAAATACTCTCTAATCTGACTTGAACAATGCTTTGGACAAAAGCATCTGCTAAATAAATAAATGTAAAATACGTTGTCATGTTACATTGTTACATATATTGTTAAGTAATGTTATTTTTTAAGCAACGCCAGAAAGCCAGAGGTTCACAAGCAGGTGTTTTCCACAGATATCCCAGAGTTGCAGTACATGGACAGTGTCTTTCAGAAATTGTGAACCCCATTAAATACACACTTTTTGTTTTTTGTTTATAACTACAAAGAAAGCAAACTCATAATATATTGTAATAATGTATACCTAGTTTTGAACTATGTCGCACAAATTATACTATAATTTAATTTATAATTTTATCCATACTGGTTTATTTAAAAAAAAATTAATTGTGGCTATTTATTTAATTTAGCTCTTATAACTGCACAATGTTTCCTGTCTAGTGCATAGTATTTGATTTACTGGAAATACGGGATGGATTAAAATAATATGTTTCTTGCATACACTCACTATCACTATGCGCATTATTCCCGCAAAATCTCTTCAATATTTCAGCCAGAAAGACTCATCCCCCTGCAAACACATTCCACTATAGAAAGGAAACCTGGAATATGTTGCTGTCAAACTAATTAATGTTTTTCCCTGTGGAAGCTTTAATACAGATACACATCCCTTGGTGGGAGGAAGACACTTAAAACCTTGGCATTTCACCAATTCAACAAACCAATCAAAGATAAGAGGATTTACTCTAGTGGGCCCATGACAACTTTGACTTCCAAAGTATCTCCAGTTGTTTTGTATCTCAAAGACAGGTGTCTCACAGACTCCTGAAGCTCTTGCATGTGAGATTTTTCCCTTAGACTACATGAAGGAAACAGTCGATCATCCCATCCATACTAGGCTGAAACATGAAATCCAGATGTGTCTTTCAGTAGAAGCTAACATACATTCAGACGTGGTTGTTATGGATTCAAGCATATTATCTTTGCTGTGAGGACTTTCCCCAGTGACAGGCTAAAGAACGCTGTTACGGCAACTCACAAATGCAGCCTCACTGAGGCTGTATTCAAAGTGGTTCACTTACTGTATTCGCTCACTCTTGATTACCTATGTAGGGAACATAGTGTCAATGGACACTACATTCCAAGATGCTCTGTTGGAATATATATTCCATATTCCACATATATGGAAAGCTCAGCAACAGTTTTAGCAGGTTTATCAGTTTCAAAACACTGTGGTAGAAAGTCAGAGTAACAGTTGTGAACACTGCACACATTCAGATGCCTTCAGAAATGTAAGAATTTTATGACCATGATATCCACTAATATATGTCTTGGTTGCTGTGGTAAAAAATACCCCAGGTAAACTACAGAGGCCAAACAAATCATGCGTCATTTTCAATAGCCATGTGTGTTGGTAAACAAGAGAATCCTTAAATAAACAACTGACATTGATAGACTCCATAGGTTTGTTTTTTCAGTCACCCTCCTTTGCAGTGGTTGGAGTGGCTTGTCATATATGCATTTCAGCTTCCAGCATTGCTAGCAAAATATCACTGATTATATTTATTTTGGCATTTCTCTACAGCAGTGAAGTCAGTTGTTTGTATAACTGTTGAAAGAAATCAACAAAAGAAAGCATTTTAAAAATTCTCATATTCTGATCCCTTTTGCGTGAATGTTATGAGTGCAGACACAAATATCAGCTGCTCCCACAACATGAAGTGCTACCAGCGCATAATGCATTGGTACCATTTTCTCTCAGTTATGATTATTGTTCATGTAGTTTGCAAACAAGAATCTCCTATCAAAATGTGACATTGTCATAATATCACTTGAGCAACAGCCTTTATTTGCAAATCAGACAGTAAACCAGTGTGTCTGTGTTACTTATACTTAACTGCGTTAATTGTATTATTACACGTAAGGTCATAGGCACCTTAACTGTGCATCAGAGATTTATTTTTAAAATGGGAATTGGGAGGAATGTTGATCCTTATATAACATTATTTTGCGGAAGCATTTCTGAATAGTGAGTCAAGAATCACGTTACAATATATGAATGATGGGAACAAAAATATTTCGCCGCACTAGTTGCCAGTACATTCTCCGACAGGTCAGTATTTCAGAAGAGATTTTAGAAAATATCTGAATCTGAAGGAAATGAGGGTTATGAAAGATCAGTTTAGCATTAAAGCTTCTTGATCAGTTTTAGAAGATTATACAAAAAGCCAACGTGAGGTTTTACAAGTTAAAGAAGCTTTCCAGCATGTCTTTATAAATTGGTACCATTTTATCTGGGCCTATTGTTTTCATTTATTTTTTTAATCAAATAAATGATTGGAATAGCTACAAATGTTCAGTAAAGCTTTACATTAACTGCACCTTCATAATGCACTCATTATGCATTCATAGAACATTCAGTGCACCTTCATAATGCATTCTTAGAACATTCGTAAGCAGCATGCAAGTACACCGTAACATCCCATCCTAACAGCTTAAACATACATTTACAGTGATTATACAGTTATAATGTTTGTTATTATTACATAATATTTGTTATTAATGTATAGAATTTAGATGATTAGTGGTCATTGTCAACACACCACAGCACACAGTGCGCAACAACAAAATGTGTCCTCTGCATTTAACCCATATGTGACTTTCGTGACATAGCAGGGGGCAGCTAATTCAGTGCCTGGGGAAGCAGTGCTTGGGGACGGTACCTTGCTCAGGGTACCTCAGTGGTGACTGACTGGTGGGGGATTCAATCCTGCAATCTTTCAATTACAAGTGCGCTTCCCTAACCATCAAGCCACCACTGCCCATATTAAGGGATGTTAGGTTAAGGTATACATACATGATGTTTATGAATGTTTTAAGAACACTTAATGAATGCGTTATGAAGGTGCAGTTGGTGTAAAGCGTTACCAAATGTTCTTGTCACTGTTTACATATAATGAGCAGATATCTTGCATTACAACCATTTAACAGAACAAAGCTTCCCAGCGGGTATACATGCACACTTGGCTTAGGCTTGCCCAGTCTGTTTTTTCCCCATAGTATTTCCACCTTTCTTTGTTATTCCTTTATCTCATCTTCTCCCACTCTCTCTGCAGTACGGCAGAATTTCATATTCTTGTTTTGTTTTTCAGTTCTTCACGTCTCACTTTCAACCTTATTCCATGACAAAGTGTGCAGAATGTGCACATTTCAATACACTATAATATACTATAATATAATATTGTGTGAAGATTTCTTAGCAATGGGCATCTTACGGTTTTCACTGCACTCTTATAATTAATAAACTGTAATTGTTATAAGATGTAGTATAGTTATAATTTTTGCTTAAGCAATTCAGTATCATTCTTTCACATTACTATATGATTCAATGTTTAAATTATGAGATTAGATAACTGCATTTGCTGTTCTCCTCCAGTAAGTACATGATGATCCATATCTGCCATATCAGTTTCTGAGATCTTCCGTTCTTAACCATGTTTGTTTTATCAAAGCCTTTAGAACAAGATACAAATGGCAGACAAAAAGATAACAACCAGACAAAAAAAAGAGAAATGCGTTTGGAAAGTGAATTTATACGACAGGATGGAAACAGAAGTTGAACATTAGATTGGTGGGTAATGTGGCCACTTCTGAGAGTGCGGCCTTTGCCCATTGGCTGCTGCTTCGCCAGTTACTCTGGTTTCCACCCACATTCTGTTCATGTAAATTACTGAGTACTTTAATTTTTGTCTAAACAAAAAGGTGGATGTATATCAAAGTGCCCTGTGATACACTGCTTGGCCATTTATATTAAGCTTCATCTCATACCTTCAGACATATATAATGCTATCCCACTAATATTAGTTATAATCATTCATTCATTCATCCATCCATCCATCCATCCATCCATCCATCCATCCATCCATCCATCCATCCATCCATTTCCTTTTATCCAGAACAGAGTCCAATTGGCGTTGCGCAGAGGACACACACTGTGATAGGATGCCAGTCCATCACAGGGCATACACACCCAATTACACATTGCGGGCACCAATCCAGATTTCCTTAGCCCATGGGAGGAAACCAGAATGAATAATTTTAAATAATTACATTAAAAAAAGAACATAATATTCTTGGTTATGTGACTGTCTCAAGTTTTTGATGAGTAATATTCATGAAGTCTTTACACTATTTTGTTGGAAGCAGAAATTATGTAGAAAATCAGAAGTTAATTAAATCGAGTTGATTGCAGATGATGATGACCCTAGGGATAAATAGGTAGAAGACAGATGGATGGATGGATGGATGGATGGATGGATATTCGGATGAAGGTTAGAATTTTTTATTGTATCCTGTCTGGAGACCTGAGGGATCATTGGGCACAAGACCTGACAATAAAGGTGGATTAGTTCAGGTCAGGTGTTTTTCATCTGTCTTGTCTGGCTTTGTGACAACAAAACTCTTTTTAACTGGACTCTTTGAGTCCCACATTGTGACACGCTGGTTGTTTTTAACTCTGCATTTTTGAACCATTCAAGGTGAGACAGCCCTTACGAAAATTAACCATGGTTTTACTATGATTAAATAACCGTGGTTTACAATGGTTTGCTGTTTTTCATGGTTTTTTGGGTAACAATGGTAGTTATGACTATGGTTTTATCATGGTTTCGCTACAGTTAAACCCTACTATAATCTTGGTCATAAACCATGGTCTTTGTTTTACCATGAAGTGCTATGGATAAACCATGGTAGTACTATGGATAGTACCAAAGTACCATGAGGTACCATAGAAAAAGTACAGTTACTGCATAAAAACCATAGGAAACCATAATGAATTTTCATAAGGGAGGTTCCCTGTAAGGAACAGGACAGGGTCAGACAGCAAGAGGACAGAGAAGAATGGTGCACTGAGGTTTGCTATCCAAAGTCTGCACCTCTCCATGTGTTTCCCTGCCAGTAACTCACAAATAACAATGCATGTCTGTACAGATTGCCAAGATTACCAAAGATTATCACTGGGAGGTAAAAAAAAAAAACACTGGCACACTAAAGAACTGTTGATACCAAAATAAGCTGCCCCAGAACGAAGGGAGAGGGGAATGTTTGGGAGGAAGCCAGTTTGTTAAGGAACACTGACAACACACAGTACAGATTGTCATTTGTGCATTTGTGTTGCATCATCAATTTTCTTGCTAATACGCTATGCATTGTAAGCTTATTTGCTTTAAAATATCCTTCTGGTTTGACATAAATTTTTAGGAGGCACTAAATATGTCTGAAAGAAATAAACTTAATCTTGTTCCAGCACAAAAGGACAAAAAACAATAAGATTTGTTTTTTAGCATGACAATTCTGTTTTTTTTCTTGTAAAACTGAATTCCCCTGAGTGGGAAATGTTGGTCAACCGGTACATTTCACTCCCTGGATTTCATTCTGTTGAATAACAGGGTTTTCTGGCACAGATGATCTATTGACTGCTTAAAAATTCTAGATTCCAATCTTATCGTTTCACCAGTAGACATAAGGGCTGCTTCATCTGAGAAGTTTAAGTGTTTTGGGAGAAGAGAAAATAGGAATATATTACTATTACTGGATGATTATTTGGAAATAATTTTCAGGAAAGAAATATTTAGAACTTGGGTCATGATTTAACGACCCAGGATAAAACATGGATCAATTGCTGCCCAAGAGCACATTGGGGATTAAGGGTGTTGCTCAAGGGCCCAATGGAAATGTGACTATACTGGCAAGGACTGAACAGGCAATCTTCCCATCACAGGCACAGAGACCAGCAGAGGTGGAAATTTCAGGTCCAGAAAGTATAAATCCAGACCAGGATTTTGTTTCAACCAACCAGTTGAGTACTCTGTGACTGTGACTCTTTATGCTGAACTGGTTGGTTGAAACAAAATCCTGGTCTGGATTTGTACTTTCTGGACCTGAAATCGCCACCTCTGGAGCTAACAAGTGTAACCTCCATACCCAATCACAGGCCTGCGTTAGACACTTACTACATCTCTCCTTCGAGGGGGAGCCCAATAGCCAAACAGTCTTACTTTTAGAAGATGACTCACTGCTTATTTGTCTGTTTAGTACAGACAGCGGCTACTAAAAACAGCAGGTTGGGTGGCACAGAAGCACACGTTTCGAAACGGACTCAACTCAGACTGAACCAATCGATGCTTGCAGTGCAGACAGTAATGAATAGCGAGATAGAGAGTGTGACATTTAATCTAGGCACGGATTTAAGAAACGGCATGAAAATAAGCTGTGCTGCATTTGCAACATGTGATATAAATTATCTGTACAATAAAAAAAAAATCAATGCCCCCCTTAGCCTCTGTGGGTGTGCTGCCTCCATACGGGCCACACACTGAAGGACATCCCTGATGCCTACAGGGTACACGGCCCGGATGGCCATCCGCAAGTGGGTGGGAAGGTAGACGGCGCCGACGGAAGGGGGGGTGGAGCTTCACCTTCCTGCTGGACACCTGCTCCTCCCGCACCAGGTCCTCGCCCCCGCCCCGTGGCAGAGTGGGCATTTGCCGCACCTCGCTCCTCTTTACAGTCTGCCGCCGAACTGTGTGGCTGATTGGGGGGGTGTTGGGTGGACAGGAAGAGGAGAGATGGGGAGCCATGTCAGCAGGAAATGCTGTTGTCTGAGCCTGCTAACACCAACATTAACATTATAGTCCAGACTGACAGTATCCAGAATCACAAGGAGGCAAATTCTGTATCGTTAAAGATGTTAGGGAACGACAGAAGCTCCTCCAGGAACCTGAGACACAGTGTGTTGGGGGGGTCACGTCTCGGGTAGCGCAGAGTCACAGGGTGTGAGGAGGGCAAGGGCGGCGGATCAGGTATGCCATCTGGGACAGCCTCAGGTTTCAGGCGTGCAGCAGGTGGGGGTGGGGGGGTTTCCTACAGAATGCCACCTTGCATGGTAGAGATGTGAATGCACCCCCAGACGGCTCCCTGCCACGCTCAAATGCTTGGTCCTGCCTGGCCATGACCAATACCTTCCTCGATCCTGAGCGGTAGCAGTGGGGTCAATGGGTTTTCCAGTCTCCCTCAGTTCAAGTCTCCAAGCCTGACACTGAAAGGGAGATGTTCCCCCAGGCCCCACCCCCCGGGCCGCACTCCCCCGGCTCACCTGCGGGACGGCAGGGGGATCCTCAGGAAGGTCTTGTAGCGCAGCAGCTCACGGTGGAGCTCCAGGAAGTGCTTCTCCTTACGCTTCACCAGCCAGGTGAAGGAGCCGTGCCTGAGCTCTATCCGGAAAACGGCTGGCACCTGCGGGGGGCGGGGGGCGAGCAGCGGATCAGACCCCATCAACGGCCCTGCTGACTGCAGGCCATGGTCCCTGCTGGACCCTGGCCACGCCCCCGACTGACCCCAGGTACGCCCCTGCTGGTCCCCGCTGGACCCTGGCCACGCCCCCGACTGACCCCAGGTATGCCCCTGCTGGTCCTCACCGGACCCTGGCCACGCCCTCGACTGACCCCAGGTACATTCCTGCAACTGCCGACCCACCTTGGACAAGCTCCTTTGGTGGCTGGCCTTGAGGCGCTCCTGGGCCGTCGTGAAGCGCTCCACCTCCAGGATCTTTGCAGTAATGGGCAACTTGTTGAGGAACACGACGGCCTCCGTCTCCTTGAAACCCGTGGTGTTGTAGATGGCCGAGAAGGGGAGCCATGGGTCTGTTCGGGGCAGGAAGGGCCGGTTTAGGGGGGGGGGGGGCTGTCATTTCCTTATGGGAGCCCAGTACGCTTAGCATACTACCCTCTGTTGTGATACCCACTATGCTGCACCCTTAGTACTCACCCATCCAGAGGACCAGCAGTGGGCTGCACCAGCTATACATAAGTCTGATAGTAAGGTTGTGTGCCAAGTGGACCTTAAATCAAACTAGCCAGTTATAAACTGGCACCGTGTTCTTAGTCTGCTGCACCAATGCGTCGTAGTTAGTAGCAACAAAGAAAAAAATATTGTAAACGTCATTCTGTGCAACACCATGAACAACCATTCAATATCATGGTCTGACATTTCCGGAAAGAACTCGCTGTTCCACATGCCGAGTTTGGGTTATACTTAGATACCAACTTGTTTTCTCTATATTCGAGAGAAGAATGTCAGGCACAGCTGTAATGAAACCTGCAGTGCCACCATCAACGGTGTGACAGAAGTAGTGTGTTTGCTAGGTAGCTTGCTAGGTGTGTTTATCACATCTGTGGCTATGACCAAACTTCTGCTTAACTGGTGCAACCCACTGAGGTACTCTAACCACTACGCCATCTGCTGTCATACCCATTACATTACAGATCTCACTGACGATATTTACAGCGGAAGTTCAGCATTCTAATCAATGCAACCCCCGCAGCTATATCCATTAAATTACAGCCGTCATTGCTGATATCCCCGTTAAGGGGCTACACTGTAATGTGACGTATTCAGGGGATCATCGGGACCTGCTTATGGCCCAATAAAGGCGGCCGCACATGTGCTCACCGGTGGGACTGCAGTCTGTGGTGTCAATCTCTCCCTCCTCGCCATCGCCAAAGGCCAGTTCTCGTGTATCCAGGTTCTCCATGATCTCAGTCATGTCTGTAGCTACCAGGCGCAGCGTGCTGGTCGTGGACTCGGCTGGGCGCAGCATGGCTAGCACACGGCCCCTGGGGCAGGAGTCACCTGGGGAAGGAGTGGGGTCAGAACACGGACCACACCCCCAGGCGTCAGCGGGTACGGAGAAGGCAGCAGGGACAATCCCAGGAATGGCTCTCAATGGCGCCCCCTACCATCATTTGTGAATGGTAAACAAGACAAAACAAATACTGCAATCAGCGCTCCTCTGGGGCCCCGCTGACCATCACGGCGCACACAGGACCTAGAACCATGAGCAGACCGCAGTCAGTCGCAGGCTAGCAGACAAATGGAGGAGGGATGTAGGGCAGGCTCTGGAATGCACATGTGCTGTGGCTTAGGAGGAAGCTGGGGGGGGTGGGGGAGG
>JAODKF010000089.1:25592275-25605034 GCA_026779585.1 Mormyrus proboscirostris
CCCCACCCACCCCAGTTACATCATAAGAACAGTCCAGGAGTTATATGGTATCCAAAACAGTTCAGCTGAAAAGCTTTTGCTGAACTTCTGTGACTTTCTTGGCAGATTCCTGAATGCAGAAAAAAAAAAACTGTGACACGAACCAACTCTGCCCCCTGGTGACCAAATGAGCGAATGGCACTCACCCGGGAAGGCAGGCGAGTCCTAATTCAACCAGACTAGGTCGCTTAGGACGCAAATGCGATATCGTGGGAAAATAAGCAAGGTGTGTAGAGCAGCTGCATGGTGAAAACAGTTCAATGGCATTCAGTATCGCAGAACATGTATGTTCAAAGTGACAGTGGTCAGCAGACACATTTCAGACATGGCGACTAAATACAGGCAAGCGATATAACAGGAAGTGAAGTTTCCACACCAAGGCTGTTCAACGAGGAGAGTGTGACACAGCAGCACTGAGAGGTCCGGCTGATGATGCGACACGCAGGAACAGGCCCAGGGCCCAGCCCAGCCTGGGAGGGACCTGCAGTCGGACTCCTGCCAAAACGATCCAAAGCGTGCAGCTGTATAAGCAGAAACTACCTAAGGCTCCTTTGAGATACGATCACTACGTTAGCAGCTCGAGAAGTGTAAACATCACACCCACCAAAGCAAACTGTTGGTATCCGAAAGTCGATACATGAGCTGGGCTGCAGTGAGGCGGCCAGCTGGACCACATCTGTCACCTGTCACATTATAACCATTACTGGCAGGGGAGTTTGAGGGGCACAGGAAGAGAGGACTCACCACAGCCCTGCTCAGACTAGAATTCTATCCACCATACCTCCTGTTGCTATACCCAGCACATTACAGCCCTCACTTACAATCCAGACTATAGTGCTCTGACCACGATGCCCCCTGCTGTGATACTCAGTACATTACAGCCCTCATCACAATCCAGACTGTAGTGCTATCCCCCCCCCAGCCTTCTGCCCTGTTTATTCAGCCGCGCTGTGGCCTTGGCCAGCCGCGCTGTGGACACCCACCCACAAAGTCAATCTAGCGCGGCCCACACTGTTTACTCTCAGCTGGAATGATTCGCATCCCGTGGCTTCCTTAAGCCTTAAGACAGAGACGACATAACGCAGCATAAACAGGGGCGTGAGCTGTTAAGCAGCCCTCATTTAAAGCACATCACACCACCACCACCCCCAGCTTCCAACATAGCAGCTCACTCTGTCCACCTCACAGTTCCCCGGCCGCTGCCTGTGGGTGTGAGACCCTTAATTAGAGCAGGTGCCTGTCCACCCATTGTGACATCATGTGCAGGACATGCTGAGGAGACAGGGTCACACCCTGATTGGCTGATAAGGAGCTTTTCACTGGCTTCCAGGTGAAACTTACTTTACTTGCTCACTCACCATGTGTGGCAATTATCAATTTTCTTTAAGAGACTCTTTTTAAAAGCAAGTAAATGCTGGACAGGATTTGTCCATTGATTGTTTTTCATTCAGCTGCACTGTAAGGCAGCTAGATCCAGAAACCCTGCCTCATGGCACAGGGACCACAGGGACAGACCCACAGGGCTGTCAACTTTAGTCAGCCGGCTGGCTTGAGATTTTTGATTTTAGACAAATCCGCGCGCGCATTTACACCTATGTGACAGTTTTATTACCTTGTAAATAGTCTGTAGGGTTTGCAAACTACCCCAACGCTTCTGATGCAGCTAATTTTAGGCTTTTAGTGTAATAATGTAAATTTGCCGCAAGATGTCTTGCGCAAGCGTGAGAGTCTGAAAGCGTGAGTGTCATGCCAGATGCGCGAGAGCCCTGGACCCAGCCCGGATACATCTCCCAGTGTAGGAGGATCCTGATCACTTCCTGCCTTTCCCCCAGCACAGAAATTCGCCTGTGGGAAGCTTAGTGCGCTTCTGTTCATATACGGTAAATGGACCTCAGCTGACTTATAAAATGCATAAGCCATTGTTATGATACAAGGGTGTTACTTTGGGCTGAGTATTGGGGGTAGGGTGGTGCAGTCTCACTCTATTTATTTAATGTTTTGCTAAATGGTCATTAAATGGCTGTTTCACATGAATTTTATGGAAAGGCGACATACCAAAACAACAAGATATGCATATTCCAACTATGGGTTGCAGTAGCCACTTTTGATTACTGTGGCAGTATGAGCGCATCGCTTTCCGACAGTTTAACCCGGCGACGGACCGCTAGCATTTTGAAGTTCCTAAGTTTCATCGGCCCTACCGTTCCCGGTTCGCAATATGCGAAGAGGTAGAAAACATACCTTATGAAGCGAAAAGCAGGTGCTGCCGAAGCTCCAGCAGGTCGGAGGCTAGAGTGATTAGTGGATAGCGTGCGTGCGCGCTGCGCCTCGGGCTGGGCAGGGCATCCGTCCGCTCCTTCTGCAAACGAACCGCCCAGCACGGAGTTGCTGTATGTCTTTATTTTAATGTGCTACGGACCCACCGCGCATACGGAGAAGCTAGGGGCATTGGCAACCGTAGCGGGACCTAGTCTGCTAGTTTCCATATTACTTTCTTGAATTTTGCTTTACTCACTGGAATACACGTGCTGGTCGTCCAGCGTCCCTTTATCGTGCACAGCGCTATATTTCATGTGGGTGAGACATCGCGCTGGAGAGAAAAGGCAGCCCTGCCTGCTTTCATCTCCCCGCACGCCGTCGCTCATGCCTCGAACATTTTGCTCTTGGTGATCGCCCTGGTACACCGGCGGCCATCAGATGTGTCTAACCGTTCCTTGGATACCCTAAGACCCGATTAGTCAATAAGAAAAGTCTTTGGATTTTGTTGTGTATGCACGCCTGACTGCCCAGTTTAATTTAGACTAATTCACGGATTTCCAGAGAGAAATTGCCAAGCCACCAACCACAGGCCTAATACGTTTACTATAAATTAAATTAGCTTGACATAAGAAGCCTTGTTTCTTGCCGTGACTGCATTCCCGGTAAGCCACCAATCCTCCCCCATTTCAACAGTGTACCATCGACACCCTGCGACACACACAAGACTAAGAAACTATTTGTAGTGTAACTCGCTAGATACAGAAAGAGATAAGTCAAACTGTGGCTGGAGACACAGCTTCCTCCCCAACCTCCTCCAATAACACGTCAGTGTGCACCACTTTCATTTTCCTTCAAGTTTCTGGCCAAGTCATATCTTACCGTGTGTGTTTCTGTTTTGAAATAGGACGTCAGCAAAGCACGCTTCGACATTTTGGCACTTATAATCACAGCACAAATTAATTGGAAGAGAAAGTTCACAGAAATTAAAGATTCGAAGTTCCAAGAGGCACAAAAACCTGGGGAAATCAGTTATGCGTTACATATCCTGTCCAGACTCCGTAATAAACTGGTTTTACTGGACTCGCAGGTATGCTGCTGTGAAACCAGATTTCATTTTGAAAGCCTCACAGTTTTCTTACTCGCATCATCTCATGACCAGTTTCTAACCACCAGTTAAGTCGCATTCATCAATCACAACATCGTTCCCGAAAAACAGCGTCAGGGGACTGCAAAGAACATCAGGTCAGGTCAGGTTGGGGAGCATGCACTGATACAGCGCGTTGCCGCACCCACCACACAGCGGAACTCCTCGGGATCCCGGCCGGCAGATACATGGTCCAGTCCCACCCTCTGGAAATGGCCATCCTTCTGCCGCATGCAGCCAGGTGTTACATGGGCGTCCCCGCAGCCTGGTCCAGCCGCCTGGGTCCCCAGCAATGAGGATCCTGCGAGCCGCATCACCCTCAGTGAACGCGCCACATGGCTGTAGTGCAGTAACTGACGCTCCCTCACAATACAGGCAATGTGACACATTCGGGACTCACTAAGTGAAACCAGCGGTACCCAAGGATTCTCCGAAGAGACACAGCACCGAAGGAGTCCAGTCTTCGTCTCAGCTCACTGGATAGCGTCCAAGTCTCACAGTAATACAGCAAGACAGGGAGCACCAGGACTATAAAAACTTGGACCTTTGTCCTCTTGCAAAGATATCGAGAGCGCCACACACCCTTAGTGACCCCCCATGCTCTCCCAATCCGTCTGCTGTCAACAGAGACAAGAATGTCATACCGAGGCAGGTAAATTACTCGGCAAGGTCGACATTCTAACATCACTTTAAATTAATACTAAAAACAGACGATGTGCAGGCAGTTTCCAGTTTGCGAACGAGACCCGTTCCCTAAGTCTGTCTTAAAGTCGAATGTGTAAGTAAGTCAGAAAAATAACAAAAAACGTACATAATAATAATCTTATATATAGTAATACACTAACAATAGAAGTAACTACATCTGGTACTGTACAGTACCTCAAGTCCAGGAACGTCGGCAAACCGTTGAAGAAGTGATGTTTTCTTGAGCGTTAAATAGTGCGTGTGTTCGTTATTATGGATAATTGTATTTAACCCGATTTTTTAATAAGCCTATAACTGGCATTATGGCAGTACAAGTTGTCCGTAAGTCGGACGTCTCTTGTAAATGCATACGGCGCCATCGTGTGGCAGTAATGTTTAAAGACGAAAAAAACATTCATTCACATCAACAGGTGCACCAGCTGGTCGTAAAAACAGCCTTTTTTTATTTTCCAAAACTCATCGTCGTTTTCTTTGATTTCATTTCCTATCGGTTTTAACTCGGTCTAATAATATTTTGTAATAAGAAGTAAACGAACCAGGTAATAGCTCCGGAACGAGTGTTGGGACTCCTTTTCTCTGTTTCACTAGATATACTGACTCTCTTAGGTTTTATTTATGTATCCTTAATTTCCTCATAATAATCTCCCTTAATCCTCAAACTAATTTCTTTAGCTCGCTCTTTTGGGTTTACCCATAGTCAGTACACAGCTGTAGTATTTATGGTCGCTCAGACGGTAGCAGCGTAGACTCACGACTCTTCGATTGTGGGTTCGATTCACATTCTCGAGTTTGCCTGTTTTCCCAGGTCTGTGCAGTTTTCTCCTCAGTTAAGTGAATATGCGGGTATACGGTGACTTCCAGCGGCCCTGAACGCATTTTCGTAGATAGCGCCCCCCCCCATACCCTAGGGAAGTGCGCATGTGTGAGCAAGGCATTTTCTCCGCACCTTCAGCCCCGCGCAGAAGACAGTTGACTGTGGAAGAGCAAAGACTTCCCACATCACCTACCAGTTCCCCTGTCATCGATCGTATTCGCGGCTTTTCTGACATTGGCTTTAACGCCTTTTTTGCTGGCTTTATGGTGCTCATAGTAAATCGCACTGTGATCCTGATATTAAAGAAATATAAGCTACAAAAGACAAAATGTGTACAACCGGAGACTGTAAACTCAGACGGTTGATTATCAAAGTGGCATTTCCATTGTACATGCCGAAGACCGGAATTCGAGTAAATGTGTGGATACGTAGCATTTGATTCTGTTCGCAGGTGAGATCATACTTTTGCAAGGCTAATATCAGTCTGGGATTTATTAATGACTTATAGATCTCATATATGTCCGCTCCGTGATGTCTGTGTCGGTTGGTATCTGTGGCTCGGACTGGGAGATGGTGAGTTAGGGATGCCGTCGCTGTAAACTTCATTGAGGTGCTCACATATAGTACCCCCAGGATGAATAACTGGACTGATCATCCAAACGGCTCGTGTAACTGCAGCCTAAAGAACAGAGACTTATGGGAAAATGGGACGGACTGGCATAGCGAATACCCCGTGAACTTGTTCCCTGTTCCCATCTTGACCGGAATAACCATCACATGCGCACTGCTCTTCGTAATAGGAGTCGTGGGAAACGTGATGACTATTTTAGTGGTCAGTAAGTATAAGGACATGAGGACGACCACCAACCTGTACCTGTCCAGCATGGCTTTATCGGACTTGCTGATCTTCCTGTGTATGCCCCTGGACCTGTACCGGATCTGGCGGTACCGTCCGTGGAATTTCGGCGAGCAGCTCTGCAAACTCTTCCAGTTCGTAAGCGAAAGCTGCACCTACTCCACCATACTGAACATCACGGCGCTGAGCGTGGAACGCTACTTCGCCATCTGCTTCCCGCTCCGGGCCAAGGTGGTGGTGACTAAGGGCCGGGTGAGGGCTGTCATCTTTACCCTGTGGGTGGTAGCCTTTTTCAGCGCGGGTCCCATATTCGTGCTGGTCGGGGTCGAACATGAGAACGGAACTGACCCATGGGAGACTAACGAGTGCAAGGCGACGGAGTACGCCATTCGTTCGGGACTGCTGACCGTCATGGTGTGGGTCTCGAGTGTCTTTTTCTTCCTGCCCGTCTTGTGCTTGACGATCCTCTATAGTCTTGTCGGGAGACGCCTGTGGAGAAGAAAGCGGGAGTCCATGGGGCCCAATATCTCAAGTCGAGACAAGAATAATAAGCAAACTGTAAAAATGCTGGGTAAGAAATTTGGCAGATGAGTGTTTTATACTGACTGTCCCCGACTTAGCACTAGGTTCCGTTCCGACAGAATGGTCGTACATCGAAATTGAAGTATGCCGGTGTTCTGACAAGTTGAGCTACCTATCGAGACGTACTATAAAGCCTTTTCGCGCATGTGCAGTTCCACCGTTTGGGAGTTAGGGTTAGTTTTTAGGTGTTAGGGTTATCGATTAGCACTACATTTACATTTACAGCATTTGGCAGACGCGCTTAGCCAGAGCGACTTACATAAGTGTTTTAAGACTCTGCTATGATTTTTTTAGTAGCTTAACTCGACAAAGTAGCTCAACTCGACAGAGCACCGGAATAGAATATCGCACTGACTTTTAGGTCAGTCTGAGACTGCCAGATGCCTACTGTCCAGTATTTTCCAGCGGCAACTATCGTACGGTGCGCAGTGCGCACTAGATAGCCTACCATGTACGACGTTCGATTTGTCTTTTCTACATAGATTTAGACCATGCTGCATTATATAAAAACGCATTTGGTCGTATGTGCAAGTCCTCGTAAATCACATAGCTTGTATGTCAGTAGCAGTCTTTAATTATTTGCTATTTGCAATGACATTTGCGACCAAGGGATGATTTTGACCGAATTGCGCACACTGCGCAAACTTTGTCCATGGAAGTTCAAATTACTGGGGTCTTGTTCATTTAATTTGCCATTCAGAAAATTGATTTCCACTTAGTTCTCAGTTACTGAAAATGATATCTAGCATAAGCTTAGCTAAAACAGGGTTATCGCGACTGTCTTGTCACTAATTAGAAATTAGTCGCATTCCCGGAGAGTTTTTTATTTAATGGTATAGATTTCGTAGCATACTCAGAAAACCAAGATACAATCAGTCGACTGACTGAAGTGAAACGCAAAAGTTTCTGCTCCGATAGCAGCCTTCTTTTGTCTACTAAAGTGCCGCAAAATTTCAATATCTTTGTCTGTCTATTCCGCTAAAAACGAAGGCTTGTGATGTGACAGTGTGTTAAATTGGACTTATAATACAACTATACAGACAGGAGAACACAGGTCATTCAGTTTCAACCAAGATACATTTTACCTGGCTATAAACGCATACACTACGTTTATTCATTAGGCCTATTTGCCCTTAGGACTTAAAACATAAGCATACCAAAAAACATAATGATACGCTGAAGATGAACAGCATAGAGGAACCCTAGAATAATTAAGCCAGCGATGTCTTCGCGTAACCCCGAGGAAAACAGTTTAGCGCCCTGCCACACAAACGGTCAAGTCTATATCGGATTTCAATTGAAATAATTGTGATAAACGAATAATTGTTCCCATAGCATTTTCACTTTAAAGACAAGTTTTTGTGCTAATGATGCTGTATACAACGGAGATGCATGGATGCGGAATAACGAAGCCATTCGGGGCATGTAATTTCATTCATCTTCATTCCTTTAAGCGTATCCGCTCGCCGTCTCTTTGCAGTGGTCGTCGTGCTCGCCTTCGTCCTCTGCTGGCTGCCCTTCCACGTGGGGCGCTATCTGTTCTCCAAGTCCTCCGAGGCGGGCTCGCCCCTCATGTCACAGATCAGCGAGTACTGCAACCTGGTCTCCTTCGTGCTATTTTACCTCAGCGCTGCCATCAACCCCATCCTCTACAACATCATGTCCAAGAAGTACCGGGCGGCCGTCTGCAAACTTTTCAGGTTGAGGCGGACGCGGCGGAGGCTGGTGTCTACAATGAAAGGGGACAGCTCCGCTGGCTGGACGGAGTCCAGTCTGAGCACCTAACCTATCTCGAGCTCCGTGGAAATGGTTACCCCGACAGGTAGCCAGCTTATAAGTATGGAGAAGTTCTGACATCAGACGGTCCTCTCCGCTTTTGGTCGACTGTGAGAAGCTTATGGACCGAGACCCGAAACGGCCTGATGCTTCAAACGTGCCTGAAATCGCCTGAAGCCAAATACTTACGGACGCAAAATCTTAAACCAAATAAAACTAACTACTTTTCTTTACTCCTCATACTGCTGTCGTCAAGAAACGCGTTTTTGTAACTAAAATCAGAAGATTGTGCTCGATATATTTATCAACACCATCAGTAACTACCTATTCATAATAAGGTGCCCTTACTTACATCACCAGAGTATCCATTTACCAATGTTTAAGCATCTACAATGTATCAAACATGGATGCCTTAAAACGAATTTGAGAACTGGATGACAAAGTTAGCACTATAGGCATTGTTGCCAGGAGATAGGCGCCTCTTAAACGTTGCCGTATTTCTGTGTCGGCGGGGATCCGCGTTACTTGGGCTGGCGCGCTTTTGTCAGTGCGCAGTATGAAGTCAGCGAAGCGCACTTAACCCAGCGCAAAAACAGCGCGCGACTTTTAACGCAGAAATCTGAGTGCTTGGACATGCGGGATTAATTGAATTCACGCTGATCCGCTCTGTTTCCCCAGTTGCGCTTTATTTGTTATTCTCGACTGGGTATTACCTGTCTTGTATTTAGTCAAAAATTGCTCCTAAAACGCGTTGCCTGTTGTAAAGGCATCGGCGTAGTTATGTTTAAATTTATATTTATAAGTAACGCCCAACGGCGTTTTGGGAGACTGGGATCAAACCACGTACATTTCGAGACATTTGTAAAGGTTTGTGACGTTCAGCTTATTTGGTATATGATCTTTGTAAAATAAACAAAAATGATTAAAAAAAAAAAAAACTCTGTACCTGATATGCGCACAAACGTGAATGAACCAAACTGATGTAGAGGTGCATATAGTTCACGTCCAGAAAGTAAAAATCCAGACGAAGGTTTTGATTGAACTAACCAGCTGATTACTCTGAGATTGTGACGCAGATCGTTGGTTGAAACAGAAGTTTAGTTTGGATTTTAACTTTCCGTACCTTAGATGTCCGCCTCTGTATGTTTGTATATATTGTCGGTGGTCTATATACTGTACATAATTTTACGGTGTTTGTGTTGATATTTTGTAATAGAGCGGACACCTCCATAAAAACCTACGTGAAGTGTTATGTCTTGGGGCTTTTATTCTCAACTTTGGAGGTTGCTCTTCAGTCTAAGTGGACACAAAACACTAGACAATCCACCCAAGATCTTTAGGGTAGAAGATTTATTCATACAGCAAGGTTACCCACAACATGAAACCTCCAGGAAGGGGGGTGGAGGTGCAACAGAAACGTGATAAGGAAGCAGGTTTGAGTAACTACTTCCTCACCCCGACCCCCCGCTGGAAAGCACACACCCCCTCAGTCGCTATTACTTGGTTTTCAGTTGAGATTGACTCACTGTCATAGCCAGGGGTCTAGACTCATGCTGGGCTGGCGACTCAGTAGCCCCCCCCCCATGATGTCAGCGGCGAGCCTCCCCACACAAGTCTCTCCACAGATTAGTGGCTTCCACAGCAAACTCCATCTATCTCCCCCCCAGCCTGGATCGAATTTCGCTGTAATCTTGCACAGCCTTGGAGCTCCAGTGGTGGGCGCTGTTTTGATCATGTGCAACCCGCCATTCAGCCAAACAGCGACATCCCCACCTACAAATCACGTATCTAGAGTCAAGGTGCACCTCCCAATGGAGGCACAGCCCAAGACAGGCTGGGTCAACAACTTGACCGAGGCACCAGGCACTTTGGGTTCCCCAGTGCTACTGCAGGAGCCACATATCAATGCTACAGGGGAGCGGAAAAAACTAAAATAATGTACACTCTCCAAGAAGCGCCTCATAATGACTTGAACTTCTGCATTTAGTTCCAGGGCATTGTGACATCATCTAGTGTCCATGTTTGCCATAATATAGTCCAAATCAAACAAAAACTGAAAAGAAGAAATGGGTTTGGGCCAAACCCAGAGAGAACGAGGACCCTCAACATAGAGTTCAGGCTTCACCAAGCTCCACCCAAGACATCCTTCCCACTTTTCTTGCCTGCTGATAGGGCGTTCCTGATGTCCATCACTGCAAATCAAACTCTGCATCAATGTTGACAGCAGTTATTTGGGCTTGAGGTCAAAATGGTGCGGAGGCGAGTGTTGGGGCTCCAGAAAGAGACGGTAAGTCAGTGATCTGCCCTGAAACGCAATGCCAGCCTGCCTCCCTCCATTATACCAAAAAGCAAGGGGTCGCAGTAGAGATCAAATTAAACTATCAGGCTGAGGAAAAAGTAGATAGATCAAGCTTTGGTGAATCATTCCACCCGATATCCCCTTTTCCCCCAAAAACGGAAATCAGCACCAAAGGCATTTCCAGAACACCAATCCATGATTTATTTGGAAATCTCTCGAAAGTTCTATGTTACAGCTCCCTTGATTGACTCCCTTGATCCTCCTGCCTACTGACATTCATCGGCAGAGATCCACCCTGGCTTTCAATCAAAGCCAAAGTACCTCCCAGAACCCAGACTTTGATTTCTGCTTGAACCTACAAGCAGAAACAGGACCAGGTCACACTCTATCCAGAAGCACTAAAGGATATCCTGCAGCGCTTTCCCTTGCACTGAAACACCAGCAAACCAGTAACCATGTGACAGGCCAGTAGCCAGAAATAAATTTCATAAGGGGTCTGACACTGGTACTATATCCCACAACCACACCAGTACTGTGTGGCCCAAACTGATACTGCGTGGCACAAACAAACCAATTCCATGTGACATAAACAAACTGGGACCATGTGATACAAAAGGACTGGTGTTACGTTACACAAACACACTGGTGCTATGTAGCACCAAAAAAATAAAACCTGTGACATAAACAAAGTGGACTGTGTGACACAAACAAACAGACCATGTCACACAAACACACCCATACTGTGTGACATTTCTCTGCGTCTGTAGATATGACCTCTGTTTCATGCCATTCAGTCCAATGGTTAGCTTGGCCAGTTTATGTTGCCACATAAACCCAAGGTAATATTATCAAAGGTCAAACAGCAGTTCCATCTGATCACCCAGATACGAGCAAAATGCTCATTTGTGCCTTATCTATAGTCGAGCGACTCAGTATAGCAGATGATGCCATTCAATTACCGGTGGCCGACTCCCTTGCTGGTCCCAATAAGGCGGCCGGTACAATGGTGGCGCGGAGGGACGACGCAGGTGGATGGTAAATGTGAGGCTTGGGTGAGCATGGAGCCAATGGCAGATGGCAGGCAGCACACAGAGGGGACAGAGGAAGGCGGAGTACCTGGAGGAAACCCACACAAAGATGTGAGAGACATACCCCACAGTCACAGAGGACTGTAGCTCTGTGCTGCTCAGGCAGCTGGGAGGTGTGAGGTCATAGCGCCCCCCTTAGGGCTGCTCTTATGACTCGTGCAAGGAGAGAATACTCAGTACTCATAGTACTGTTGTACTCACTTAAACAGTAGTGATTACATATAGCATGCCTTTGTGGTATGAAGCCTCATTGCTGACTGACAGGTTAGCCCCCATGCAGGACACAGCTTGTTGGCAAAAAGGCAGCATGAGGGACTGCAGAGGCATGATGGTCTGGGGGGGGGGGGGGCTTGGATTTATTTGCAGGAGAAAATGAAATGCTGTTGCCTGACTCTTTTCATTAGCTATTATTGCACCGTGCAAAGTGAAGCACCCTGCTGAAATGGAGCTGCGTATATCACCCCGTACATCACATACACTGCCCCGAGGGAGTCACATTTACATACATTGTCAGTGATGTTATCCCATCCCATAATGTCCATCAGCCGCTAAGATATCGTGTCGGCGAGATCCGTTATAGTTCCGAATAAATCGGAAAGGTGCTTGTGGTGGCAAATCCCGTCGCTCCGGGAGAGCAAGGTCATGATGGGATGGTGTCATGCTGGGACTTGGTGCTGTTGACATGCTTGGTCCCATAAACCACACCGTAAGGCAAGAGATGAAGGTGCAGGAGTGATACGAAGGTGAAATTCCATGGATCACACTGGGAGCGAAAATTTAGGGATTCTGTGTCATGGCTGCTGATATCACACTGTATGGCAGGCGGTCTGTAGCGTAGACCGTGTAGCGTATACGGCACAGAGCTGCCGATATCACACTGTACGGCAGGCGGTCAGTAGCGTAGGCCGTGTAGCATATACGGCACAGAGCTGCCGATATCACACTGTACGGCAGGCGGTCAGTAGCGTAGGCCGTGTAGCGTATACGGCACAGAGCTGCCGATATCACACTGTACGGCAGGCGGTCAGTAGCGTAGGCCGTGTAGCGTATACGACACAGAGCTGCCGACATCACACTGTACGGCAGGCGGTCAGTAGCGTAGACCGTGTAGCGTATACGACACAGAGCTGCCGATATCACACTGTACGGCAGGCGGTCAGTAGCGTAGGCCGTGTAGCGTATACGGCACAGAGCTGC
>JAODKF010000089.1:25614028-25626419 GCA_026779585.1 Mormyrus proboscirostris
CAAAGGATGGCTAGACTGGATAGTAAGTCTGATGTGAAGGATGGCTGGACCGGATAGTTAAGCTGGATCTGAAGGATCAGCTGGCATGAGCAGGTGGGAGAATAGCGACAGACATCATCCAGAGCCCTGGATGATGGGGGCAGGGGCATCACTCACCCTGAAGCTGTACCGCACACTGTTCCTCAGACCATCCACTGTGCACCCAAGCTCATTGCCATTGTACTTTGTCTCGAATGGCGCCCCCTGCTGGTGGAAACACACTTAATAACTCTGTGACGCGACGGTGGCACCCCTCTGCCGTGAGGTGTGGTTTCAGTGGGAGATCCTCACACTGGCCTCCTCCCGGCCCTCCAGGGTGTAGCTCAGCACCTCCTCCGGGGGGAGGCCCTCTGGTCGGCTCCACTCCATGGTGATCCATGTGACGCCAGTGCAGACCAGTCGGGGTGCCTGGGGCATCGGGGGAAGGGGGGCAGCCGTGTGGACGAACACCTCTGGGCTGAAATCGCTGGGGGGTGGGACACAGGAAGGGGCACCGAGGCAAGGGGACAATGTCAAGCATGACATAAGAAAGGGAAGGGCATCTTGAGGAGTGGTCTCAAGTGAGAGGTAAAGGGGAGGAGCACTGAAGGGACAGTGATCTGATTTAGTGGATGTCTGTTTGGGGTGCAGTACCTGGTGCCGATGTTATTGAGTGCCGCGAGCCGAAATGTGTATCCCGTGGATGGGCGGAGCTGCGTTAATCTGCAGTGCATCTGGGTACCGGAGTAGCACGGCCTGAAAGAGGTGCTTGTCTTACCCTGTGGGGGGAGCAGCAGAGCTCAGAGAAGGGGCTACGTTTCCCTGGGAAACTGTTCGGAAGCCGACAGCGCGGCTCTTACGCAATTTCCCCAGGTAGGAAAAACAATTTACGTATCTGGCACACAGAGAAAACAAGGCATTAAGGATATCAACACACTTTCGTGTTCCCTGTGAGGAAAACCGTGACTGTGGACAACTGGGACATTAAACCCAGAACACTAGCCATGCCATGGCTACGGTCACGACTGGGAGGTGATCCAGAAGTTTTAGAAGCTATAGGCTCAACACGCCATTACAGCCCTCTGCACCCCCACCTGAACCCAAACCTACATTCAAACCCAAGCCAATACCACCACCAGAACCCAAACTCAAAGCCACACTTGAACCCAAACCCACACCACCACCAGAACCCAAACCTAAAGCCACACTCAACTCAAACCCAAACCCCCACCCCCACCAGAACCCAAACCTAAAGCCACACTCAACTCAAACCCAAACCCACACCACCACCAGAACCCAAACCCAATGTCTCTGCAGCATCTCTACTAATATTTCCTGCAGCTGGCTGATCTGTCTCTATGGAAACGGCAGGATGTTCAGAAGGCGGTAGGTGCTTTGGGACGTCGCTTATTAGCAGCGCCTCATTTAGTCCTCATCGCGTGCGACATTACGGGAGGATTTAAAAGCACTGAAGAGTCCAATAACAACAGCCGCTAATAACAGTCTCCCGTCTCTGGCGTTTAGAGAGGCACGGGGCGGGATGAGTAACCAATCAGGTGCCATTAAGGGCAAATCAGCGAGCAAACAAACATGGCATAGATGGAAGGGGCGGAGCCAGAGCACAGGGGTGGTGGTCAGTGCCAGACGGTCAGCGGGGGCCATAGATGCTGGACAGAACAGAGTGGGAGGGATTGGCCAGGCAGGGGGAGGCGGATAGAGAAATGTATGAAGCTGCCATCTGAGAGTACACAGCAACAGCAATAAACATCCACAAGGAGCCAATGAGAGCATGACCTAAAAATGTAAACCCCGCCCCAAATAGAAGCACAGCAACCAATCAGATAACCTCTCTGCGCCTTTTCGAAATACCGCACCGTCCCAGCCAAAGGGAACATACCTCGTCCCATTCCAGCAGGTACTGTGTGATTTCTGATCCATTGTCAGCTGGGGCCTGCAGAGAGGCAGAACATGGTTTCAGAATCACCTTTGGAGTGGTCAGAAGGCCTGACTGTCAGCAGACACACAGATTTGTGGTTTTTGAAAGTGTCCTTCTGAGGCTAACTTGATTTAGGGAGGTGAGGGTGCAATACCTTCCACTGCAGCATGAGGGAGCTCTTTGTGCAGAGGGACAGTCTTGGAGGTTGGGGGCAGTCAGGGACCCCGCTGAGGGTGGCGAACGACACCAATCTGGCCCCAGTCGCAGTGTCGCACACTGCGGTTAGTCTGAAAGAAACAGGGAGAATCTCTCTCAAACACACATAGCGACACACACACACAGAGACAGAGACATACTCACATACACACAAACACACAGGCAGACACACACACACACACACACACACACACACACAGAGACATACTCACACACACACAAACACACAGGAATGTACCTGGCATGATACTCTGTGGCTGGTTTGAGCCCCTCCAGGACACACTCACACGCTTCTCCACTGCAGGGAGAGTCACACGTCTGTCACGCTACAAAGTTCTGAACAGAAGTCATGTGACACTTTTGGGGAGGGCTTGCCCTCACCTGTACACGGCACTAGGTGTCCTGTCCCACTTCCTCTCACACAGCTCCACCTGGTACCGACAGCTGCATTTGCCCTCCCCGTCACTGTCAGCAAGCCCTGCAGGGGGCACCCAGCTCAGTCTCGCTCTATGTGCCTGGACATCTGACACCTTCCCGTGGGAATGGAGGGATGGATGAAGGAGGCAGAGAGAGAGAGAGAGAGAGAGAGACAGACAGACAGACAGAGCAAAGCCCAGTGAGGGAGGCAGTTGGTCCAGAGAGTTTGGGGTCCAGCGTTTTGCACGAATGACAACGATCTCAGACTCCTGACCCTGAGCCCCATGTGGGTAAACAGGAAGCCAGGGCTGACGCCGGGTGTCAAGGATGCCGTGGGAACAGCGTGAAAGTGCCATTTAGACCCCCCTGCGATGCGTCGGGGCACCTAAGTGCAGTCGATGAAGAGCCTCCTTCAGAGGTACGAGCAGGCACTCGATAATTAACAGGAATTACTCCGCACCAGTTTGGCTTTCACAAAACGCAAGAGAACCATGCGGTGTCCCCGGGGGCCGTTCCATCACCTCGTTAACGACAGCGGGCAATTAAGCTCCAGGGCTACAGTGCAGAGTGATAATGTGCGCCTCAGGCCCCGCTCCCGCAATTAGTGATTCATTTAGCCTGGGAGCAGCAGGTGAGCTCACGATCTGTCAGAGTCGAAAAGCAGGCCACTCTGGAGCTCAGCACCCAGACACGGACGGTCGGCTCTGGTTTTATGACCACGGTGCCTGCTGACCTACTTGCGGAGTATCGATTTACATGCGTGCCACATGCTTTTCCCACGATCCCCCGGAAAACACGAAACACAGCCCAAGCCATCCCCGCTAATGACACACATGTGCCGACAGTCATGTCCTGAGGCAGGACAGTGTCAATATGAGTCGGGCGGGCCAAGCAGGGCCGGGGGGCCATGAGAAAAACAGCCCTGGCCCAATCAGCAGCCGGCCTGAGTCGAAGTCTAGGAAGCCGCGCTGGTTTCTAATAATGGACACCTCATTGTGTTTAACCAGGCACTAATCCTTGCCGGCATGCTTCTGTGGGATTGCGGGAGATTGTTCCCAGTTAGGGGTTTGATGGCTCATCTGCTTCCCCGTCAGCAACACCAGCGAAAGGCACCAGAATGAACACAGCTCATCAGAACACAACTCGTTGCTGCCACCTAGTGGCTGCCTGCAGCAAAGCGGCTTTCACCTCACAGCTCCTTCCATTGTTATGGTCCTCAAACCTGAGGTCCCTTTTGGAGCTGTTTTAGCTCTGCACGGTACGCCGAGACACCCACCTGCAATGCCTCGATCCCCAGCGGCTTGTCATTAGGGCTTTTTGCGTCCGAGTGGCGATCTGTGAAGACAGGAGGGGGGGAACGTCAGGGGACACAGGATGTGCCGGCACTTTTCAGCTTCCCAGCCATCAACACTACATTATCTTGAGATAAAAGACGCTCCACAAAAAAAAAAAGAGTATTAAAAAACTCCAGAAAAGTGTCAGCTTGGACGGGCCTGACCTTCAGCTGGCTGCTGATTCTGTGTGACATTTATCACGGTGTCGCCGAGGCTGACCGCTGTGACACAGAGGCTGACAGCGAGGCCACTCAGCAGATGCATGTCCCCCGTTATTTACTCTGACTGTGCCCCCCCCCCCCAGCATTAATAAGGGCAGAAGATGACAGTGAGGGTGGGAAGGGGGGGGTGTGTTAGGGGTGGTGCTTAATGAGGGGAAGCAGAGCTGAGCTGGATGAAAAGTGGGAGACAGGAAGGGATGCAGTGGGAGCAGTGAAGGATTATGGGTAATAAAGACACCCTCCCTAGATGTGGCAGCATCACTGTGAGAACAAGATGTCAGTGAGTAACTGGAAATAACCAGCACTAGTTCAGAGAGGTTAACTAGTCCTCTAGGCGCTCGTTGGAAGTAACCCTACCTTGTAAGGGTTTCACTCCAGTGGTAGGGGTTGCCGCCACTGTGTGACTCTTGGATACTGGGAGGGAGGGGCTTCCCAGCCGCCGTTCTCGGAACTTGGGCTGCAGCTTGGCGGGGGGGCGGGGACTGCCGAGGCAGGTTGACACAGAACAGAGTGGGATGATCTCTGGGGGGATAAAAAAAAGATTTTTCATAGGCGCTTCCAGAGGTTTCTGGGAACCCTGCCCCCGAAGGCGTGCCGCCGGACCCCTATTGCTATCGTAAGATGGGACTCACCTTCCCCATAAGGGGGCACAAGCCAGTGTGGGGGAAGGAGGTGGGGCTGCATGTCCCCTACACCAGGGGGTAGGAAGAGGAGGGGCTGGGAGCCAGGGAGGAAGTGTGGAGGGCACACGTAGGGGAGCAGGGGGGGCGTGGGGGACACGGACGGGGGTGGGTAACACTCGGAGTTGGGTGTGATGACCACTCGACGGATGCCCACACTGTCCATCAGGACCTGTTGTGAGGAGGAACACCAGCACTGTCATGAGAAGCCATAACGCCCCTCCCCCCACCATCGCGCCGGGCGGGGGGGGGGGGGGGTCGAGTGATTAAAACACGTCAGCATAAATGCACACCAAACACAGATAGGCCGGCTGCAAAGATTTCTGGGTACGCTATGACATCACGCAGCGGAAGGGCAATGGACACATGGGTCTTTATCTGATCCGGGGTGTATTCAGTTTGGGGACAGAGGCTGTGATCAGCTGCCCTTTCACTGAAATGTCAGGTGGCAGCTTGACCTTCTCCAGGGAAAACACCGCCGGCCAGTCAGCACAACATCGCATCCATGCCCACATTCCTATGATATCACTAAGCCAACGAGAGAACAGCGCCCCCTACCTGTGATATGTAGCCTGGAGGCACATGGATCGGTGGGATGGAGCCATTCAGGGACATCATGGGCACCTCGGCTGGCCCTGAGGAGAGTGAGATGGCTATCACTCCCTAACTAGCAAGCTGAGGCCCCGTCTTCCTGGAAGGACCGGCAATTAAACCCAAGACCAGGAGTGGGCAATCTTATCTGAAAAGGGCCGGTGTATATGCGGGTTTTCGCTGTAGCTCCCTAATTAGTTTACAAATCTGAGAACTGATTGACTGAAGGGTCCTAACACCTGGGTTTGAACAGCTGACCTAAAGGTTATTCCAAAAACCTGCATACACAGCGGCCCTTTGCGGATAAGGTTGCCCAACCCTGGTCTAGAGCAATATCCTGCAGCTGAAATGTCAGGCTATGAGAGCGTCACGGCCGTCGTCATCACCTCACAAAGAACCCACAAGACAAACACAGCGCCCTGCCCCGCGTGTCCATGCCAACCAGCCATGGAGTAAACAGAGAGAGGGGCCATATTTACAGCAGCTAACTGCGGAGTGACATGGGGGGGGGGACAGGAGACAGGAAGTGGTTTAACCAAGCTGTGGACTCAGAGCAGTACTGGGCGGAGGAGCTATTACTCAGGGAGGGCCTGAGTGAAAAAACAATATGCAGTCAGATAATGTGGTGTATCACCAGTTCCTGACCAAGCCGTCTGAGTTCCCAGACATCTTGGGATGGGCTGCCATAACAGGAAAACCTGCTCAGAGTCTGACAGTGACGACTCCTTTTCGCCCTCAGCACTCCCTAACCAGCAGGGGGCATAGAGGTTAAAGGTCTCGATCAGAAGACTGATTTTTATTTGGTAAAGAAAAAGGAGTGTCTGTGTTTGCAGAGGAGTGGCATCCCTGCAGAGCCTTGACATGCCTCTGAACTCTACGCGCCTCTGAGATCAAGTGAAACAACAAAACACACACAGCACCTATGAAAGTGTGAATATCGATCTTACAAGATTAAAGCCCAGAGTGATAAGAAGAATGCAGCAGGCAAGACAAACTGGAGTTGTGACAGTGAGGAATCACCTCCCTCTGTCCCCCTGTGGACACTGACTAGTCACCTCCATCCGTCCCCTTATGTACAGTGAGGAATCACCTCCATCTGTGCTCCTGTGGACAATGAAGATTCACCTCCATCCAGCCTCCATCAGCTCCCCTCCAACAGAGAATGTGCTCCTCTTAACACACTGGGCCAACTGCTGCCTGCCAAGCCTCTCACTGACTCCTGTCAGTCTAAATCAGATTAGGAAGTTTGTTCCCCCACAACGGCAGCATCAGCAGAGCGACATGTTGCCTGCCTGAGTGAGTTACAAGGCCAGAGCCCCCTGCTGGCCAACCAGGTGCAGTGACAAACAGAAACCCATGATTCAGCATCGACAAGTGACTGGAGTGAAGTCAGATGACCCAGAGTGAAATGGTCACATGAATGGAAAGCGATAGAAGGGTAACCTTGGATGCACTGCAGCGAGCCGTCTTCACCCCTGATTGTGAAAGTCTCCCCCGGATTCACCTGGACAAATATGACCTGTGAGGGATAAGGTGGAGTGGTCAGGGGGGCAGTGACCATACAGTGGATCAGGTGACAGGAAGGGACAGGCACTCACCTGCTGAGACGCCTCCCGGATGAGTTCACAGGGCATCATGTGAGCCTCGCCACCAAACAGGGCCGGCAGCTGCAGCATCTGGTCCGCCATCGTCACTGCAGGAAATGTACATCGGTGGCCCTCCCTGTCCCACCCACCTACAGAGCAGCCAATCAGAGAGAACAAAAGTAACAAGGATTCAGAAAGAAGAGCCAATCAGAGTCAGACCTGGAGGATATACAGTACAGTGCAAAAGCCTTAACCAGGCAAAAAAAATGATGTTTAAATTATCCTCGTGTTGCTGTAAAACTATGATATTATGCCTGTCAAAGTGCGTCAGATTAGTCATTTCAGAACCTCTGCTAAAATCACCCCAGTATTTGCAGCAACCATCCAGTGCAGTCATGCATCTTTTGACTAGGCCATTAGCACACCTCATACAGCTAGTCAATTTGTCACTGACTTTTTAAACCAATTTACTTAAGTAATTAATTGAGCTGTTGGTGAAATTTAACAAAATCCTGGAATGGCTGAGGTGCCCCTGAGGAGAGGTTTGGGAGCTGAAGCGGTGTTCATCCAGCCATCCAACTAGATATCAGTAACCTTTTAGAAAACAGAAGAAATTATTACTCGTTTTTATTGTGTTACTCTTAATTTGCATATATTCTAATGTTAAACTGTGGTTTTTGTTCTAAGCCAAAGTACACTTGCTACCCAGATAAACAGCTTTAAACATTTCTTTGGACTGCCTAAGGCTTTTGCACAGTGCTGTACGATGCCCGTGTTCAGAATGGCCAATCAGAGAAAGTTAAAATATCACAGAGGTAAGTGGAAAGAACCAATCAGAGATAACCCTAACACTCCCTGACAGCAGACAGTATGTTTGAAAACGCACGCCCTTACCGCCTATGTACCCGGGGCATGCTGGGAGTGTGGGACCAAGGCAACCTATGACTCGAAAAGGGTAGAACCCCCCCCCAGAAACTGGAGGATGTAGAAGCACGATAGTTAAGAACGTGCTTGTCATGGTTTCAGCCCCATTGGTATAACATCCTGCTAATTAGAGTCTCTGAAAGTTTGCACAAAACAATTACCTGCCCTCGACCTGCTCTGTCCCCAGAAAGGATCTGCAAATGCCAGCTGATCCGTATCTGGGTCCCGACTCAGCAGCCCCAGTTAATCCCAAATCCTCATGCAGGAATTCAAAGAGTCATATTAAACTTCTACTTCACTGGCCTGTCTCCTACGCTTCCCTTTCCAGATATTCCTTTTAATCAGCTTCACGACCTAAAAACTGGCATAGCACCATCCCTGATCACGAGCTCAGGGACTGTTCCCTCTTTATGTTCTTGAAGGCATCCATTACACCTGGAGAGCAATGTCACCCTTAAGGGAACTTCCCCCCCCCCCCCCCACCCTGCATGTGTACAGCAGGAGGGAAGGAGAAATTTCTAGGAGGACAAGAAAGTCAGAAATGGCAAGAAACTGAAACAGCCACAGACACTAGTCACATGGCCCCAAATGTCTGCTCAGCCATTGGCTGGGATCAGGGGTAGGAGGGTACCGTAAATTATAAACTACTAAGGGAGGGTGCTTTAAATCAGGTCCATGCAGAAGCTTCAACTCACTAGTGCCCCCCTGGGGGTGGCATCAAGGCAGTCCCTGGGCCGGTATGGCCGGGACGCCAGCAGTGGTGAGGACAAGGCAGAGGTCGAGCCGGCTGGAAGGGCACCAGCTGATGCCATCTCACGCCAAACACTACCCCCAACCCCAGGTGCACGTCATCCAGGTGCAGATTGAAATGGACTCCCTTGGCAACACATCCTACACAGAGGCAGCTGGTGGGGGGATCCGGGGCAGGGAAAAACAGCCATAAAGCCAGGCATGATGACGCAGGGCCGCCTCTCACAGCAAACACACCTGCAGCAGCTTAAAGGACATACTGAGCACCGCGACTTATTTACAGCCAGGGCCCGTGACTAATGCGCCACAGAGACAGCGGAGAAGAGCAGGACCTGCTGGCCGCCTTTCAGCCGGGACCTCGACGACCGAGCACAACATTTCACATCCTGCTAGGGGAGGGGGACGCCACTTCAGCCACCACTAGGGGGCAGCGCTATGGTCAACGTCACCGACTGACGGCTGCCGGCCTTGCTGTTGCGCCCTGGAACGGGATAATACACCCCGCAGTAAAGAGGCGCTAGGAAAGAAGAATAAAACTTAAAAATAAAACCAACAAATCCCCCCCTTCCCCCGAGCTGCTATATAATAGCCTGTTTCTTTTACAGCTGGGGCCGTACGTTAACATGTATTTAAATCGTAACAAAACACCGTTTGAGGCGTATAAGTAAACCTAAACAATACTTTTTTAAAAAAAATTTCATTAAAAGCAAGAAAGAAAGAGAACCTGTGTTCAGACAGAGCGTATAAATACCTGCATCACAAGACTACACACCTGTGTCATGTGAGCACGCGTGAAACTGAAAGCATCCAAGTAAAACAAGGAATTAAAAATGCGCATGAAAAATAAATTAAATCCAGAGAAAGTGTGGAAGACATGAGTGTATAAGCAGTTGCAAAGAGACTAACATATTATCCAGAGACTGAAAACGCACAGACGAACAGAGCAGGTATTGCTACGAAAACTAACCGCTAATCTAATTTTATATTTCAAATTATAGGCCAATGATATGTATGAGGAAGTTATTTCGCCTGACCGAGGTGGTCTTAATGTCTTCCTCATCAGCTGCCCAAGAAACCATTTCATTATCATGAAAGAGAGTTTACAAAAGACAACTACACGGACCGATACAGGCACACGCAGATGGCATGTCGAGATTTGGAACATTTGGAGAAAAATAAGGTCATATGTGTCTGGAATCTGAGGAATGTTATGTGACCCATATGATATGGGATCAAACTTTCCTATTAGTTATGTTTCATATTATACAAAGTTCATCCTGCCTATAAAATATCAGAATTACAGCGGAATTAAAATTCTGCCGGTATTATCTGTGTGTATTTATATGTGTCTATAAATACATACATCTTATCCATGCGTTTGTGTACTATGGGCTTACATAATCAATTAGTTATTACATGTTATTTCAATTTCAATATATTTATAGTTTTCATACTGCTGATAAATCACCAAAGGCCCCCCGAAGCTCTATGTCTTTCCTGATTTAACTACAATTAACGGTGAATCACGTCGCGGACAAAGCGCGAAGTTGAAGCCACTCTGCGCAGTTCACAACCCGGACAAACGGAACCCCAGGCACCGACAGCGGCTGAAAGTCTGTCTCACGGCGCAACCTAACGTCTCCTCTGCGATCAGCCACAGAGCTGCAGTGATTTAGACGCATCAATACGGATGTTGCTGTTATCTGGTCGGAAAAACAATCAGACACATGTCATTGTTATGCAATCAGAGAGGCCAGCGTTCTAAAGTTTCCCGTTTTCAGAAGCGCACAATCCCGGCGCTTTCCCCGCCATCTGGGGATACTCTGTAAAGCGCAAAACTGATATGCTCAACAGCTGATCTCCAGCGACGCCCTGGTAGTGTAGTTCTGAGAAAGCAAATTTATTATAATTCAAATGACACATGGGAACGTAGAAGGGAAAAGCATTGCGCATTACGCATTAACGCAGCTTGGCTCTGCATCCCGCTTGACCATCATCCATTAAGCCGGGATGCCGATCAGTCTAAAAAATATAATAAAAACGAGATATTAAAAAACGAAACGTTACGGGGCTACCCGATGCGCTCATCGCTTTTCACGGAAACCCACACTCTCTGAAAAACTGAAAGCAGTTTGGTTTCGCTTTTCGCTCCATCCGAACTAAGGCAGCCGGTGTCTCCCGATCCGCAGAGTGAAGAAGTTCACGGGGTCTTAACCGTCTGTCGTATAAAATGTAATCAGGCTGTAAAGTATTAAACGTGTCGATTTCTTACCTTTGTGCACTAAAACTGTCTGCAAAGACACTTTGAAAGACACCTCTAATTCCCCTACCCCCGACAGACTCCAGCAATTCCTGTCTCTGATTTCGCTCTGAGGCACTCGGTGAGGGATTCTACCATGGTACATGGCAACCCGGCCCTACCGTAAGTCCTCTAGTATAGCGGACGTTCGGGCAGTGACTAGTGAATACTGTACGGTTTAAATTATGCCAGTTTAGTGCGAATACTACAAACCTGGGGGGAGGAAGGATTCAAAGACGGAGAAATCCCCCGCAGCTCTGACGTACAATTTACGCCAAAAGATAATAAGATAATTTTCACTGAGACAATTGGCGGGATACTTAGTTTACTTCACTTTCGTAATTACACTGAGTGACTCATTTACATAAACATGACATTCTACCACATAAACATAAACAATACAGGTGTAACACTAAAATGGCATCACAGTGGTTATCGGTGTGTAAGAAAAATGGTCCGTTGGAAAGGGTTTACACATTTTTATGTCTCCAAGGAAGGGACAATGAAAAACCCATAAGGCTTTTCAGATGTGCCTGTGCAAGGCTGCTGTACTACGAAGCGGGGTTGTTGGTTTATGGGTGTCGGATTTAAAGTACCATGGTTTAAATGCACTTCATATTCGTTCACTTACATTTTGCCTAGAATAGCTTAAATTTGACAAGTTACCCCAATAACCCAGTAACCCCGCTTCATAGTATAGGCCTCTGGAAATGGACCGCAAGGCTCCTCTGACAAGCTGAAACCAATGGCTGGAAGAGCCGGGTTCGAGGGCTGGTGGGCACAGGCCAGGGATTCAGCACCATGCTGTCACAGGTGAGGGGTGTCACAGGCTGTGTGCATATCTGACTGAGGGTAGGGATTGCAGAACTTTATGGGTCAAATTATGGTTAAGGTGCCTTTTGGAGGCAGGAGGTACAGTCTGTTTAGCAGGGCCAGGTCATGCTTTTCAAGGGCCCCAGACAAAGCTTTGCAAAAAATCTGGAGGAAAACTGATAATCATTTCACTTCCCCTGCAAATCAGGTGAGTTGGGGGTCTTAAGCAACTGCCTATTCTGCCTACAGCTTGAGCCAGCCTTGAACATGACATATATACAGTGATTCCCCCACCTGTCACGGAAGTTATGTTCCAGACCCATCAGCGATAAGTGAAAATCCGTGATATAGAAAGACCATATAAATGATTTTTTTTTATACTTTAAGCCTTAAAATACCCCTCCCACATGCTTTAAACACATATAAACTTATTAAAACACACTTTGTAAACACATATGATATGTGGATGTTGGGGTAAGGATATGAGTAACATAATAATAACAATAATATGCAATGTATATGTATACATATATATATATATATATATATACACATATATATATATATACACACATATATATATATACATATATATACACACATATA
>JAODKF010000089.1:25626991-25677565 GCA_026779585.1 Mormyrus proboscirostris
ATGTATGTGTGTATATATATATATATATATATATATATATATATATACACACACACAGACACACACACACACACACACACACACACATCGCAGAGAACTTTCATGCGTCTGGGAAAAATCCACGGAGGCACAATAGCTGAACCGTGATATAGCGAGGGATCACTGTATCTTTATGACTTATGACGACTGGGTCTTAGGCAGCCACCGGTTTTGCCTATGCCTGGATCCAGCCCTGCTCTTTAGGCAAAACACTAAAGAACAAGAACATAAAGATAAAGTGGACTTAGCAGGCAGGTCGAGGTCTGGATAGCAGTAAACACACTTGTAAAGTGATAAAGCTGCATTTTTATAAGATCAAAGGCTTCTGCGAGGTTTTGGTGGGAAAGGGCGTGTGTGCGATTTAGCGTGAGGGACTGGATGCCTCCTCACCTTTTGAAACACAGAAGGACAAAAAAAAGCAGTCAGGAGAAAACAGGATGCACAGCAATTGTCATCACGCCAGGCTGTGAATGTTTCCACGCTGAGTCACGGCTTTGACGCGTCGCGCTGGCGTCGGCCACGCAATGGATTCAGTGTCTCTACGCGTGTCTGCTCTGCATCGGACTCGCCCCCATGCACAAGTAAAAGGCGCGAGTCCCGCCTGTGTCACCGTGACGTCAGACACCTGGAATGCTGCCCCGCACCACCGTTAGTTTTTCCCACGAGCCAAAAGTATGATTTGAACACCGGCTACAGCTCTGTTAGCGATTAGGTCAAACAGATTGCAGTATTAGAATGGCTGCACTGTTCTTGGGATTGAAACCGACAACCTTCCAGTCTGGTGTCTTCCTGTTGTGGTGAAAATTCAGGAGCTGGAAGTCCCAGGCACAAGTAAATTCACATGAAAATGGAGATATGCAGTGCTACTGATGGCATGTGCTTTGGAGAGATGCCAACATGGGCCGGAGTGGTTATCGCAGTGATATAAAATATTTGACTGCTTAAATCTCTGGAGGGGTACCTGGACATAACATTTAACCGTTTAGAGTCTCCAGTTAGATACTCCGAAAGTCATAAAAATGTTCGAGAAGGATTTTTCTGGGTTTTTTGCATTTTCAGTTAAAAGAAGTCCAACTTTTACGACAATGCAGAAGGCTATGTACAGCAGAAGGTCTGAATAATTAGATGGTTCGATAACTAAATAGTCAGCATGTCAGAATATGGAGTAAGTGAAACATCTCCACGAGGAGATACAGAGATTTCTGTCTTTGACCTGAAGGTCAATCTATGTGGTTACCAGAGAAGTACTGCTAATTCTTCTCTTTTGAAGAACTGCTAATTCTTCTCTTTTGAAGAACTGCTAATTCTTCTCTTTTTTTGGGATACATTCTGGAAAGTGAGGCTGAAGTGAAAAGTCCTTCAAAGCACTCATTCCATCTCTGAAATCTTCCAGACATTTCGTAACCAAGGCTGCTTCCATGGCGATGTAATTAGCACAGGAACACCTTGGTAGACCATTCATGCCCTGAATGGCCTGTTCAGGAGCAAGTGGACATGCCTCTCTGTGCTCTCCTCCTCTGCCGTCCATTTGTTTACCGAAACTTTCAGTTGCCTCCCCCCCAACCCCTCTGGGGGGGGGGGGGGCCTTCAAGTAGCAGATAACATCACATGCTATGAAAAACAAACATGATACACGGTATCCATAGACAAAGGCCACAATGGACCCAAACAGTATAATCAATTAGCAAAGCATCAGCTTCTGGAGATGCTCAGTAGGTGCAGCACTCCGTCCTGGGGGGGGGGGGGGGAGGTTTCAATATCCTTCAAATGGGGTCATTGCACAGCGCACCTGTGTGGCTGCAGCCTTTATTACAAGGGGGCAGTTTTTTCACTTTGATCCCTTATCCTTACAGCTAAAGCCTCCAAACAGACATGAAAACAAACACTTGTGAACACTTGTGAACACTTGCAGTTTATATAAAGTGTGGAGCCTGTGTAATTATTATGATTAACATATTAACACCCCGAGTCGATGTTTATGCACGGACACGCCGCTTCCTCATGCACGCCATGCAAAACACAAGCAAATCCTGCCGCACGCAAAATCTAGAAGCACTACATCACAGGAGAAGAGGAAAGAACGTATGTAAACACAGTAAAACTGCTTCCAGTACACTGTAGACAGTGACATATAACACGAGTTGCGAAAGAACACTTCCTTTTTCAGGAGAGTCATGCACTCACCTGCTTGACCCTGTGTGACGTCATGGAGGCTTGGAAAGTCGACTCTCCTGCTCTGCCTGGCATTTGTGCTGAATTTCAGTTTTACTTCTGCCAAACTGTTTTCAGTTCCATCGCCGACATCCTTTAAGCTGGTTTCTTAAAGGGCCCAGTCACACTGCACACAGCTTCTTTTTGTCGTTCTGTTCCTCCTCCTGCGAGATACTTTGCTTTTGCTGTTTCATTCTGCTCAGATCACAGTACCAAAGTCACTTTCAGGGCTGTCACGCTCATTGACCAGTTTCTGTTCCCACTAAAGATGCTTTTAAATGCAGAGATGATTGTTGCTAATGCATGCAGTCCATCCTTATGGCTTCAAGGGCCCATACAGGCAGTCATGACCGATGTCCTCCTGTCTCCATTGGTCAGACAACCTGAAAACTGACCTTTAAGGTACAGATCCTTAACCCAGAACACACCTATAGTATCTTTAAAGTTACCTGCAGTTAGTCAGTGTCCACTAAACAAACACACATTGGTACAACAATAGAAATCCCTTTGAACCCCAGTTACCCCAGTTAACACATCCTGCCGGCATATTATGTAAGAACCCATAATGTATTTTACTATTTACACCCCCTCTGTCCATCACAGTGCCAAAAAAATCATCCAGTTCCCCTGTAATTGGGTCACGACGATCTTGTACCATCATTCCTGTTAAGGAAATTTTAAAAAAGAAAACAATCCAGTCCATGGCATATTGCTGCTCTTGGCGTTACTGTGAAAGTTTTCCTCCACGTCTGTTCAGCTAGAAATTTGACGGTGTAGTACCAAAAATGGCCGTTAGGTGCCAGGCTCCATACATTACCACTGACTTCAGGTTCTGAAGTAGTTTAAATATTCTGAAACATTGGTGGGTTTGTGATGCATACAAATCAGGAAAACTCGCAACACAAAAAAGTCTTCTGTTAAGCCCACAGGTCAACTGCAGACCAACAAGAATTTACAGAAAACTGTCAGAGTAGTTAAAAACATTAAAAACAGGATGCTTCCCTTTCCTGTTAATCAGTCAGCACCACACAATGTATTTGTGCTTCAAATTTGTTTTTACAAACAGGATTGCATGTTACACATTTGCGTTCGTGTGTGTGGAGCATTTGTGGCGCGTGGCATGTTTAATCCGACGTGACTGGCTTGGGAACGTCGCTCGCCGTTTCCAGGGAGACTGCCACTGTCTCAGACTCTGTGTCACCCTCCGAAGACCTGTGGGGACAGAAAGGAGGACAGATGACAGAGACAAAGAGAGAGATCACAGTGAGGCTAAACAGCCAGATTGTAAAACATAAAATAAAATCAATCCAACTGCTAGTTCTGTTCCGGGTCGTGGGGGGGTCCGGAGACAACGGGCGCAAGGCAGGAAACGACCCAGGATGGGGCACCGACCCACACAGGGCACACACACACCTACAGGCAATTCGAAAATTCCATTTAACCTCAGCATATTTTAAGACTGTAGGGGGGAAACCGGAGGGAAACTCTTGATGACACGGGGAGAACATGCAAACTCCACACACATGGAGCCATGGTGGAGACTCGAACCCTGGTCCCAGAGGTGTGACACAGCAGTGCTAATCACTGCACCATGCTCCTGCATCCATCCATCCATCCATCCATCCATCCAATCCTTCTATGCACCCATCCATCCTGCAGTTGCTTTTCCTGCACATGAAAACGCGAATGAAAACACACTCGTCCTCCAGATGCTCGCTCTCTGACTCCTCCGCTACCAGGATCTCATATTCTTCTGCTGCAAAGCGGCACCAGTCAGAGACTTCCCGCCCGGCTCGCTCCACCTCCTGCAGAGGGGATGGGGCAATCAGCGGAGAGGCATGGCCCAGGTTGTATGGCACCGTCGCACCACAGGCTTGTGAGCTCACCTTGTGAATGGCAAAGGGGTCCCTCTGCTCATGCTCCAGGTACTTCTCCAGGCTAAAGAAGGTGTCGTAGAAGACATGGGCCATGCCACACCGCTTCAGGTCCTGGAGGGTGATCATACCTGCATTTGGCGGGGGGGGGAACTACTGAATCACACGTCATGTGGTCGGATAACAGCGATATGAATGGTCACTATAATTGTGGTCAGTATGACCTCTGTGAGACCATGGGCAGTCTGTGGTAAATGCTAACCCGGCCGCTGGGGTCTGACCAGGTCCAGCACCTGGCACATCAGGTCATGGAAGGGCAGCGGGTCAACGCCCATGACCTCCAGGCGGTGGCTCTGTTCCTGATAGAAGTGCTCCAGCTCGTACATGGACAGGACACCATCGCCATCCAGGTCCATGCAGCGGAACCAGTATTCCATACTGCAGTTCACAGATGAGGGATTACTGCATGGTTATCCATGGCAAGGAGATAAATGGCCATGAGGCCCCACATACTCTCCCCCTGAGTCACACTGAGCATGCTCAGTGCAAGGTACACCATGGCCCTGATTCCAGTAGCACTACTGCTCAGGTGACCTGCCCCCCCCCCCCTCCACATTGATTACCTGGTCGGGGTCTTCTTGTCCTCCTCAGAGATGAGGAACCACACAAACTCTGCATAGCTCATCCTGTGCTTGCTCTGGCCTGAGCTCCCCCTAGAGGCAAGGACAGGAAATGTATGTTCTTCATTCTTAATGTCACATATCTGACAATTCGTTTCATTAATCAGGAGTTTCAGTGACATGCCTCTGCATGTATTACTGGGGGGTGTGGGGCTGAAGGAGGATGTCTGTGGTGTACAGGACAAACCTGCTGACAGCCCCGGAAAACAGACGCTCTACGATTCTCTCTGATGAAGCTGTAAGAGAATAGAGTGAGGCAAGGTTTAGCTTCCCGACGACAGCCATAATGACGGTAATGACCGCCTTGCTGATGTCCCAGCCTGCTTACCATGGTAGTTATACTTGGCCAGGTCCCTGTGGTCGATCAGCAGGTTGTGGTCCGTGTCCAGCTCCCAGAACTTGCAGTAGATGACATAGAAATGTTCGTAGGAAAAATAGTCGGTGACCTGATTGATGTCAGACTCCTCCTCCAGTGCAGCCAGGGTCTGGAGCGAGAGGAGAGGAGCGTGTAACCCAGGAAGGGGCTTTGTAAACAGGGAGGATTGTAGGTAACTCTGGGGGAGCAGCAAGCAGGAAGTCATACCGCTAGGAAGTTACTCCTCCTCAACTCATGGGCTGTGATCCTCCCTGTCCAGGAGCGGTTGACTGTGTAGAAGATCCGCTGAATCACCTGTCAGGGACAGACTGTTAGTGGACGGAGTCAAAATCCTGCCTACAGAGAGGAGGTACCTGTAGTTAGCATGATGCCATGCTGCTGGACTGACAGCAGTGACTGTCAGTTTCCCTCCACAAGGGGGCACCATGCAGGACTTACTGTGGTTATATAGCGGGAGTGGAATTCGGGTGCATCCTTCAGAAACGTCAGGCCAGGGTGACTGTTTACTATGTCCTGCAATCATAGAAAAAACTACACCTTCAGCTCTTCAATTGCATTTTATCTGAGCTATTAGTCTGGAAAACTGTGCTTTTTGTTGTGATACAACTTTTACGTCTCAGGGGGCACCATGTGCAAACTAGTATTGACACCAGGGTGTTGTTGGTGGACCTACGGGGTGCTATGTAGGGGGGGACTTATAGGCAGGACAGCTATGCTAGGGCCCCAGCCCCCTAGTGACATCAAGGGCCCCCCTCCTAAGGTCCCCCCACCAGCTGCCAATCTCACATAAATGCAATATTTGTGAGGATTAAGGTGCTGATGTCATGCATATTACACACTTATGACATGATTATGTCATTTTTATGCATACAACCTCGTTATGGCGGGAGTCAACACAAAAAAAAACTTAAAAATATTTTGAAATATAATAGTTTGCAATGTTTTGTAATTAAACTATGTTTTCGAGGCATGTATTTGATGAAAAAAGTATGTTTGTGGCATTTGCTAACTACTGCAGTGCATGATGAGCATGATATTTGGAGGCTAAATTTCATCATCCGCAACTGCAGCACCCGCCGTAGGCAGGCCGGCAGGTAGGCAGGCCGGCAGGTAGGCCGGTAGGCAGGCCGGCAGGTAGGCAGGCCGGCAGGCCCGAGGTGTGAATTTGGAAAGGGTGGGGCGCATGGTCCATTTTGCCCCAGGGCTCAGTGTACAGCTTTTCCACATGAGCAGATGTAGGGGTTCATAAGCACTGTTGGATGACAGCTGGTGTTCAGTGAGTCTAGCTGACAAATGCACTGATTCGTGAGCTTCTGTGTCTCACACCTGTAACAAAAGGACGAAATCCTCTTGCTCCACGTAAGTGTAGTCTGGTTTGGCCAGAAGGTACACGAACTTGGACGAGTCATCATGACATCGCAGTGTCAACCTGGCAGAAAAGAGAGCACCATCAAACAAGAATATCCCCCATCTCCAATGGCATCGTCAATGGCGACTTTAAGGCATTTTGTTATGCCACGCCATGTTGTACTGGCATTCGGTTTCAGATTGGAACTGAAATTTGTCGGCCATTCTCCTCATTGGAGCTCCAGATGTTTCCATCCCAAAGCTCCTCTATCTGACTCCTGAGCGTCACTGTCCTTCCCAAACCCTTTGGTTCTGCCCTGCTGAGTTGGATGGGAGCCATTAGGGAACATGGAAGGGCTTCTTACTTTCTCCATGTCTCCATCAATAAGCTGGCGGAGACGGAGCCGGTCTTCTCTCCGCCAGCACTGTGGAACAGCGGGGCCTTCCAGTAGAGCGGGTAGCCACATGCCTGACAGGGACAGAGATAAGGCTATGTGCTCATCAGTGCCCCCTGCCGCCTCATCTTGTGTGTGTGTGTGTGTGTGTGTGTGTGTGTGTGTGTGTGTGTATACATACATATACATGTATACACACACAGTATATTCACATCTACAAAAAATATACACATAAGAATAAAACATCTAAATAAAACAATACACTTAAGAGTATAGTTTAAATAATACTAATTAAATTTACAATATACATTATTATGAACATTTAACAATAAAACAACCAAAATGAAAACATCTGTTTCCTGTAGACTGGAGGAACACTGATGCATGAGGAGGGAATTAACCTACAGCGAAGCTCACAGGCCTTAGTAGTAACTGACACACACATCCATTATGGAATTTCACAGGTCGGCAGCTAACTGATGCCAGATAACAGTGGCCGCACCTTGGTTATCTTGCCCATCTCCTGCATGGTGGCCCTCTGCTCCCCCAGCTCTGTGAACACTGCCTTGATCTGGGCTATGGTCCGATCCAGGTCACTGCCGATGGTCCTGGGGACCCCACTGGGGAAGTTGAAGCTGGGGATGATGCCCCGCGCGATCTCTCCTGCAGGGGGAGTCGTGTTGGGAAGGAGCCTGGTGTTCTCATCGCTCTGTGCATATGAGACATAGAGAGTGAAAGGGAAATGGAGATATGGAGGATGACTGAGGACGTGTTCAATGCTAAGGAATCAGCACATCGGTACAGTTACCATGGCAATTCCAAGTAGCCTGAGCACTGCTCCTCAAGACCCTCCACAGACCCTCCAGTACAATCTAGATGAAGGGTGGGCGATCTTATTCAAATAGGGCTGGCGTGTATGCGGAGTTTTGCTGCAACTCCCCAATTAGATTACTAATTAAAAGACTGCTTGGCTTAAGAGTCCTCATGCCTGGGTTTGAACCTTAAAGGTTATCTGAAAAACCCGCATACACACTGGCGCTTTGTAGAAGAGATTGCCCACCCCTGGTCTAGATCATGCCTTAACCTTGTGTGCATTGTGGAGCTCATCTTAACCCTGGATGCGGTGTGGAACCCACCGCAACCCTGGATGCAATGTGGAATCCAACTTAACTCCGGGTACAGTGTGGAATCCACCTTAACCCTGGGTTGATCCCAGTGTTGATCCCATCTTAACCATGGGTTCAATGCAGAATCCACCTTAACCCCAGGTACAATGTGGAACCCAACTTAACCCTGACTACAGTCTGGAATCCTCCTTAACCCTGGGTACATTGTTAACCCAGCCTTGGCATATATGCTTTGGATGGGCCCAATGTTTTGCAATAATTCATTTCACAGGACCTGCTGCAGATCAACCACAGAAGCACAGAATTCTGAGCTACAGCTCAGAGATGCTGTCACCTCGCTACCACCTTATGGGGAGCCCCTGACCTTTACAATGTACCGGTGCCTGCGACATGGGCAGGGCTGCACCATCACATCCATCTCACCGGCTTTGCCACAATGCTCACCTGCCTATAGCTTCCCTGTTACATCAGCCTGGGCCCCCAATACAGTAAGAGGTAGTAAACATGGGGTTCACTGCAGTGACAGTGTCTCGTGACCTGTGATGAAAGCACTGCTTATATCCCACAAAACTAGCATTTCAAGACTGTGCTCAAGGACACTGGGGCATGGACACACACACACACACACACACACACACACACACACACACACACACACACACACACACACACAGATGCTGCAACAGCATTGTATTGGCTTGGCGATCAATATAAAAATACTTTACTCACCTTCATGATTTCTGGAGCCTGCTGGATCTCCACAGACTTGTGTTCTTTACCAGTGGCCTCTGGTGGTAAAGGGTTTACCTTGTCAGTACCCACAGTGATGGATACGGTGTCCTGCAGCGGCTTTGTTGACTCTGGTTCCTGAGTGGGAGTCCCGGTCCTCAAACTGACAGCCACACTACCTTCTGATGCCCCCTGAGCAAAGCTTTCAATTTGCTCCAGGATTTGCAGAAGTAGAGCACCATCCTGATCCTTCATTTCTTCATCATGGTTGACTTGGCCACCAGCGGGCACTTCGGGCAGACCCTCGGGCTCAGCTGGGGCCTCTTGGAGAGCGCCACCTCCTGCCAGCTTCTTACTGTCTGAGGTTGCACACTGGAGGTTATCTGTCTGTTGGCCATAGTTTCTGAACCTTGGCTCCTTGTCTATGTCATGGTGCTCTGAATCCACTGGCATCTCATCAGTTTTGTCACTGGTGGCTCCTCTACAACTTGGTGTTGGAGACCTCACACTCTCTGTGCGCTGGCACGAATCACAAGGCCCTTCGGATTGGGGCTGCTCAGTGTCCATCATAACCATGGTCTTCTCCCAGACATTCTGTGGTATTTCAGCTGCACAGGTGCTAAGGTGAGTAGTGAGGTCTTCCTGCTGTATCAGAGCCTTAGCAGCAAATCCTACAGAATCTAAAAGTGAATTCCCTGCCCCTTGGATTTTGTTGTCCATCACCTGAAGATCACAGGGCTCCTTGTCAAAGTACAGAAGCTCCCCAGGTTTCTCATGGTTCTCAATGGTGATGCTGTTTACATTGCAATCAAGGGTGGAGGTCAGGGAAGACACCCCAATATTCCCATGATGCTGTACCCCATTTTCAGATGGAGGAACCTGGAATGGCAGGCAGTGTGGCCCCTGGACTGAGTTCTCATTGCTGCATGGGACTCTGGTAGCCTCTTGGGCCTCATGAAGGGAAAGGTTTGGGTAAACTGTTTGAATTGAGGATTGGGAACAGACAACATCCTCATACCTGGGGGGCTGTTCATGGTCTATGATGGGGCAGAGGGGGCTCTGCTGAAACCCATGGAGGGTACTGATCAGTCTAGACCAGTCACTGTGCTCCTGAGCTCCTGGGAGCTCATGCTCAAACCCAAAAGGCCACTTCTTCAGATGTCTAGAGAGCTGGTCCACCACTGTCTGGTACATAATCTCATTCTCATGGTTCCCTCTGCCCTCAACAAGAGCCTTCCTCTTGATGCATTGCCTGATGATGTCAGTACACTTCTTGAGGTCATTGGAGCATTTGAGTAAGATATTAAGGCAGGACCTGATGTCTTCCCCAGAGGTTCCAGCATCCACCTTAGTCAACTGCAGAATCTGGGCCATGAGGTGATCCTCAATTGATGTGTCTGGCAATGAGGTAATAGTGATGCTGCTGTGCTGCTCCGGGGAGGTGTTCTGAGAGATCTGCTTTTGCAGGTCCTCTGGGAGTGTCATGGGAAGATGGGTGAATGGTGGGAGGTTCTCATCATTCTCACAGAAACGCCCTCCTGTAAAGTCCACATCATTGTACCTCTGACTAAGAGGGTCCAGTCGGAGCTTCCTACTTGTCTGTATGGGCATTTGATTGAAGGAGAACTCCTTGACCTTCCCGCTAGCCAGATTTATGGCATCCCTTGTAATATCCTTGAGGCTGAAGGGAGTGTGAACAGATGATCCCCTCTTCAATCCAGGAACCGTACGTGGCAAGTTTCTACGATTCTTTTCTCCATTCACAGACCTTTGGTGGCGTAAGTTACTTCCAGCTGTTTTCAGTGTGGTGGCTTCTGACACAAATTCTTTAGAGCCAGTGAGTACAGGATCCACTGGCTCAAAACAGAGGCCCCGATGGGCAGCTGTACACTCCAAGCCATGCATCAGGAGGCTACAGGGTCCTTCACAGTAGTGCACAACCTGTGGGTGGCGCTGGTCCACCAACACGCTATGGTAGTGGCTAACACTGCTGACCACGAGCCGGTATGTGGCCGCCATAGTGACTCAAAGATTTTCAGTGTCACACAAACAAGAAAAACCAAGAAGCTAAATGACACTTAGCATTATCTCAGTGATGATGGAGGGGACAGGAGCTTGACACAAGTGTTATGCTACAACTTAGATAGCACTCCATGAAATGTTAGTTGTTGTGTTCTTTGCTGGGGTCTATCCATGGTGGCTGCATTCCTTCCTCTTCCATATCCGGAGACCTACATGCGTAACAGTGAACGTGGCCGGCAGTAGCCTCCTACATCCTTGCGCTCCTCCCTTCAAAGTAAGAGTCTGCTGTTAATGGGAAGCCACCTGTCAGAAAAGAAGGGAGAACAAAAATTAAAAACAAACAAACTTTTATCCATACATCCTGACTATGAACTTCCCCTGGACACATGGGTAAATGTGACTGGATGATAATATGCTGCAAGACCTGGACCCTGGACCTCCACAGACGCTGTCATCACCTCTGACCCACCACACGTAAATGATTTAACCAGATGAAGGACTGAAGAACAGCTGACTAGTTCAATAGGGGGATCTGTGGTGAATGGATCAGAGTCACTGCTGTCACAAGTAAAGATTTAACAGTTTGACAACATTTCCATTGACCCAAGCTCATACATGTAATTGCAATGTCATGGACTTTTCTGAAACCATATGGGTTTCTGCTACAATTTACTTGCTCTGGCGCTTACTCCTGACCTTTTTTGGAAAATGCTATTTTTTTCCACAGGACATTTTCACCACCATGCTAAAAGCCCATTTGAATGAATCCTATCAATAATTAGAACAATTTACTAGAGCCCAGGGTGCACTTGTGTGTGGGGCTGATTTGTCTTCTGAAAAATATGAAAGTGAGGGGTCCTCTGCCCCGACAGTCAGTGACCTTGGAGATGGTCAAAGGGTTGAGCAGTAACTGTCAAGGAGTTGTGTCACAGCCTAAAACCATAATTGTAGGTAAGTAAAATGTCTGCGGGACCTTGAGCAAGACCCTTAACCCCCAGCTCCCTGGGCGCCCCAACAGGTGGCAGCCCTTCACAGACAGCTTGCTCTACAAAGAGCAAGTTGAGGGAGGCGTAAAAACGAATTTCCCCAACAAAGGAATTTCCCCACGTGGATCAATAAAGTTGTGATTATTATTATTATTATTATTATTATTATTATTAATAATAATAATTGGATCACATGATTTGTTTTTACAATGACAGCTAACCCACGGTTTATGGAACAGCAAGGACAAGAATGACCACCTCCGGAATCTAAAGACGTCCCTGCTGGGCTTTATACTATCAGGAGGTCTCTCTGCATGAAAATCAGCTGGAGAAATGAGGACTGATGCCAGAAAGACTTCTAAGTATTCTCACTATCAGGTTTGAAAATGCAACGGCACAGTTTTCAAAGTCACAGCCAGCCTGAGGTCGCTACCCAGTTTCTAAGCATGGATCGACAGGTCTTGGGGACACTGTTAGTTACAGCAAAGTGCTTGCCTAATATCTTCCCTCACAACATCCACAATTTATGTTGCTACTCTTGTCAAAGACCCAGCAGCAACACCTGTCCTGGGAAGGACCGAACATTCCAAGCAGTGCAACAGCAGTGCAGAGAGAATCCACTCTCTCAGCATGCAGAAAGGGAAGGTGACCTCTGATTGGTCTGTGCGACTGATCAGGCTCCCCGGTTAAGCTGGAAACGTTGGTGCACAGGACAGCAGAAATGATCACTACTATATAGAATGAAATGGTTGCCATGGAAACAGAGCAAGGCTTAGACGGAGACAGGCAGCAGGTATGACTAGCAACAATAGACACTGAGACTGTCAGGGAGAGACGCAGGATGATATTCGTGAATAAAGGTTATTACTTTTAGCCATATTTATTTGTGCTGATCAAAAATTTCTGGGCAAGTCCCAGAAGGTGGATTTTGCCACCTACTTTAATATTTTAGGCGTAGGATGGAGCTAGAATCACATTGTGCAGCAAAGTGAGTCAGTGTGAAGGTCCCACAATGACAGACACACAGATATGCATGTCTGTGTCTGTATCTGTCTGTCTGTATGTCAGAGTGTGTGGGTGTGTATGCGAGACAGAGAAACTAGCACCCCCCCCCCCTCACTTTTCACTAATATCACTTACAGATCATTGCTGCCGCCATCTCCACCCAGGATGTGTATGATCATAATGTCGTCCATTTAACAATATTTTAAATTTAATCCCTATCCTATTATTTTCACATTCCTCAGCCCAGTTGTGTGATTAACCATATGAAGCCTATATTTATGCAAATCTTTTCCGATGTGCCATTTTTCCAAAGGCGTCGACATGAAAGCATTACTTTCCCTGCTGACACAGAGACACACGCAGACACTGGACACAATCACACCCTTGTTCCTTCTTTCTAGAAACAAAAAAAAATTAGGATAAAAACTAAACTACTTCCTGGCTTTGAGGAGCATTACGGCCCGGCTTTGAGGAGCATTACGCTGTATTCCCAAAGCAATGGGACTGATCCTGTTATTATCATCTGCCATCTCATGACACCCGTCACACGACTGAGATTATGGCGAGACAGAGCATAGCACAATAAGCCTCGACAATAACCGGTGATTAAATCCACCCAGTAACACGATTCATGATGTTAAATCAACCACAGGATGCTGCTGTGGCTCAGTGTTGCCTCAGGCCGTGGGTTCGAGTCCCCAGAGATTTTTTACTGTACACCAAATTATGCACATAGACCCCAGCCGCCAAACGATTATAAAAGTCTCCAGACAACGCAAGGAAAATAACGGATAAAAGGAAGAGCACAAAGAGGAAGAGGGAGACAGAGGACATGGACGTTTGTTCCGATAAAATAAGTGCCATTGTGCTTGATAATACTATCCACTACAGCATGAGCTATAAAGAAGCTGGGTAGCGGGTGCAGCCGAAATACAGCTGTTACACTGTTGCTGGAATCATTAGGATGTTTAGACCTGAGAATGGGTAAGTCTTTACAGTATTAATGTACAGTGGCACACTAATTGGGATTTTCTACGTCAGAGGAACTCAGTTTTTACACATTTTTTGGTAGAATTGATAGATCAAATGGTGGAAGAAACTGTTCAGTGCAGAAGAGAGAATATACTATGGGAAATCCAAACTTGGGTCATAGAGGACAATGGTATCTTCAATAACATTAAGGCTGTTTCCATATCCACTATTGACCAGTTGTTAGAAAGGCAAAGGATGAGAATGAAATAATTACATAGAGTTCCTCTCAAAGGAGACTTTATGTGAAAGAAAGGCAATATCAATATGTTCACATGAGTATATCCAAGTTGGCTTACAGTATTCATTGTTTTTTGGGTTTAACATTTCCCTGCCAATCATTGTCTCCATTTACAGTATACTTGAGCTTGATGCACTTGCTGAACTAAGTGATATTTGCAGTCACTATATTGCCAAAAAGTATTGGGACACCCACAATCATTGAATCCTGGTGTTCCAATCACTTCCATGGCCACAGTTGTATAAAATCAAGCACCTAGGCATGCAGACTGCTTCTACGTACATTTGCAAAAGAATGGGTCACTCAACAGTTCAGTTCCAACCTCTGGAGCAGGTTTTCATCCAGGATGTACATTGCTGCAGTCACCTTTCCCTTTATCCTGACTAGTTTGCCAGTTCCTGCTGCTGAAAAACATCCCCACAGCATGATGCTGCCACCACCATCAGTCGTTCAGGTGCCTTTTCGCAAACTCCAGGCAGGCTGCCATGAGCCTTTTACCAAGGAGTGGTTTCCGTCTGGCCGCTCTACCATTCAGGCCTGATTGGTGGATTGCTGAAGAGATGGTTGTCCTTCTGGAAGGTTCTCCTCTCTCCACAGAGGACCTCTGGAGCGACCATCGGGTTCTTGGTCACCTTCCTGACTAAGGCCCTTCTCCTCCGATCGTGCAGTTTAGATGGCCGGCCAGCTCGAGGAAGAGTCCTGGTGGTTTCGAACTTCTTCCCCTTACGGATGATGGAGGCCACTGTTGTGCTCATTGGGACTTTCAAAGCAGCAGAAATTGTTTGCTTCCCCAGATTTGTGCCTTTGACTTCATGCTTGGTTTGTGCTCTAACATGCAGTGTCAACTGTGGGACCTTATATAGACAGGTGTGTACCTTTTCAAATCATGTCCAATCAACTGACTTTACCACAGGTGGACTCCAAATAAGCTGCAGAAACATCTCAAGGGTGATCAGTGGAAACAGGAGGCACCTGAGCTCAATTTTGAGCTTTATGGCAAAGGCTGTGAATACTTATGTACATGTGATTTCTCAGTTTTTTATTTTTAATAAATTTGCAAAAGTCTCAAACTTTTTCCCATGATGCCTTTATGGGGTGTTGTGTGTGCAGAATTTTTAGGAAAAAAATTAATTTAATCCATTTTGGTACATAATAAAATGTGGAAAAAGTGATGCACTGTGAAAGCTTTCCGGATGCACTGTAAAACCACAGACATGGGATAACATATGCTGAGGTGCACGGTGTGCAGAAGTCGCCAGTTGTCTGCAGACCTCCAAACTTTGTATGGCCTTCAGATTAGCTCAAGAAGAGTGCACAGAGAACTTCATGGAATGGGTTTCCATGGTCAAGCAGCTGCATCTAAACCTTACATGACCAAGGGCAATGCAAAGTGTTGGATGCAGTGGTGGAAGGCACGCTGCCACTGGATTCTAAAGCAGTGGAGACTAATCATGCTTCTCTATCTGGGTTTGGCAGTTGCCAGGAGAACGGTACTAGCCTGACTACATTTTGCCAAGTGTAAAGTCTGCTGGAGGTAGGATTATGGTGTGGAGTTGTTTTTCAGGGGTTGGGCTTGGCCCCTTAGTTCCAGTGAAAGGAACTCTTAATGCTGCAGCATTCAAAGCTATTTTCATGTTCAAAACTTTTTGGGAACAGTTTGGGGGTGGCCCTTTTGTGTTCCAACATGACTGCGCACCAGTGCACAAAGCATGGTCCATTAGGACATGGATGAGCAAGTCTGGAGTAGAGGAAACCCTGACATCAACCCGACCAAACACCTTTGGGATGAATTAGAGAGGAGACTGCGAGCCAGACGTTCCTGCCCAATGTCAGTGCCTGACCTCACAAATGCTCTCTTGGAAGAATGGTCAAAAATTCCCATAAACACACTCCTAAACCTTGTGGACAGCCTTCCCAGAAGAGTTAAAGCTGTTATAGTTGCAAAGGGTGGGCCAACTCCATATTAAAGGCTATGTATGAAGAATGAGATGTCATTAAAGTTCATGTGTGTGTAAAGGCAGGTGTCCCAATACTTTAAGCAATATAGTGTACCTACATAGCTGAAGCTGGGTTCAGTTTGGTCCAATGATGTTGCAAAGGCAGGAACATCATTAGACAAAGTGCAACAGTGGATGTTCCAGGTATAAAGGGTGGAAAAGTAGCTATTTGCACTGCTATTGGTTTAAATGGAGTAGTGCTTCACCATGCCAGTAGGACCAGGTAGCACAGCACTACCTTTGTATTCCCTCTGTGCACTGTATGATCGCATATTCCCCCAACCGGAAAGACAACACACAAGCTCCAATCACACTTCTACTGTAATACGGGATAAAAATCACTTTCCGCCATACTCCCCAGTCCTTAACACATTGCATTTTTTCTAGAGATGGGCGATCCACATTTTTTCAGTTCCGATCCGATTCCGATACAAGAGCTTTTTACTTTGTTATACTTTATATATTAATTTTTTGAGCTAGTAAATACAGATGGAAAAACTATTTAATTAGGCTATTACAAACATACATGACGTACTGTTCAACCTCGTTTGTTTTAAGCGTTTTTGAGGCATTTGCAGTTCAATATGAATATCTTCAAAGCAAGTATACACAAGTGGCAAATGCTTAAAATTTTAACAGTTTTTCTTCCATTGGCGTCAGTGCAGTTACACTTTAGTTGCAATGGCAGCCCCTCTTGCATCACAAGCTGCAGCGAGTTTGCAAAACAATCCAATTAAGTTAGCGAATCCCAAACCATCTATTGCTTTGTTTTGTCTCGCAGTTGCGTGCGCTTTGTTAAATAGGATTATCCATTAAACACTATTCCCACCTCAAAACTTTATTTTACATAGATTTATTTTTACTTTATTTTACATAGATCGCTGTCCTACTGGCTTCTTTTAAAAGCGTACAATACTCCCATATCGTCACGTCTTATCTTACGCTCTTCGTACTGCTAAGGGTATGCGCATGACGTCACAGCAGGCCGAAGTCACTATACTCACGCCCACTGAGTAGTAAAAAAGACTGAGGGGCAGCGATAGCGTTCGATTTGAATGCCGCAAAAAACACATATAATGCGATTGATTGCCAAAAAATAAATAAGTAAGTATAGGACGTGGATCGGTCACGCATGGCCGATACCCGACCTGTCAAATAGGTCTGGATCGGCGCCGATACCGATCCGAATATCGGTATCGGTGCATCTCTTATTTTTTCTAGTCGCCGTTGGAAGGTGTGTGACAGGGACCCATAGCAGCCAGTGAGTCTTCTTCAGGCAGTGGATGCAGCGGCAGAGGCATGTCAGGGATGAATCTGTCACTCCAGATGCTTCTTTCCCTGACCTTTGGTAAGAGACCCTATGCTGTGCCATTCTGATGAACACGCAGCCGGATCCACAGGAATGACAGGATACCGTTTAGTGTTTTCAGCTATGGTGTTTATTACAGTACATATTTAGTTTTTTGGCATTAGTACTGTCAAGTATATATGTTGCAATTACCTGTAACATTGGTATGAATATGTACATTATTTTTCAGGCTTTGAATGTGGATCATTTTTGTGGATGACTGATGTTTGTTTATTGAAAGTGATTCGGTGTTTCATCATTGGCTTTATTCATCACTATCGCCACGCAGTGTTTCATTCTGATGATGGTGATTTGTTTATCTCTACACAGTGTCTTACTCAGTGCTCCATTTGGGTTACATTTTTGCTGTATTCAATTCTGACTTGGCTGTATGGTTTTGAAGGTTGTGTATGGAGTTTTTCAGGTATTAGAAGGTTTTTCCCCTGTGTATGTGTGATTTTGAGAATGTGGTATTAGATTACAGCCTTTGTGTATATAATTGTGCAACACTGGTATCATATTCTGAGGTTGAACATATCCAGTTGGGGAAAACTATAATTCTTAATTCTATACAGGCATTTTGCTAAACAACAGTTTTTTGGGGTTTCCAGTTTTGCAGCTGAACATGAGACCAAAAGACCACAGTAAACATGTTACTATATATGCCAGCAACAGTTTTGATTGTAGTGTTTTCAGTTTTTTTGCTGTAGTGTGTAATGACTGCTCAGTGTCTATGTGATGACTAGCTTGATGCGTGATCTGAAAGCAATGTTTGGTTTTGTTCAAAGGTAAAATGGATTTGAGTAGATTTGTTTAATTTTCTGCAAGATTAGTCAAAGGTTTTGTGAATGTGGCTTGAAAATTGGGTTTTGTGTTTATGGTTTTGAGAAAATGGAAGGTGTTAGGAAAAGCTGTAAGTGATGGCTGGCTGGCCGGCCACAAACAGCAGCTTCCTGCTTTACGGCGTCTGGGTGGTGCTATATGAAAGCTGAGAGCACGAGGGCAGACATCACTGCCGAGCAGGGCCCGCTGGGTAATTAGAGCGGCAACCAGGAAGAAGTGACACGTACAGTATACACTGGAGCCTCCCAGCTAGCAACAGAAAGAACTGCCAGGAAGACAATAAAGTCAGAGTGAGACAGTGTGATACGTGAATACTGTGTGTGCACTAACCACAGGTCCCCCTATTATTACACAAATTATGCCACAGAATAAGAGTCTGGTGCTTTAACTATCACTCCCCCTGCTGTTATATTCAGTACATTACAGCCCTTGCATTTTCTGACTTCACAGCACTGCAGCATTTTCATATTTTGTTTTCCAATTTGTGTAGGCGTGCGCCAGCAGGGCCGCGGCTCGGATCTGAACCCGCGACCTCGCGGCGTTGAGCGCGAACATACGTCTGCTTTTTGGTGGGAGGGGGCTCGGAAAACCACAGCCTGAGCGGCACGCGCTGCCGGTCGCCATGGAAACGCGGGCCGAATCTCTGAAACTGCAGGAAACCGGGCGTACTGACATCTCACAAACTGTCTTCCTGGAGTAACGAAACAGGAAGGAGGTGATCGGGTGCCACTCTTGGAAAGGGGGGGGGGGCACTGAGTGTACGTATTTAAATGCGTCCCACAGAGAGACTGGGGAATATAGTGTAACACCCTGAAGACAAACTTGGGACAGGGGCCTGACCATCAGCCCCCAGGACCTGACAGCATTAAAAGCCCCCAGGACCTGACAGCATTAAAAGCCCCCAGGACCTGACAGCATTAAAGGCCCCCAGGACCTGACAGCATTAAAGGCCCCCAGGACCTGACAGCATTAAAGGCCCCCAGGGCCAATCTGAGGTATCGCTCTACCCTAGAGACTCGGATCCTTAGCTAGCCAGTAAGAAGCGTTGACCTGAGGAGTTCATGTAAAATGAAAAGGCAAGGCGGAAATGAATATTTCCTATAATAATCGTGTGTGTAAAAATTTCTGTGACCATGTTTGAATGAACAGATACGTGCAGGGGAGAGTGGATCCCAGACGTGACAGTGCACACAAACCTTTCAAAGGGATGCTATTTGCAATGATTCTTTCCCCTGCTTTTCCCAGGAGTTTGATTAAACTTGTCAAAAAGAAGCATTTAGAAAATACCATTTCCAATGATAGACCTCACTGGTGGGTTAAGGAAAGTGACGGCGTTTCTATGGCGATGGTAAGACTTAAGAACGCACTGTGCCTCTGAAGCCCTAACTCCCCCCACCACCACCCTCCCATATCTCCCTGTCCAATACCAACCCAGCACAGTGTGACCAACATGCAGACCAGACATGGAATTAAACAATCACACCAGCTGCTAGCCTGGCATTGAAACTGCACCATTGGGCATGGTGTCTATATGCAAGGAGGAGGGGCTCTGGACGGCCCTCGAACCCACATCCCTCTAAGCAGGGAGAGCCCCGGAGACAAATTCACAGAGAAGAGGGCAGCCTACATAAGCCCCCGACCCTTATTTGTATGTGTGACATCATGGCCGGAAAGGAGGGATGTCAATCTGGGGAGGGAGGGTCAGGTGACCGTGAAGCTTGGCATTAATTGGTTCCAGCTGTCCCATTCACCTGGGTGTGCATACGTCTTAGCAAGTTAGCATGTTCTTCTGACAGCAACTTCACCAGATACTTTTTCTCCTGCCCAATGGAAATAATGGAAAAGTGGAAATAAATTTCCTGGTCCTTTGGGGTTTCCCCATGTCACGTGGCTCTAATCCAGATAATGCTGGGTAAGGTCCAGTCTCTGTGCCCCCCTGGCCACTGGTTTTAAAGAACATGTCCTTCCGCCACATGTACAGATAGACTGAAAGCTTGCAGTCAGCATGCATGTTTTCTCAGGAATATCCGAAAACAGTGTCAGACGGATAAATGCGCCCCCCCCCCACTGCCGTCTCCCAGCTGCCTGGAGGGGCTCACTGGCAGCTTGTCAGCCATGTGCTCCTGCACTCTGAGATACAGGGGAACAGAGTGGGTTTTATTCCCAGTTTTTCTGGTACCCAACAGATATAAGAATTCACTTCACACTATTTCCGCCTTTCTGTTACAGATAGAGAGCTGGCAAAAAGGATGTTTCTTCTATTTGGCCAGAAGAACTGCCTGCCTTGTACTTTGTGAAGGCTTTGTGTGCCTCGTTCTGTCCACGTGCTACCAGTTCACTATGCCACACTTCACTATGCTCCCTTTTTATATTCAGCTGCCTGGACCCACATTATATAATATACTATAGAGACATAAGGACAAAAAAATCCAGCGATTCACCTAAAAATCTAATCAGTATCTAACATCTGTATTTGTTTCCCCCATTTAGGCGCAACATCTTTTCTGCGGTCTTTAAATGTATTTATATTTTGAATATTTCTTTAAGCCACAATTATTAAAAGAATCTGATTAAATACTGAGATGCAGAGAGCTGTCTCCCACTTCGCAAAACTGCCGTTTTTTGCCAGCCAAGGAAGTCTGCAGTTAATCTGGAGAGTGAGTCTGCCGGAATTACATACGGTACAGATGGTAAGCTTCTCCCGAGAAGTGTTTGTAAGTGCTGCAGCATGGAAGCACGGAGCCTTTACAGAGCATGTGCAGAGTCCAGGGATGGCAGCTGAAAAACGTACAGTCATGTCCGGACCAGACTGCCGATCCAACACAAGTGGGGCGGCATCCCAGCAAGCCAAGGGAGAAGGTTCTAGAACAGGCTAACTTTAAGGGATGCTGAACTGAACGTCAATCTGCTGCTCATTCCCGGGCTAGGAGCTTGCTGAAGGGAGAGACTTGTGTTCTCAGCATGGAGAGAGCGCTTGGTTATGTCTGACTGACAGCTCAGGGACCGTCTAAAAAGACTGCTGCTATTTTCCTCTGCCGTGAAGGAATGACGGAGCCAGTGCCGCTTCTTCCAGTCCCTGGGGATTCAATCTCAAATAAACACATTTGTGCCGCTAACAGGAATCCTTTTCATAAAACTATGCAATTTATAGCACAGATGAATGTGAGATGTGAGAGAAACAGTGCCTAGAATTTAAGTAATCAGAATGGATGTACGGTTAATAATTAAAGACTGTTCTTTTCCAGACCCAGGTGTGATAAGTGTGATAAGTGGCTCCCTGCTGCGGCCACAGTGGATGGGCTCCATGCTGAGACACTGGCTGTCCCCTAAGGGGCGCCATGCACTCACTGTATGAAACTGCTGATTCCCATCCGTCACATCCAGTTACTATGAGTCACACCCGCACTGGACCGCTGGTATGTGCAGCCACCCTGCTTTTCACACCAGCACAGCCTACATGGCTATTATTGTACACTGCACTGTTTTGATGTGTATTGTATGGTGTATCTGGGATCAACATCCCATACAGGTTGTCCCCTGTCTTTGTGGGTGGATAAATTGATGGATGGATGTCCAGGTACTCATCCATGAGTCTATGGACATCGACCAGACCACGCCCACCTTTCATGAAGGTTCAAATACCCGACAATAAAGTAGCTGTTAAAAATATTAGTTGTCCTGCTTGGGCGTCTCAGAGACAAGGTTGGGGTTTTTTTCTGGGACCACAGGCGCAAGGACAAGGACAGCGCTTCTGTTATCCAGAAAAAGACGGAAATTTGCCAAACGGCGACAAGGTCGTCAGGTGGCCTTTTGAACAGTGGACAGCCAATCAGAGTCTTTAGGGCACGTGCAGCTGCTTGTGGATGCGGGCTCGCGGAGTGGGGTGGGTAATTCAGGCTCGAATGCATGAATGAGACTTGGGACACCACCCCCCCCCCCCCCCCTCAGATGTTTAGGGACGGATGGTCACGGATAGATAAACGCCCTCCCTGATTTCAGTTAGGATTTCGGTAGTCCCGGGGACAGGAAATATCTGCCCAGATACATGTGAGCAAGAATCGCTGCCTTTCAGCATCGTCAAACAGGTGACCCGACAGTAAACACACGCCGGATCACACACCGTATTCGCCGTTAAGGCTACAGGAGCGCTCGTAGTTATTCTGTATATTTACGCCCACGATGCTCCTGGGCCAATATGAAGACAAGCGATCTCAACACGAGCACTAAGCCATGCGATCTTGAATAGATTAGCATAGACAGGCTTGGAAACAATTAAGCGACAAAACAGTCACGTCAATACTAATACATAACCGGCCACCGAAAAATTACATAGATCGTCGTTTAAAATCGGGGTCCTGTGAGGTAAATGTATTTCATGCCCTCTGTTACCGCATAAAATTAGACTAAAAACATGTGTGTCACATATCACATACTAGCCAACTCTCTGCTAGGAATTAACACGATTTAAAATCACAGTTTCGCACAGAGAACAATACTGCATGCCTGGAAGTTACTTATGACATTCTTACCCCCGTCTGCAATGTCTGACATATAATGATAGAAACTTCAAAGTTCAGTTCCCTGACGGACCTGAAGTCTTTCAGTTCGGTCGTGCACGAAAGGTATAAATGCAACTGGATCCGGGGTCTGTAAACTTGCGTTCAACTCCAGCTCACTTAAAACGCGAAAAGCCTTTTAAACAAAGGAAATGCGGACGCACTCACCACGCTTCCTCAGCGCAGGGTCCCTGGACCTTCAATCTCCATCTGCAGTCACGATCGGCCGGAGCAGACCTCTCTCCCACCCAAAGGCACGGAGGACAGCAATTCTTTCTTTTACATCTTCCCCGAGGAAGTAGCCTGCCGCAGTCCCACAGATCTGGGCGGAGATGTTGGAGCTCCGGAGCGATGCTGACGCCCAGCGCCGCGATGTCCTGGCCGGGATCCGCAGCCGCGGAGCGCCCCAGTCCGCCGATGATCTCAATGCATGATCTCAATGCGTATGAACAAAGTTTGCGGCCAGGATGGCGAAGTCGCCGCCTTCCGTGCACGTCTGCCGTGTCCTGCCTTTTAATGCATAATCACGAATGCTCATGATCATGGTCATCTCGCAAAATGTCAACCTTTTATCCAGCACTTAGCAGATTTTACATCACTCGTCTCTATAGTAACCAGGTACAGAAATACACCTAATAGCTTCAAATTTCATTTTTAAAATAGCCTACTGGCTGTTTTCCTTAAGGGCTTCGAGGTATTTTCATCCTGAATGTCAGTCTCCACATTTCTGCATCTTTTTTTTCCCCGTTAATCGCGGTTTACTGCCTGTTCTAACAATATAGCAGCAAGTTCATCTTCAGTCTTGAAAAGAGAGTGCTTGAGGAGTGGGCTTTGTCGGAGGGTTAAACTCAGGAAAAAGCACGCTGAGGAATTTCGAAATATAGCGGCCGAATCACGATGAGCTGGCATGCCATCAGATTTTCTTTCTAGATGCAACTCTAAATGAATGGAAAATAAAGCAAATTAAATAAAAACAAGCTCCATAATGTACGAACTGTGGTAATTTAAAGGTGACAGATCCCACTCTACTGGGGAGCTTAATTCCCTGCCTGCAGGTGATTTAGATAAATAAGCTACTTCTGATTAAAATTAACTGCTAATGGACCTCAGGACCACCCCGCCTGAGAAGCTTCATCCAGACGGAGACACCCGCCTTCCCCTCTAACGGAATATTAATTCAGCGTGTTCTAATTACAAATTCATTTATGTTCTACACTACACTCTCAGAAAAAAGGGTAAAATTTTCTACTTTTGCTTGTCACTGGGGCTGTACCCTCAAGGGTCTGCCAATTGTACCCTTAATTGTACCTTTTAAGGTACAGCAAAGGACTCTGAGGAACATTTCTATGCAATTGATGGTATGTTAATTCTGTTTGTACCTCTGAAATGTTCCACAGAGTCCATTTCTGCACATTAAAATGTATATTTGCAAGGGTACAGCCCCAGTGGCAAGCAAAGCTGCACATTTTACCCTTCTGAGAGTGTAGGGACATAGGAATCAGGGGGCATGGAGCAACGCGTACCCCCAATATTTCATTTGAATTCATTCACCCTGCTCCCCCCCCCCCCAAAAAAAAAAATATCTTTACATTTTTAAATTGTGTCCCCAATGTTAAACTCTTATGCCCTTGTTTGGCACTATTCGGCAATGATGTCATGTCATACCCTTTATCCTCATGCACAAGTAAGTTTAAATGCTGCCTTTTGTGGGAATAGGGTTGAGAGTTGGACTTTTTGTCTCTGGAGAAGGTCATGGTACCTTCCTGGAACATCTCTTGACCCATGTCTTTTTGGTGGGCCTTGCGGTCAGAAGCAAAGCTCATTTCAGACCATAATTGCACAGCTGCAATCTGTAATGGGTTTCATCAATCTGTAACATGATTTTATGAATCTTTATATGGATTTATCAATCTCTATCAAGATTTTACCATTTTGTAATGGGGCTTCTATATGTAACAAGACTTTTTCAATATGTAACATAAGAACGTAAGAAATTTACAAATGAGATCAGGCCATTCGGCCCATCAAGCTTGTTTGGGGAGAACTTAACTAATAGCTTGGAGTTGTTAAAATCTTATCTAGCTCTGATTTAAAGGACCCTAGGGTTTTAGCTTGTGCTACACTAACAGGAAGATTATTCCGTACTCTAACCACACACTGCATAAAGAAGAGCTTTCTCAAATTCATTTTGAAATGTCCTCTAGCTAATTTCCACTTATGGCCTCGAGTTCTAGTATCTAAACTCGAGGCTAAACAGATTCAGCTCAGCTAACCTCTCCTCATAAGACATCCTTCTAAAACCAGAAATCATTCTTGTAGCCCTATGTTGTCCCCTTTCCAAGGCAGCAATGGCCGTTTTAAGGTATGGTGACCAAAACTGCATACAATATTCTAGATGGAGTCTTACCAAGACGTTGTATAATTGTAGTATCACCTCCCTTGAATTAAACTCCACACACCTAGAGATACAACCCAACATCCTATTGGCCTTATTAATTGCTTCCCCACACTGGCGAGAGTGAGACATGGAAGCATCAACATATACCGAGGTCTTTCTCATAATCAGCAACCTTTATTTCAGTGGAACCCATAAAATACCTTGTACTTTATATTTCTTCTCCCTGCATGGATTACCTTACATTTATCTATATTAAATTTCATCTGTCAGGTATCAGTCAATAATTAAATCACGATCCCGTTGTAGCCTCTGTGCTGCTAGTTCAGTATCTGCTACAAACCCACCTTGGTGTCATCTGCAAATTTAACCAGTTCACTGTATGTATTGGTGTCAATATCATTAATGTAAATTAGGAACAATAGTGGTCCTATAATTGAACCCTGCGGTACCCCACTATGAACGCAGGCTGACTGTGACATTGTACCTCTAATAACTACTCGCTGCTTGTGGTCTGTTAACCAGTTTTGGATCCCAGCTACAACAATCTGTGAAGAGACTTTATCCATCTGTAACAGGATTAATCAATCTATAATGAGATTTGAGTCTTTCACAGGATTCATCAGTATGTAACAAGACTTCATTGATCTTTAAGGGATTCATAAATCTGTAACAAAGTAAATTTGTAACAAAGATGACCATACTGCAACAAGACTTTATCAGTCTGTAATGAGACTTTATCAATGTGTAAGAGGATTCATCAATCTGTAAGATTTTATTGATCTATAACAGAATTACATCCATGTGTAACTGGACTAATATATTTTCTCTTTTGATTATTGCTGTTCTCTCTTGGGATTTGCTGTAGTACAGGGGGGGGAAAACTGTGAATTATTCAGCCTGAGTTCGAGCACTGACTTTGAGCTTAAATAAAATGGTTTAAGACTGGATCCTCAGAGGCTTTCCTGGTTGTCCTTTAATCTGCCCCGTCAGTTTGGTGAACTGGAAGGCACGAATATGAATGATGAGTGTAATTAGAAATGGGGGGGGGGAATGTAAGGACTGGCCTAGATCAACCTGTTCAAGCTTCCTGAGGCCCTCCCAGGCTTTAGCAAGAGAGCTGTTTCTCAGATGTCGCCCTGAGGACATGGGTTCATATGGGGTGGCGTTCTCCAGTGCCTGGGGGCAGTTAGCTGTATTTGCTAAGCTTCAACTTGGCCACTAGATCCAGATCTTCAACAGTTGTGCTTTGCTAAAGGACAGTGAATACACCTTCTGCTCATAGACCCAGCATCTGCCACAGCCTCCTGAATGCTACAGAGGAAAGCATGCAGGGTCACAGTATGTACACTGTAAAAAAAATTCATTGAATTTACAGTAAAAAAAAAACTGGCAGCTGTGGTATCCAGAATTTCAGCACAATTTTTTATTTTAATTTTTTGTTGTTATTCTGTATAATAAACACCATTTAAATCAATATTTTACAGATAAAAATGTTATGTCTTTATATGTAAAAATAACAGTTAAAAGCCATAAACAATATAAATTGTAACTGTATAATGTACAGGTGTAGATTTTCTACTGTAATGTATCAGCTGATTCCAACCATGATGCCACTTCGCGAATGCAGTCTGATTAAAGTTCTTTTATTCATAGCCCTTAACAAGACTGCGAATCACACCAATCACCACAACACCTGCGTGCGATAGCATAAAAAAACATCACTGATTATTTTTAAATGGAGGAACAGGGGGATGGTCACTGTACGAGCAATGGAAACTACACATGGTGAGTAACTTATACACAATCAAACACGCGGGGATAAAGCTTAAACTTAAGCAGGGCACCAGTACAGAAAACACAATGCATGGAACCTGGGACATTAACTGCATGCATGACACAGACAGCAGCCATTCTCAGAACAACAGTGCAGCATGCTGGGACACATGTAAAGTGTATGATAAATAAACATGAATTAGGCTAATCATTATCATGTTACACCAGTAACTGAAGCAAAAAAATTAATTCATGTTACAACCAAAATCGTATTAATTAAGGATAAATTTCATATTTACAAATATTTTATATATTTTAAAAAGCATTTTTAAATTGATAATTGATATTTACAGTATTTTCCTTTTATCATTTAAGGTATTTTATAATACTTTTTACTGCATTTTAAAAAACTGTCAGTCAAACAATGTATTAAATACAGAAATATTTTGAATTTACACTTACAGTTATTTGTCTATATTTGAAACGGTATTTTACCTGATTGTTTTTTTATGGTATTTTTCCATCGCCATTTAAGGTGTTTTTACCGTATTTTTTACTGCACTTTTTACAGTTATATATGAGCAGAGGTGTAATAACAGGACATGCAGGGCAAGCAACTGTCTGGGGTTCTGAGCTTATGGGGGCGCAAGGTCACAGCTGCTTGCATAGCACACTGCAATGCACACTGCAATGCACACTGCAATGACAAATCTGCTGTATTTGTGATTTCTGTTTTCTACAAAAGTGAAAATAAAGGACTTTTGTTTATTAAATCCTTTTTGCTGATATTATTCATTTAGACAGTATGCTAAAAAAAATGTTAATAAATTTTGCCATGTCAGGGGAGGATGTGTTAAAGGGCCCCATGGAGTTTTTTTTGCCGAGGGCCCCCAGAGCTCCTAGAATCGCCTCTGTATATAAATGCTGTTTATTGTGCCTGCCTGTGTTTACCAAAGCAGAAATCACTCAAATTGCCCCCTGCAGGAGGTGCTGTGGAATGCGGTCTGCCCCCATACCATGCCACACCTCTGGATGCCAGTGATTCCTTACTACTCTGCCCACCCCCCAAGTCTCCGTCCCACCCAACCCCAACCATTCCAGTTTCCCTCATCTGAAAGAACTAAAGTCTCATTGGACAACCACCTCAGACCCTCCAAACACACATCTCAGTGAACTGGGGGCCTGCTGGAGTGTAAGTTAGATTAGTTCCTTTCATTTTTTTCATGGATCCGTGCTCTTCCAGCGAATGCTCTCTGGGACTCCATCTCTCTTTTCCTCTGTGTCTCCGGGCGTGGATTTGGATGGAGATGGAGAGCTCTCCTCCAAAATGCTTCATGAGGTCACAATGTTGTAAGGCAGACTTGTCTGCAGACATCCCACGTGGGATTAAATGTCTGAGTTATGGCTTAGCTGTCTGTGAAACAGGTTTGTCTGCAACTGAAACACTAAAATGCAAGCCACCTTTGAGCAAAACAGTAGGTATTCTGACAACAGCCCATGCAAAAGCCAAGAATCTCCAAGGAGACCTTAAAAACCTCAGGCCAAAGTTGTGCAGTAAAGAAGAAACAGCTTCCCCCATACCATGCCACTGGTCTTGCGAACTTGCCTTCCAAGAACGATTTTGCAAGATCACGAGGGCAGAGAACACACCAATTGTGGATTGAGACAAATATACACTTCCACAATGCGGTACACCCAGCTGGTTACCCAGGCCATAATTTTTATTGTAGTATTTAATAAATGACACGTAATTCAAATGTCCAGTCTAAATAACTAATTATTCCTAGTATGGTTACTTGTGCTTTTTTTAAAAATAAAGTTCACACTTAAAATATCCATGTAAACTCTGCACAAACGCTATATGCGGGTGTCAACAATTCCAGTTCACCAGTCTCATAAACCAAAGAAGTGAAAAAAGTGGGAAAATACTATCTTACAGGAACAATGGAAACGTTACTCCAATCAAGGTAACCCAGATTATGGTAATACAGTTATGGCCCATGCCTTCTTTTCTCATTTGGCAAGGATACACCCAATGCATTCTTGATATTTGGGGTGGAGCAAGACCACCTTCCGGGGATTTTTTACCATCCTCTGCTCTTGTGATTTTTAGTATTGGAACTGGTCTTTGGCAATGGCACATGATGTAAAACAGGTACACAGGAACACAAGTACGGTCAAGTACGTATATTGAGATTCAGCTCAGTTGCCCAGGAAAATTATGGGACAACCAAAATGCTTGCTGGGTTTCCACCTCTGATAAAATGGCACACTTCTTAATATTACCAAGGACAATACCCTGACTTCCAAAGCACTGGTTACAGTTTGCTACTTTCACGTACATTTAGACCTCACACAGCTGAAACCGTTTGTAATTTATAGAGCTTGTTATCTTCATTCTGCCTGTGCTGGTCTGGGAGCCATCTTACAGACCAGCTATTCCTGTTTGACAGAATGCTCATGGACTCGATAACTTATCCTAGGTCATTAGAGTGATCTGACATCATAAAGTTTTACCGCCAACATTTGAATCGGACAAAGCACAAAGGAACATAATTAGATTGTTAATCTGAGTCAGCCGAATGCAGTGACTAACTAAATTAAATATTTTAAAGGCTGAAGCGCTGAATAGTTTATACCCTGTTTAAAGACTGAAGGGGATTGAAGATGTTAAATCCATAAGGAGAGTGTGACAGATCCCGGGAGCTGGTTTTATTTTCTCAGGTTAAAGGCTTTTTCTCAGGGCTGTGGGTTCGGATGCGGTGCCTGTGATCGGAAGGTTGCTAGTTAAAATCATGCCTTGATGCTGTGAAATGTTACTGTCAGGCGCTTTAGCAATTCTCTTAGCCCCAAATTGCTACAGGCACCCGCAGATAGTTTCTTAAACAGGGATATTGTTTGTAGATAAAAGTGCCTAATAAATAAGCAAATTATGAGTCCCAGCAATAAAAAGCGTCAAACGGCAGGTCACCACCATGATTTTCACAGACTTATGCAAACCACAAATGATGTCAGTCTAGAGAGTGGTGGCTTGCACCAATTACAGTATATAGCTCATTCAATTAAATGCTGAAGTGCTTCAGTAGAATATAACTTTGGATATAGGCCTAAATGTGGCTGCCAGGATAATGATGCCAAGATCATATGACCCAAATGATGGAAACTTTATGAGAAATGCATATCCTCCTCGAAAAGGCATTTTCCACTTTTAAGGTGAAGACTCATGGATATCAAGTCTTGGCGGGCTTGTGTCTGATATCATTAACCGACTTTTTATGTTTAGTAACTTTTCCCTGTTTTCAACCTCCCGGCTGCTTTGTCTCTGCGATTTTACGTGAATGGCTTCTACGTCACACCAGACTCAGATAACATACATATATATTAACTTATCCTTCAAGAAACGCGTAAATAACAACCTACTTTCAACTCACGGCTTAGCAGCGACTCCTCGTGGTGGCTTAAGCGCAGTGCAGGATTTTCAGAGAACAAAAAATTTAAAAAGGCGTACAGAACATATTTCCCATGAATAATTGCCCCACTGCTCTTTAAATATGCATAGTTTTAGACAGACTTTGATTGCTGTTTATTTTCATGCGGTGATTATACATCGATTCGTTTTTTTTTTGTAGAATCGACGTACGAATTCGATCCGGTTCGGTCATTTTCTATATCTATGTATTTTAAGATACGTATTGGTGATACCTGGATGCAACTTCATGATTTAGGTCATGTTTGTGATGACAGATAATAAGATACCTTGACCTTTGTTAAAGTGCATTCTTCAATTTCGGAATAGAATTTATTCATATAATCTTTTACTGTGGTGATTTTTAAACGTATAGTATAACAAATGTGCTCTGTAAGCTTCGCAACGCTGGCACCATGTCCGTACACTGGGTATTGCTGGCACCACCTTTATCACAATGCTGGTGAGGACCAGCCAGAGAAGTAACCAGAATCGCAGAAAATTTCTTTATTAACTGGCATTGCCCGTTACAGCATTGACACGAGGGCTGTCACAATCTGCATAGAGAATGTTATTCAGATACAAAACCCCACTGCAGCGTACTCTTCAGTTTCACTCTTTAATTCAAATTAATAGTGAACACAGCAAGCATAAAACAGCCAGAGAATGTATCTACCCATCCACAGACAGCATATAAAATATTTTATAATATCAATATACTTCTTCCTTTATTATTCGGATTTTTAGTCTTTAATTTGACACACAGTGATTATTTAGGATAAATGAGCGAATTCCTGTAAACAGAGGACTTTTATTTTGAAGTCACCCTCTGGAGCGTTACACTGTTACTTATGTCAGATCACTGCTGCGGACCGGCTGGATGCCTGTAGGTCACTATACTCGCCCGGCTCCTCAATGTCGCAGGGATTACATACGGAGATGCATCACTTTTCGGTGATCGCTTTCTTCCTGACGGTCGCGACAGCCTATTACATTTACACCCCACTGCCAAGTGCGATTTCCGAGCCGTGGAAAGTTATGCTGCTGGATGCAGGAATACGCTTCGTTGTGAAATTGGTAAGAAATACATTATACACACATACACATTTATGCATCTAGAAATGCAATTTCCCGTGCATGTTACTGAGTTTGGGATGTCGGTGTCGAATATTCGTTTACTGTGTCTTACATAGTCTAGCACGCACCGTAGGCTTCCAGTTGCCCCCATCGATTTCGAGTATCTTACAATGTATAGACCATCGTTACAAATATCGCCTGTGTGTCTGTCTCTTAACGGGTTTTGCATAATCCCACAGACAGGCGTTATATATGAAAGAAGCTCCTTGTGAAACATCATTTCAGTCTTAAACACCATTCGTAAGTAGTTGTAAATAGAATGGCTCGGTATGTTGTTTGTAATTTGTTCGGACAGGTTAAGAAATGTATGTAACGTCTCCGAATTACCAGAGATAACAGAGATAAAATGAATCCTATCCATTGATTTTAACGTCAGAATTAATTACATGAATTGCATGAAGACCCCAGGTACTCCTCCCATCCGAATAAGACTTTACTGCGGGTCGGGAAACTCTTCGTAATTTTTGTGCGAGCGGTATGTCTTGTCTGACCAGATCTCCATCACCCCCACGGCCACCTAAGGCCAAGTCGTCACCTGCTTGAACTATGAAGCACTCCGTAATCCTATTTTGGCGTTTCCGGAGCCGCGGACCGAATCCAGTCCCTCTAATGTTATTCAAAGAGCCATTATCATTCATTCCGTGTAGGAACAGAAATAATATGCAGTTCTGACATTCATGCCCGAAGCCATATTTAATCTCGAAATGCATTTTCCCGTTTTACTGGTTTCCATTTGAGAAATTTAATGGTTTATATTACCAGCCAGCTATGGAGGGAGTGATTCTACTGGTGAGTAAAGCAGACCAGTGTAACCGGAAACCAGCTGGTAATATGTTGTGCTTAACTGGTAATATACTTTGCTTAACATTGTGGATCCTTTGCATAAATAAATGCCTATCTTGGTCATATAATTTTTTTTCCAAGGGTGTAGTTCTGGGTATGGATGGTAGGGACACTTCTGTACCGATATTGTGGGACATGGGGTTTGGGGATAACTTTGTCCCAACCAGTGTTGAACCCAGACCAACACCCTTCAGAATATCACTGGGTTGACCTTGTTTTGCCTGATTATGCGTACACAGGGATAATTCCCCAGCTCAACAGAAGTTTAAGTCTTGCAACATTTCACTTTCCTGAATTCCACCCTGTTTTTTAATTGTGTGTGTGTGTGTGTGTTTGTGCTTGTGTGTATGGGAGAGGGAGGACAGGGAATTGTGGGTAAGGTTAGTTGAGTTTCAGGACAAATTTTCCTTCTCTTTGTGTAAGTAAGCATGTGTTTTAATGTGAGGGTGGCTGCCTGTTTGGCTTGAGGGTAGCTGACTGGGTGACAGCAATGCTGACACGTTCTGGCTAAGCCACAACCCTCCAGGAAGAGTCAGCTGATGCAGCCATCCAACCTCTTCAGCTCATCATACTCTTGCAGGAACTTGGACCCATAAATCACTGTGGAGACCATGTGACTGATCATGTGATCTCCCCCCCAGGGATACCTTATGGACGACCTTGGCCTCAGTCACCACACCCGGGTTTTGAACTTTGCCGTGGACCACCTGGAAGTTGTGGCCCCACAGTCGAGTGAGGGGGTGTGCGTCAGCGACACTGTCTTTGCTGGGCTCCAGGTTCGTGTGTTCGAGTCCACCCGGGAGCTGGGGGGGCAGCTGAAGAGGGGCCTGCTCTACTTCCATGGAGGGGGATGGGCGATAGGCAGCGGCAGTAAGTGGACAGGAGAAACCACCCCAAATATAGGTGATGTGGAATCTTCTTTACTAACCCTGACCCTCCATAAACTGGCAACATATATCCTTCCTTACTAAACCCCCCTCCCCACACATGCGATGTGGAACCTTCCTTACTAAACCAGCTGCCCCCCCCCCACACACACACACAGGCAATATGGATCCTTACAAATAATAGCAACAATAATGACAATATTTTGCTGTGCTGCCTTCAGTCCCTCAGGAATGAGATTCTCTGTCTCAACAGGGATGCGATCCTATGACCAGCTGTGCCGCAGAATGGCCCAGGAGCTGGACGCGGTAGTCGTGTCTGTTGAGTGAGTGTGTCTGTCCTCGCAGGAGATGTGCGTTTCCCTTCTTGGGGCCTGTTCGGTGACATCATGCTGACCCATTCTTCTGTGACCCTTGCAGTTATCGCCTGGCTCCGGATGTGGTCTTCCCAAGTCAGTACCATGATGCCATCCAGGCTGCCTGGCACTTCCTGCAGCCTGAGGTTCTGGCCCGGTACTCAGTGGACCCAGGCCGGGTGGGCGTGACCGGGGACAGCGCCGGGGCTAATCTGGGTGCCGCAGTGGCTCATGAGGTCAGTCACGTGTTGCAACAAAGACCTCAGGGTGAGGGCCAAAAAGACCCCTAAGTCTCTCTGGCTTTCATGTGATCCAAGCATGCTAATCTTTTGGCAATAGGAATTACCGTATTGGCCTGAATATAACACAACCTCCGCTCCCCGCTTTTTTGGCAACTATTTTTAGAAAGAAAGTTTTTAGATTACTAAATCTTATCTTTATAAATAAAATCATTTTATTTGAGAAGAACATATAATAAGTTAACCAGCAACCACAGCTTAAAAAGCTTGCGGAGAAAGGTTGGGCCATATTAATAACTGACATGACAACTCTTTTAAAATGAATGTCACTGTCTTTATTAATGGACACTATTGGTTTAATACTAGCAGCAGCACAGCCAGGGAAGCCAACAATATAAATGACAGTTAGGGAAACACGCTAAACATATGCATTGCCAAGGGCTGCCAGCTCTCACACATCTGGCATGATGCTCACACTGTCAGACATTCACTTGCACGCAAGACATCTTACAGCAAATCTACATTATGATAATTCAAAATACTCATTACAGAATATAGAATATTGCGTTTGGCGCCATCTATTGCCTTGAATATAAGATGAGACCATGTTTGCAGATGTATTTTGAGAAAAAAAAACGGGCCCTCGCCACATAAATCAATACGGGCTCTACTCGATTAACATAAGTAATATGTTCAACAAATAATTACATAAGTCAAAATTTACCCCCCCTCCCCGCACCATACTACTCAACACATCTTACAGCAAAAAACACATAAGCCAAAAATATACTAGTAATCAAATATATGTATTTTCTCTATTATTACTGATTCTTATGACCAGTTAACCTCTGGTCTCCTGTACTGGTTATCAGTATCGCTGAAATTAGGCAAAAATATGTATTGGTTACCGGTACAGGTCAAAAAATCCACATCTGTGCAGTGTTGGTTTTATTTATTATTCTGGATATTTTTCACAAAAGCCTAAATTTACTGAAGTCAATTTTATGCCACTTGCTGTTGATCTCATCTTTCCAAACAGGTTTCTATGGACTCTCAGGCACCCATAAAGTTCCGGGTGCAGGCCCTGATCTACCCAGTTCTGCAAGCCCTGGACTTCAACACACCTTCCTACCAGCAGAATCAGGCAGTTCCCATACTGTACCGCCCCCTCATGGCCCGGTTCTGGCTGGAATACCTTGGCGGAGACCCAAGCTACATCCAGCCCCTGCTGGCTAATGACCACGCAGCACTGGACGTGAGCCAGCTCACCTCGCACCGGGCCAAGCTGAACTGGACTCGGCTGCTGCCGGCTGCAGTCCGCAAGAACTACGAGCCAGTGGTGCCGCCGCGGGGCTCTGCGCAGATGCTGGAGGAGCTTCCGGGCCTGATCGACCCACGGGCATCCCCGTTGCTGGCCAAGGAGGAGGTGCTGGCTCAGGCCCCACCCACCTACATCCTGACATGTGAGCACGACGTGCTGCGGGATGACGGCCTCATGTATGGGCGGCGCCTGGAGGAGGCGGGAGTGGCCGTCAGCTACGATCACCATGGGGATGGTTTCCATGGCTGCCTGTCCTTTGCCTTCTGGCCCGCCTACCTGGAGGTTGGAATACGCTGTGTACAAAACTACATATGCTGGTTGGGTGAAAATCTGTGAACAACTCTACCCAGCCCCACCCAACTCACCTGGCTGCACCCTACCCTGCCTGCTGAGCCCCACCCACCCAGGACACGTCGTCTTTGGTTTACAGAAAAGCCGGTGTGTGGTCTCATGATGCTGGTTAAAATATTATAGTTACCACTTTTAAGAGTAACTGTGGACTTTGTGAGATTGTGGGTTGTGTAAATGAGAGAGAGAGAGAGAGAGAGTGAGAGAGAGAATGAATGAATGGGGCAAAATTTGTCAACATACATTACCAAGAAAAATGTACCACCTCCGGCTTTAAGGACTCACTTTGAATTTCTGTATATCTTTTTTAGAAAAAGTCTTCACAAAGAGTATTGAAATGCAATGTCTGCTGGGAGCTTCTTCTTTTAAACATGATAAACACAGACACACTGCGTAAACCCCTCAGCCTGAAGAACAAGCTGCGCAAGATCAGAAAACAGCAAACTCAGACATTCCTTTTTATGTGGCGCTGTTGCTTTGTCATGTGACCAGTGTCATGTGACACCTCCAAGGTACGACTAGGATGTTTACATATATAGCTATATAGATGATCCAGGGTTTGATACAAAGAAATATGTGTATGTTTTAGTATTATATATAACCAGTGTTTATATTTAATCTAATTTAATTTCTACTGTTCCTTGAAGCTGGATTGTGTGTCTTTTGGTCTATGGATTCAGGAATGTATCACAAGCAGAGTGTGAGACAGGCAGACATGGGAGCACAGGCAAACATGTATGCAGTGACGGGGCGTGACAGAGACCTTGCGATGGTGATCACACTGGAGACAGCTAGGTGCCAGGTAACACTGATCCCAGCAAGCAGATATTACGATCACTGAAGCTTCTGGAGCATCCTCTCTTTTTCTTCTTTTTTTTTTCTTAACCATGATGAAAAAAGCTGTGAAACTTGCCACCGGTATGTGTGACTCCTAAGGGCCACTATAGAGCTGTTTGTTTGCACGGCTGTCCTTTGGGCAACCTAAATAGCACCCCTGGAATTAAAACAACAAAGTGCATTGTTTGGACGTGGTGGCTTCTGTGAGCCGGGTTGGATATGCTCTGATGTGGCAAAAGGGGCTCTCCGAGGTTGCGGAGCAGTCGCAGCCTCCACCATTTCCTTATTCAGGATAATAATAATACTAATGATAATAGTAATTTAATAGCAAGAATCCCAGGCTGGTGATAGTAATCTTTTGTAATCTTCTGTTTATTATTACCGAATTTTTTTCTGGGATCTTTTGCCACATGAATGTAAACATAATTCAGCTGCACCAGCAAAGGTCAGTAAAGATGTAAACTCCGGCAGCCTTAATGAATACAGCTGGAGCGCTCAGACGGTGACCTCGGATGGCCAGACGCCCTCAGGATGCCTTCAGCGTGGTTAAAAGCCAGGGGTCGCTGTTGTTGTGGTGATCTTACTCTTCATCCAGAACCACAGAACGTCAATTCTCTTTTCAATAAAACAAAGATGCTGTAAAATTCTAAATTGCTGTGTTTTTTCACCTTAAGACGGGGATCAAAGCATAACTCTCAGCTGGCTTGTTTATTTTGCCACTTGGAATTGGTCCTAAGACCCATGTTTTTTAGAAGAGAAAGCCTGGATATTTCATGCTGCTGAAACAGCCAGGAACTTCAGCCCAAACCCTTCCTGTTAAACATTTATTGTTTTGCTCTCTGCATGTGGGGACCCGTCCCATAAAGCACCAGCACACGCATGCACACCCACTCAAACAATGTATCAGGGGCGTCAGAAGCATTTTGAATGTGGGGGGGGGGACACTGGCATAAAACTAATATTTTACTTTAAATGTGAGGGGTCTAAACGAATAATTATGAAATGTGAGGGGGACACGTCCCCCTCAGATTTAATGGCGGTGACACCCATGCAATGGATAAATAATTATGAATCATTAGTATTCATAAATATAACAAAAACCACAATAATGTTTCTATAGTTGTAAATATATAGGAGAGGTGGGTATAAAAATGAATCGTGTTGTGTTTGATGTATATTTAGATTTAGTCCTACGAACCAGAGACCATAAGAGTTTAAAATGAGAGACGTCCCATGTACACGATGAGCCTTTGCACCATTATTCCGGCAGGTGGGGTTTCACTATGGATCCAGTGCGACAGAAACACGCCCGATTAGCCTGTGGAATGAAGGGGGGCTGGATGAGCTTGTTCCTGTAGTGTCCTGACTGCAGTACTCTCAGGGGGAGCCATTCCATTCCTGCAGCAGAAACACAGACTGGAGGGGTCAGCAGTGCTGAGGACAACACACACACAGAGGGACGCATGGTGGTGTGTGAATGCCGGCCTTGTCACGTCTCACTGCCACCCCCTACTGGCGGCGTGCCAAACTGCGGGTGTGACTCGGGCCCTTTGCTCCATGTTTCTATTGTTTCTGGGAAAACAGAACTTGTGAAAGTGAAAGTGCACGCACCCCCAACCCCCCCACACACACTCCCCGCCAAATGTTTTTCCACACTAGCTGCACCTTGGATTGCTAGGAGGAACATGCCTCAGATGGGCCAAGGCTGCAGATTCGATTGCAAAACAAAGAAGTTTCAGGGATTAGGACCGGTCATGTCCAGTCTGAATTTATGCGTAGAGACGTATATGATTATTGATTGTATGCCTTAACAAAGAGAGTTCTCGGGACTGGCTGCCCCTGCTTTTTCAAAAAATAAGTCTCCTCAATAAATGTAAGTGTAAAGTAAAATGCAACAATAACACGCCCACTCTGACCCCCACAACAGCAGCTGGATGCTGGACGACCATGGGGCCGCGCGACTTGAGCTAAGGATTACCCCCCCCCCCCCGCGCGCGCTCCCATGAGAATGGCACCGCCCCTCCTCCAGGGCCACTGCGCTCGCCGAAACCAGTGTGACCTCATGAGAAAGCGTTATGTGCATCTGGCTTGTGTTTATTAATCGATTTTTTATTATTATTATAGTGGAATCACACAGATGTTTTTGTTGCTCCAGCCGGTTCCTGAGAAAACTATTGGCATTTGGAGGTAATGATGTGTGACAAAACAACTGGCACGCAAACGTGGAACTCCCGGAACCGACACCTCGTTTTCCATCGAAATCCAACGCTACATGTAGCCGACCCCCCGTTGCTTTATGGCTGTTATCAGTTGTCATGCGTGACCCCCGCAGACACTGATTAACACATTTTTCTAAAGCGCATTCATCCGCCGTTTCGAATACGAATATGGTCAGGAACGATAACAAATAGAGGTGGCACAATGTGAAGAAAACGGATTTACTAGCTAAATTCAATAAGAAACGGGTTGAAACCACCCGTCGGAAAAAAACCCTACTAGTGCAAGCTACTCAAAGCGCCCGGGAAAGGCGCCCGCGCAGAAAAGCGCTGCAAAATCACAAACGGCCCACTGCAGGTTTCAGGAAAACATGAAACCCGATGCTAGATCTGCAGTGACCTGACAAAGGCAAACCCGCCCCCTTGTGTGTGCGCGTCGTGTGCGGGGGCGTGAGTGTGTACGTTGTGCTTTTGAAAGACGCGAAAGGCAGGATCCACCTTAACAGAGCACACCCTTTCCCTGTGCCAGCGAAAATAATCCGTGCCAAGTGAACTTTGCTTTTTTGGGAAAGTCCCAGATATTCATCCGACCCGACTGGATAACTACCCTTCGCCCATCTCACAGCTCCAGCCCGTTCGCCCTCTGACTGTACTTGGGACCAGTGTTTATATAAACCAGACCTCAAATCAGCCAGATCTGCTGGGTTTGCAGAAAACCCTGCACAACCCAGTCCGAGGAAACACCAATAGTCATTAAAGCAACCCTAGAAGGAGAAAGACGCGGCAATATTCCTCCAGGTTATAACAAGATGTGCATGTTATTCAGGCAAACCGATACTCGTTCCTTTTGGAAATATACGTCACCGTCTAAATGCCACAATTAGTAACTTAAGAAACTTCCCTTTCCCGAACATTTTGTTAGGGGATCCTCAACGTGTAAACTCCCGTACTTCAACCAACAAGGAAGTAGGTGGTAACGCAGGTAATCAATCACACTAGACAAAAATCCTGCCCCCATTTAATTACATATTGCATTATTCTTTTTCACACATATCTATTCTGTATTAGTGGCATTTTGATGTCTAACTAAGTTGCATAGAGGTATGCATCCATTTCACCGAATACTTAAACACTAATTTAATAAAATGGAGAGGTCATTTTTATAGATTTTATTCGTTATTTTCTACCGCCGACATAGAAATCAATGAAAATATTTGGGAAACAGACACTATATACAACACCAGTAATATATCTTCTTTATGAACATGCTGGGATACCCGTGACATTATTACGGCGGGTTACCAAGCGCGCTGAAACTCAGGCGCAACACCGATCTTCTGCATTTATAACTGGATTTCCCATTATAAGAACGCCGATGCACTGAAACACAAAAAATCCCTTCCTTATCGGAAAGAGAGCAGGGCGGCAGTCCTCTTCCCCGTTCCTCGGCCAGGCTCCGCCTCTGCCCGCCGCTTCCCTATTTACTGCCGCGGGAGGCTCCACCGCAGCTTTGGTCCCGGTGCAGCAACGGTCAGAATGACCAGCTCCGGCTCCATGCAGTGCCTGGGGTTCTTGCTCCTCGCCGCCGTTCTACTGCAGACCGTCGCGGTTGCCGTCACCTTCATTTACTTCAACAACGTGTTGGCAACGGTAAGGCGGGGGGAGACATGCATAACTTATTTATGGGGGAGCATACGACCTGTTGCATATCTAACATGTATGACCTGTCATGCAATTAAAGGAATAAATTCGAAATGCAAGAAGTAGTGCTTTTATATGACCCATATGGCCGAAGAGCCTTTTGGTGGGGCGGAGGTGTGTTGGCGCTTGCAGTTTGCGCTTGGATGTTGTTGTTTTTTTAGTTTTTAGTTTTATCCCACCGACAGAATTGCTGGAATGCTGGCAAACGTGTGGTATCAGTTATTTTTAGTTTGGTCGTTTGCATAAAAACGCTGCAAGCTGCTCGTTTCGCGCTACCTTTAGTCATGCTGGGCACTTTCCAACATCCGAGCCCTGAGCTAGAACGATTTAAGGGGGAATGGGCTTAAGACATAAAAGGCGGAGGAGCTACACTGTAGACGGTCCTCCGAAGAAACGAGAGTTAAACAGTAGAACTTGGTACTTTCGGTTTCAAAGAAAAACGCAACTGTTTTCCCCAGTACTATATTTATGTTTTCATTAAGACAAGGCAAACGTTATTGATACCAGGGGAAGATTCTTTAAATTCTTTACCGTACCATTAGCTTTGGGCAATGACAGTTATTTCCGAAATATTTTGTTAGTAAATGTCACGAAAAGATAAGTTACAGATAAGTACTAAATAACCAAAGTTACAGTAACTGAAGAATACAGACAAAGCACTTAATAACAGCTATAACCATCACCGTTTTACTAACACATGATTTTGATGTAAAAAAAAATACCGAAAATCGGTTATATTTCCTAATATAAAAGGTTTCAAAACCCGTAAGGGTTTCTCTACACTGTCAAAGTGAACGGTGTGGAAAGGCCTCATATCGGATTAGTCACACTGTTGCAGAGCGAAATTCTTTAATCTGATTTTATTTTATTTTTTAACTTCCAGATGAAGGAGACCTTCTCTCGGAGCAGCATCTCCTGTCTGATGCACTCTAACCTCCGCACCGTCAAAGGCTCGGACCCCACCGCCGAGGCAAACGGCGATCCCTGCTGGACGGTGACTAAGCAACTGCACTTCCTCATTGAGAAGGTATGGCACCGCGCACAATGGGCGCTTATACCGGCCAAACGCACGGTATCTCCGCATAGCCGCGGACGAGTCTGACAAAAGATGTTCACGTTTCCTCATTGTTCCGACTTGTTCATAAAGAATTACGTCTTTGTATTAATAAATCCAGTTTCTGATATTTCTTACCAGTCCATGTCAAATCGGTACAAGAAAGAAATATCATCAGCTGTGAAAGGTACGTTCATGATCTGAACCCCGAGGAAAAAAATCACTTGTGACTATAACTCTGACAACCAAAGTGAAAACGACATCGGTGTTACCTCGCTCTCAGATGAGGTGTCGCGGGTTTTGCCGTCACTGGTGATTGAGGAGCAGGAATTCCCCACTCGACCCGAGATTGCCGCTCATGTGACGGGGACCTCGATGACGGGGACGCCTGGGGTCAGACAGGGTGAGTACAGGACCGAAACCACGTGCACCTCTCAGCTGGAAATCACCAGCTGTCAAAAAGACACCCTTGGCAGAGAAACCCTCATTTTGCAGTGCAGAAGTTAATGCATGTAGGATTAAATAACTTCTCCGTGTGTGAGCAATAAATACACATTTCTGTCTGTGATTTTTAACCAGGACTGCACACTCGCAGTCTTCTAAAACATCTAAACCTTGCCAGGTCCCCTGGAGTTTGAAAGAAAAAAACTTTTTAAAATGTATTCACTAAGAAAGTGAACAGTGGTGGTGGGGTATTTGATTGTCAGCGGCCAAAGAGAACATTTTTAATGCATTTAATATGGTCTGGAGGCTTCGTGGAGAGAGCCACATGTTAGCAATAAAGGGGATGTCGATTTGATGAGGATAGAGTAAGTTAAATTAATGGCAGAACCAGGCGGGCTTCAGCTGGGGGATCTATCACCTCAGCCTGTGGGGGAGATTTCAGGCCTCACTCCCTGACGTGCTTCTCCCATTACAGGGCTCTTCTCCCGGAAGGTTCCGGGAGAGAAGATCTGGTCATGGGAGACGGAGAAGGGCCTGGCATTTCTGCGGAACGTCGAGATGAGCGGCAGCGAACTGGTGGTCCCGCGCGCTGGGCTCTACTACATTTATGCACAGACATATTTCCGACTCTCTGGGGTCCTGGAGGATGGAGGTGGCGAGGGGGGTGTGGCCGAAGGCATGGCCAGGGGCAAGCAAGTGCTGCAGTATATCTACAAGAAGGTGGGCTCATACCCAGTGCCCATTCTGCTGATGAAGAACGCCCGGACGACGTGTTGGGCGCCGGGGGCCGAGTATGGCCTCTACTCCATCTACCAGGCCGGCGTCTTCCGGCTTGCCGCCGGAGACCATATCTTCGTGGCCGTGAGCGACCTGACTGCCCTAAGCATGGATGAGAAGTCCAGCTTCTTTGGCACTTTCCTGGTCACCTAACATGGCTGGGGCTTGGGGCTTATTGTCCTTCATCTTGACTCAGACTGCTGCAATGCACCTCGATGGCAGGAGATAGCTGTAGCGCGAGCTGAAAGAGCTTTTTATATAACTCTGTTATAGCTTCCTGTCTTTGAAAGGAGACTCAGACACCCCGGTCTGCAGGGGCAAGGGAGGAGTGAGTCCAGTCTCCCAGGGAGGGGGGGGGATGGGCAGCCCAAGCCAGGTGGGAGAAGTGACGGGCCCCGTGGAGGCCCCTGCGTGGAGAGCGAGGTGTGGCAGTGAGCAGGGGACCAACCTTGTCCTCCGCAGACACTTTGTTGGCCAACGCCAGCAAACAGCAGATGTGCCAAAGAGACGGACTGAATCCTTGAGATTTGTGGTGCTTTGACAGTCACGTATTGCTGTTCAGTCTGGGGGATTAATGTCTGGAGGACTGGGGGCTGCCTATGTTTTTCTGGTCATACTTCTTCACACACTTATTTAACATATTGTTATGCTTCCTACCCCCGCAATGGGGAAATTCCAGATTTACCCAAAAAAAAACACAGTGGAAATAAATATTTATGTCCCACTAAATAAGCAGGATGTGCTTGGGTGTGGTTACAAAGTAGCCATGCCTGTCCCTCCTGCAGGACATGCAGTACGATGGACTGCATGTGGGGGCAGATGTTAAGGGGTCATTGGCCCATGCAAAGCCAAAGTTGTGCTCCTGCTGTTCATACCAATTTTCACGTCACCCTTTACATCCTGCACATGTAAACACGCTTGTGCTGTAAACCAAACTTGCACAAAACTATATTTTTTTACATACAAAAATAAAAAGTTTTTTTCTTACCGTGATGCCATCTTTACCATCGCCCATGACAATGCAGACACTAAGGAGTGGACAGGAGATACGAATCACCATCATGCACCAACCTGGATCATCCAGCTAGGTGGTTTGGTGGTCATCATGTCACCAAGCATTCAGATCATACCAGGAGACGGGTCTCTTTGATTTGACTTTAATTTCTACATTGTGATTGGCTGTCAGCTGTAGCCCCTCCAATCAGACCCAGGCTCCTCCCAGGATTGGTAGACAGAAGCTCCACAGACCATTGGTGGAAAGCTGGCTTGTAGACCTCCTGTATGCATTTAATGACCTTACTGAAGAGAGCTCTGTCCCGTGGGACCCCCCGCCGTGGCCAATGGTTGTGGTCAGTATGTAGATGTGATTGAATCCTCCCCTCTCTGTAGGCTCAGCCCTGAGCTCGCCAGATGACACAGGTTTGAGCCCCAGCTCCGACTGTCATATTCCAGTTCTGGCGCGACCAAAACGGGCCATGAGTCAGAGGAGCAGCGTCACGACGCTGCATCTGCAGCTCAGTGCAGCTCCCATCCCGGGAGGAGGGTGATGCAACCCTGCTGAAACAGGCCCGAGTTGATGGGGGGGGGGATGGGGTTCAAAAGCCAAAGATGGCTGCAGAGTGGAATATGCAGGGGGAGAGGCTTCCAGATGGACTGTCACTTGCTCCTGGGCGAGGGCAGCCAGGCTAGACCACCCCCCAAGCATGCAAACATACACACACACAAACACACACCAAAGCCTTCCAGAGGGTAGTATGGAGTTGGTGACCACTCAAAGACATCCCAGAGGCTGCCACTCCAACATCACCTGCACGGGGGCCACACCCCTGACCACCCCCCCCCAAAAAAAAAGAGGACACACACAAGCACAGAGGTGTAGGGTTTTTTTCTCCCCCCGTATTTCTTTTGTGGAAATATGTTACAATTATATTACAGGTTATCATAATGCCCAGAAAACAAAAAAAAAAAAAACATCTTATAGTCAGAGACAAAAAAGGGGCCCGGACGGGACAGGCAGGAGGGCCATACCCTAGCCACTCTCCAAGCAGATGATGGTCTATGTTAGAAGATGGCCAATAAATACTGAGAATGCCAGTAACTTAGCTTTAAAAATATACCGTAAAACATGGTCTCATATGTATAAAACAAAACAACAAAAATACATACAAAGCACACTGACACACTCCCCACGACTGCTGGCCAATCACGACGCGGCTCTCATTTGACCAAATGACCAACAACAATGAGGTCAGATCGCTCTTGTCAAAGCACTGTGATACACAAATCGCTCGTAGCGGGATGCTCTCTACCCTTCAAAAGTAGAGCAGTACTATAAGAACCGATTACGAGTGATTCATATAAATGAGCTTTAACAACTAGTTACTGTCAAAACTTTAGCTGCCTTGGTTGTGGTGACTCCACTTCCTCTTAGCTTGCTCCACCCCCATGACATGGGTGGGTGGGGCTAGATGGCCAGAAGGGGGAGGAGCTCAGTCAAAGCTGACATTCAAGCTGTTGTCGAAACCCTTGTCCTCACGCGAGCCAGCGGCCAGGAAGGAGGCAACGGGGCCGCCCGCTGTCACGCTGAGGACGCCGGGGGCAGGGGTGCCTCGCACAGCGATGCTGGTCACGTTGATACCAAGCGTAAGCCGTGTCTGCTCTAGTGCCTTCTCAGGCACAGCAAAGGCCTCCAGCTTCTTCTCACCATTGGCCATGTAGGAGTTCTGGCAGCCACGGCACACGCAGTCCAGACAAGCTTTACGATTCGAGTAGCATGGGCACCGCTGGCCACGACATGTAAGAACACTTGGGTTTTGAGTTGCTCGGCCACACTTGCAGCCCCGCTTCTCCTGCGGCTTCTTGTAGACAGCTCTGGGGGGGGCTCCAGCCATCAGGACCCCGGTCCCGCCGTTGGGGGTCCTTTCCTTCACTTTGTCCCTGGCCTTGGGGACCCCCAGCCGGGCTTTGCCGTGGGCCTTCCGAGCCTCGAGGTTCCTTCGGATGCCTTTAGCGGGAACCAGCAGTGCTTTGCAAGCCTTTGGCGCCCCCCCGTTGGGCACGGCTGCCAGGGATGGCGCTGCCGAGACTGAGAGTTCCCGCTGGGTCTCCGCAAGGATGGCAACTGCACCCGACGGGGGCCCCTGGATGATGCTGGAGATTGGGAGAGGCCGCACCTTCTCGCTGTCGCTTTCCGACCGTGACCGTTTCCGGGTGGGTCGGGGCACTGCAGAGGGCCGGGGGGTGAGGGCCAGTGATGGTTGCTGAGGGGACTCATTGGGGGATCCACTGGTGGTCTCAGGGACTTGTGGTAGGGACCTTGCCACGCCGGCGCAGCTTTCGGTACCTAGCTCCGGCTCCAAAGTTCGTAGGACCTCCTCAACAGTCAGCATGAGCTGACCCCCGCCCTGATTGGGCTCCTCGCTGAGGCCGCAGATATCAATGCCGTCTGTCGCCAGCTCGTCCACCGCTGCTGCCGTCTGGTGGGATTCCTCATTCTTGCCACCCCCCTCCAGCAGAGGGGGGAGGCCCCCATCTTGTTCCTTCTCAGCCGGTAACCCATTACAGCCCTGAAGCCTGTCAGGACAGTACACGGGGCTCCCGTCGGTGGGCTTTGGAGTCTCACTCGGCGAATCCTCGGAGATGGAGGGCGCTGGGGATGAGCACTGCAGGGAGAGCCAGAAGGCATTGGCTTCGTTGATGCCAAGAGACAGACCCTCGCTGAGTGTGGGCAGTAGGTCGGCCTGGCTGGCAACATAGCAGCCCAGCGGGGAGCCCACGATGAACTCGCACAGCTTCCTGAAGCTCTCCACCAGAAGGCAGAGCTGCCGGTTTTCCTGAAACTGCCCGGGGTTCTTCCAGCAGCTACATGGTGGCTTCAGCACCATCTTCTGGCCCCTGCAGCCTTTACACACATAATGCTGGCAGGAGGAGTTGGTCGGAGCCATTGGGTCCTGTAGCAGGTTACCTAGAAATCAAGCAAAACAAACTAATAAGTCAATGGTAACTTATGGACCGCAAACCGATCACATACCTAATCCTTCAGATGTCTATAAAATTTAATCGCTTGCTGCCTCAGTATTGAAAGGCATGGATGCCCACTTCCCTGGCGTGGCTCTGCACAGGGTTTCCGTTCACAGATAAAACCTCTTAGCGCTAAAAACGGCACCAATTGTTGACGTAATTGACAAGTCTTCACCAACGTGCCTGATAGCTAACAACTCAAAACCCGAATGAACTATCAGATATTTACAATTACATGATTAATATTTTAATCGCTGTTGTTTGTCCCGAAGGGACTGCTTACCAAGTTAAACATTCTCATGATTTTAATAAAACAATACCGATTATGAAGCTTGGTATAAGCATCCCTGTCTGTAAGCGGCGCTGTGTAGGACACACTACACACAGATACACCTGTGCGTCAAATCCAGTGGACTTCATACCGTAAAAAGCAGCTAAACAAATCCGGTTCAAACAGGCCGCTACTGTATACAGCCGCCACCGCAAGCAGAAAGTCGTGTGCACGCTAACCAGCCGCGCTGCCGTAAACACGGGGAGGGGGGGGGGTGCTTCTCTGCAAATAGGTTTGTGCCTGTAACTTACAGTTTTTTTTATTATTTTAAACATTAACTTTATTTCAAAACAAAAAAGTATTCAAGGGCACAGTTTACAATTTTATAGCAGCATAGTCAAAGTAAAAAACAAAAACCATATATCCTTATTCTGTAACTTACAGTTGACCGACAGCCTGTCTGCATCGACTCCAGTAACATGTTAAGATGCTGTAATGGACCCCCCCTCAAAAAGTATTTAATAAAAACACCCTCAACAGTCTAATCATTCCTACATGCACGCCGAAGATTGAGAAATATTGGCAGTCAGTAAATGCACCTGCAATATCAGTAAACGCAAAAAGAATACTGAATAAAACTTTCACTGCGCTCCCTACTTCTGACGTCAAATCTAAATTAAAAGCGAAAGTGTTAAGTGGCTGAACACCCACTTAACTGATCAGACAAACAAATGGTGATAATGTGTTGCATATTACCGAGTATGTGCGTTTTATTAAAATAACACCAACATTACTGGCATTAAGCAAACAGAACTTGCGATATTCTGAAATAGGGGATGCAGTTAAATAATAATAAGGCTTCCTCACCGCAGACTAGGCAGGAGAGCGAGTGCCGGAAGAAGGGCAGCTGCCGGCATAGCTCGGCCAGGGACCGGGGGTCCCGCGGTTCGCACAGAAGCACCGCCCGGCAAGCCGACACGTACAGTGCGGTGGCATTCGCCGGGTTCATGGCGGCGGCGCGCCGTGTCCTCAGTGCGGCCGGGCGGCGGGGACGCGCGGCGCGACCCTAGTCACGGGGGGGCATGGACACGCACGATCCAGCGCGGCGGCGCCAGTCTCAGATACGGAAATCGCAAGTTGCAATAAATGTCCCCGTCAAAGACGAAAAGGCATTCACTGTAAATGAGTGACAGAGGATCCAAAGTCAATCACACGCACACACCAGGCTGTTCGCGCCCAGGGCAAACGGGCAGAGGCGTAGGTATGTGATCACCAGTCCGGCTCAGCGCTTTCGCCCTATCCATGGCACGAAAACATCCACTTATCCCAAGCGAGAAAAGACCTTTGCAAGAAGCTGTTATTTTGCCAGACGTCGTCAGGCTTGTTCCAAAACAGTCACGCAGCCCAGAACAGTCCAACCACGGCGCCGGCGCTCCGCTCCTCTGGTGCACGATAAAGTTGAGCCTTTTGAACCCTAAGTGCTGCAGCTGATTTTCCCTCTTCGAGCGTAGGACCTGTCTTCTAGGATGTAAAGCCGCCCCTGTCCATCCTTTCCAGCCCACGCCTCCGATCCCGTGCACCCAATGCTTGGGAGAGGGATTTTACGCATGCATTAATTCCTTGTTTATTGTGCGCGTTTTCTCATGGCGCTGAAAAAGGCCCCTCGTCCTACGCAATCCCCCCCCACTTCGTCACCCGATCACAACACGCGCAGAAAGCGGAACGGGGAACGGAAGGCAAAGCAAGCAGCGGCAACGGGATGTCACAAAATCAGGCCGATTTCCTTTTCTTTGCGTTTATTCCCCGCTCCAGTTTCACATCCCCCCTCTCCGGTACGTCCTGCTTTTCGAAACAGTTGGAGCAACGTCACTTAAATCCCTCTTCCATTTCCGCTCTTGTTTACAAAGCTCATGTCCTTATGACGTGGGAAAATAATTATATCCTACTCGCAGTATAACAGACAGTTGTAACTGGGCAACTATGAAGAGCTCTCCCCTCCCTTTTCCCCCTCTCTGCATAAGACGGGTGAGCGGGTGCCCCAGTTCACATCTCGCGAGAATACGTAACTGAAATCCCGCGAGAGGTCGACCAGTTCGTTACGTAAACGGTTTTTTAAAATGTCCTTTATAATAAACTCCCCAACGGGACAAGACTACAAATTTTAAAGCTAATTAAATAATTTAATATATTCCGTATTATGTACTGAACATATTCGGTTGATGTATAAATGATGATATTACGGATTTTCCTTGGTGTATAAAACTATATAAATCCACTGACCTTACGATATAATTACCTTAATTAGTAGTGCTGCAATAAACAGTTGTTATGCTATAAATAAATGTGACCAAATCTATACAGTTGACTTTGTTCCATTAATGACAACGTGTGATTACCTCAAATTAAGGCTGAATTTGAAATCGCGTTTGGTCAAATTGAGTGGGCTTATATCTTTTAACTGTTTTTTCATGCATGTTTTTTAATGTCACACTTATTTTTCACCAACACTGAACGAATCGAGCTCAGAAATAGCCCAATATACAAGTAGGCAACCATAAGCCAAGATGATGCTAAAAGTGAATATCCTACAGTCTAAATTTCAGCAACCGGACTGACTGGTGTCCTCTGGTCACTCGAAATAAATTGTCTTTACTGTTCGCTTTTTTTTCTTTTTTTGCTAGCTACACGCTTAATATTTGCTTCCATTTCCAATTCACTTTTCAAAAGACTGGATATTCTGGCCCAGATACTGATTTTCGAAATTAAAACTGCACAAGAAAAAATAATTTGAACACAGCAACGAAGCTACAAATAATTAAATGAATTTAATTAAATGAATTTAATTCAATTAAAAATTCATTTAAAATAACTATAATTTGCTTGACTGAAAAGATGCTTCAGTTCGTTTGGCTGATAACGGGCAGATAATTATCACAAATACTTCAACTATAGGCCTACGTGGCACAGAAATATCACAACAACTTGAATAAACTACAATTTGCACAAATATTTTGTTTGGAAACTAGTTATTAAGTAGCCAGGTCTTATTGATATGAATAAACAGATAAGGCGACGGCCTTTTGTGGGAAAATGTAATCTACCAGGGAAAACTGCCCTCAACAACATAGCTTAAAGGATCATGGCGGCATTCAAACCCCTCTACCCCGATAAGGTGGTGGTTCACGGGGGGGTTATATTAATAATTATGTAACGAGGCAGGTTGAACACAAATTCAATGCAAATACACACCAAATGAAGCAGTACATTTACGCACCCTTTGTTTTCCTGCCATCGTCAAGATTCAAAAGGCTTATTTGTGACACACACAGTTCTACACATACAACATGCAGTGGAATGTAACCCTGGTCACTCCGAGCAGCTGTGCATGATAAGAGAGTAACAAAATATATTTTAATTTATAAAATATATAGATTTATAAATATATAATAAGAAATATAATAAAATAAAAAATATATGAAATGTTCAGCTGTACATAATCTATACATAATTGATAGGTAAGAGTTATTTTGCTGTGCAATTTAAGCGCAATATGCAAGAGGCCTGAGATGTGTGCCAACAATATTAACAGTATTAAGCAGTATCTAGAGGCAGGGGCGCCGCTAGCAATTTTGGGCCCTATGACAAAATATGAGGTTGGGCCCCCCTACCACACCCATTCCGCTC
>JAODKF010000089.1:25682326-25703663 GCA_026779585.1 Mormyrus proboscirostris
CGTTCACATCCAGCACCACAGGTGAGCGGATGGCCACGGTGTGTCGGGCGGGTCTGCGGTCAGATCTGCGGACGGGTGGGTCTCCGGTAACGTTTTGGCCGGCTGTAGTGCTCCAGTAAACGTGCATTTCGGAGTTGGGACGCGAGTAGGAGCGTGTTCCGCTTTGGCTTTCCCGGTACTTTACTATAAGCTGTGCCTAGAATGTCAATTCGGAAAACGGCGCGGCACGTGAATGAAGCTGCGTTTCCAAAGCGTAATGTAAGCGCACGAAGGTCGCCATCTTCCACCCTGCGCTGTGCTCCGTGTTGAGGCGTGCAGCCTGAACCTTCCACCTTCCCCACCACGGATACCTGCATTATCTCACTGTTTACCGCACCTGCAACCTGCTGCATCTCCGGGTTGCTGCAAATTCAGAGCATCTGAGTCACCTGGGCCACTAGTAACAAGGTTCAGTGACACATTCAATGATTAATCTACCGCTGTTAATAAATCAGATAACGTTAATGCATATAGTTCTGTAGTTATTCATGTCCTTAGCTATCAACCACACCTTTTTAAACAATGAATATATCATGGTTTGGCTGCTTACAGAGATGTGGATCAGAGAAGGTTAAATTCACTTTGATGTACAGGTGTCTGGTTGTATGTGGGGAATTTGCATCAAGTGTTTTGTTTTATGTGGTTGCAGTGCCTGATTTCCAGTGCAATTTACAAACCTGTCCCATGTCCAGGAAGCTCAAATGGTGACTGGTTTGGTCATCGGGGAACCTGTCTCAGGTTCTGGAAGTTCAAACAGTCTAGCTGTTGGGGAAGCTTCCTGAAGTAGAGTATGAACACAATCAGCCGAACAGAAGCTCCTAATGAGAAATGTAGGTTTAAAGATACCAAGAGACACTGAATTAGCCATGTGCAGTTTTTAAAGTAAATGAAGCATGACTTGGTGTCTATTTATGGGTGTGAAGCCAGAAACAAATTTCATGGGGGTCCGGGCAACCCCACACATAGGTTAGTCTGTGTAATTTTACTGCCCGGCTATGTGCCTGATTGGTGACAATTTTTATTTATTTATTTTTTGGGGGAGGGGGGGGGGGTGTAAAATCCCCCTTTTTAACTACTTGACTTTGTGCTTGGTATGGAGGTTCATTAACTGTACAGGAAAAGAACATGACCCCCCATATGTGTTATGTTTTATTGTTTAATTATGTTGCCCCCACCCCCTTGAAGAGTGTGTGTGTGTGTTTGTACACTAATCACTGTCTTATGCACAGGAGGGAGCCGTCTCCATCTCACCAGCCCCATCTGTCTGCAGCTCTCCTTGGACCGGCGAGGTTTCTCCCTGGGGCTCCCGCCTGCGACAGGTCCATGACTTCTGACCGGGACGCCGAAGTCATAGCTGAGCCACAGCGTGTCCAGGAAGCCTCTGAGATCTGTCACCCGGTAGGCGGCCGGCCGATGTCCTTGCTGTATCGCTGGGGGTCGTGATGTGACACAGGAAGAGGGTGCTGCTGTGGTTCCCCTGTCTTACCTGGCTTGATGTGACTTACACCCTCTGTGGTGTTTGGAGCTCTGTGTGACGTGTGCTTTGTGTGTTCTGATCTTTGGTCATGTCAGGCAGCAGACCTTTCACTTCCAGGCACTGGAAGTTTATAAATCAGTCAGGGGTGTGTTCTTTGTTTAAAACGGGCTTCCCCATGAACATCCTCCCGGTGGTCACAGTCTCTACACTCTGTTGTCTGGGGGGAGGGGCCACTGTGGAGGGGGCTGAGCATAGCGTTGGCCAATATGATGTAAAATTCTCACTATATTTTGGACAGTGACAGTATTTTACAGAATTGTTTTTTCCCAAGTTTTGGGAGGAGTAGGATGTCCTGCCCCTATTAGAAATACTTTTTATTAAGTACAATTTATTTGTTGTTACAGTTGGGTATGGGCAGCCTTATTTCAATAAATATAAAGAGTGATATAGATAATGGGTTCTCATTTGTTTTATAATAGCTGGAGTAACAATGCAAAGGGAATGACAAGCCTTTTTCACCTGAGAACAGTGCATTTTACAGTTAATTTCAAATAAGTGCACGGTTGACATCTTGGGTCAGCTGGCCGGAGTGAGATTTTCAATTTGAGAAGTCTGCATGCACACATACATGCATTTACATGCGTATGACAGATTTATTACCTTGTAAATAACCTGAAGGGTTTGCAAACTACCCCAACGCTTTTAATATCGCTAATTTTAGGTTCATTATGGAATAATATATATTTGCCATAAGATTTCTTGAGTGAGCTTGAGTCTGAAATTGTCATACCAGATGCGTGAGAGTTGGAAACCCTAAAAGAAAACATTACTTCATGCAGTTGACGTTCATTGGTGTGGGAAACAGCGGTACTCGTGTTAATCGGGCAATTGTGCCTTTTACCGCGCACCTTGCATGAAGGCAGCGCCGCGTATATATGCTGATTTAGCGAATGTATTCTTAAATTGCTACTATAATATATCTATATGTAACCAGGTTATTTTGTTTAATGTGTATAATTACACAAAATGTTGAATTTGTGAATTTATCGCAATATGGCATCAGATTGTTTAATTGAAAATTCACAAAACAGATAAACCCAGACAAACAGACTATATAAGGACAAGTATTCAGGTCACAACTGAAGCTTTAAAGAAAATAAAATGCCTTAAAATTTTTTATAAATATGCCGTTGTATAAATAGGCTGTTGAAATCTTGTTGTGTTAACGGTATATTGCTAATCCATATGGTGGTGCAGAATCGCACCAGTGTACTGCCCATCTCTAGCTGAGCATGTCGCTTGTAATGTCATTCAGAGCCACAGTGAATTTCGAGTGAGTTTTCACCTCATTCTACCTCTTGGGTTTTTGGGGAGTGTGAGGCTGGTCCCTTCAGGACGGAGCGGTTCCTTTGGTCTCTTCAGAAGTGGATTCTCTCTTTCTTATTCTGCTTTCTAAAATCCCCCTGCGCCACACAGTATCGTGTGTTCTAGGTGCCTCTAGAGCCTCACTGCTCCACGCTGTCCTGTAAAGCTCAGCTCCACAGCTGAATCGTATCCCACATCTCCCCCTAGGTCTGGCCCAAACCAGAGGGGCCCTCAGTGCCATTCATATGACACGCATGCGTCCCGCAGGGGGGGGGGATAGCTGTCTTGATTGAATGACAAGAGCAAGTGTGTCCTTCACACAGATTTTAATGTGCTATTCTCGGCCCCCCGGGGGACTTTCTCTTAGCCCAGTGAGTGGTGAGGCTCATTCTGCCTCGCCTTGCTGTCTGGCCGCTGTGAGGTGAGAGCGTAGGGTTTGGGGGCGCTGCTGACATGGGCTGCTGCTTCAGTAAAGAGCTGAACCCAAATGTGACCACTGAACGGACGAGTCTCCTCCATGCGTCCCTCCAGGAGGATTCAGCGAAGGAGGCGGTGTGGGAGCGCGAGGAGAGGTCCGCGGGACGGGTCAGCAGGAACGGGAGGTCGGGCCGCGCCACGGAGAGGGACTCGGTACGGCACTCCGGCGTGGGTGGCTTGGGCCACGTGTGGGACCGCAGCGTATTTTGGGCACGGCCTGCCCAAGATCACGGGATGCCGAATGGGGCTATTAATAAGCAAGTAGTGGAATGTTCTGCTGTCGGAGAAGAAAGAAGCCAGCACCCCAAGGAGAGCCCCAAGCACACTGGCGACAAACCCAGCATGGGAGAGATGTCGAGCTCCACCAACAGAGGCGGGGAGGAAACCATGGGAAACACGGCCAGAGGGATCATGCTTGAAGCTCAAACTGGGAACGTGGACATAGAGGGACACGGTCGCCTTAGCGTTCCTTCCTCGGGAGGAAATTCCAAATCTCTGAGCAGAAGATCACCAGAAACATCAAAGGGCTCTGGAAGCAGTTGTGCTTCCTGTTATGGCAGAGCAGTTGTTGATGGAAACTGTAAAGAAAATGCTGCTATGTCCACAGAGAACATGCAGCCGTCTGTGAGTGCTAACAAACCGGGAGAGGAAAGTGTCTCCATGTCGAAGACTGAAGACTCTCAAGTTAAGCAGGCCCTGGGTTCAGGTAGGAGCAGGTTCACAGGGGACTGTGAGTCACATCTAGTATCTGCCACGGGGCGTAAACCGAAATCCAGGACTCAGTGTTTCTATAGCATCTGTTCTATTGATATCAAAGACGTGGAAAATGAGAGTGGGGTATGTTCCTCTGTGCCGTCGGGAATTCTTCTGAAGACAAGTTCCTCAGCTGTTGCAGGGAATGGACCATGTGGTGAAACAGCATCTCTGAGCCAAGCTTCTGGAATTTCAGCTCCAGAACATCAGAGTAGAGGGCACAAGGATTTCCTCGAAAGTGAAAGGGGCAGGCGTTTCACAAAGTGCTCAGAAACTGAAGCTGAAGCTGTTCTTGTCACCTGTCACCCCTCTGTGCCTTCTCTGTGGGAATGTGGAGAAGAGCATGTAGACAAGTCCACCTTGGTTTCCTGTGTTCTTCCTTTAGAGGCTGAGGTGTTTTCAAATGATATGTCTGTCAGTGTGGATATCATCCAATCAAGTGGTGACTGTTCCCATCATGTGACCATTAGGGAACAAGGTCAGGGGTCAAATGACTTCCACTGTGAGGCTTCTGCTGACATTATTAATTCTACCACTCACACATTTGAAGCAACCAATCAGCAGGCTGCCTTTGGCAGAAGCGGTGATTCTGTAAATCCATTGGTTCCTCCTGTTGCCATATATGAGTTAGCTGGTGAAAACATGGGTGAATATTTCCAAAAGGTGGGGCTTGTTGAGTTTGAACCTAAATACAAAAGCTCAGGTGGTACAAACATGCATTTTATCCAGCTTGAGAATACAGGTCAGCTGTCAGAAATGGCAGCACCGGTGGAAAATCTGGAGCAGCCTGGTGATTGCGTCATCAAACCTGTGCTAAGTGACTGTGGCAGGCGAGCTGTAGAAAGCAGTGTAATGACCGTGGGGGGCACATACATTTTGACAAGGAAAGAGTCAGATCAGGAGCAGATGCAGAACGTGAGGCTGGTCAAAGACTCTGGTCTGAAGGCTCAACTATCTGTAGGACGTCTCCCAACAGTGGAATGTGAAAATGGATCTCTGGATGTACACTGGAATCGCACACTCAGGACACCAAGTGCTGTGGCACAGTGTCACACAGATCGGGAGTCAGAAACATCTGGAAACTGGCCTCATATCTGTGAAGTGCACTATTCCTCAGAACCACTGCTGACGACACCTGCAGCAAATGCTTCAATTTGGAGTGATCCCTCTGACACAGGAGATCAGTATATCCAGTCACAAATAGCGAGTGCGTGTGTCCAGTCATTTTGTGTATCGTCATCCACGAGGGCAGCTTGCTGTGAAAAGGGCATCTGTGCATCACTCGCTGACAAAAATGACACCGTAGAGATTAATCTTGGAAGTGAGGGTGGAATTAGTAGCCTGGCTACTGCAGATCTCTCGAGTTCTTATCTTGGTGAAGGACAAGATGCCTTGGACTGTGTGGCTGTCTGTGGAGTATTAGAACCAGTTGATCCTGCAGATGTTTCTAATCGGAGTTTAGATTCCAGGCCACAGGGTCCCCTAAGTCAGATCGGGGACGCAGGAGTTGAAGCCGCACAAGTTTTCTGCAGCACTGAGGATGGTTCGGAGTTACATAGATTGTTACCAGACCAGGTCGATTGCAGGGAATGGATCCAAAAGGGCGAGTCTTTGCCTTGTGCATCCAGAGAGTCTGGAAATCAGGAAGAAATCCCAGTGCAGCCTCATGTTGGTGAGAGTCCTTGGCCTTGTGATCAGGTTAGTCTGTTGGATACACATCTCCCTTTAAGCAATTTAGAAAGTTCACAGACAGAACTCAAGGACTCTGAACTGTGGCCAGGAGAATCGGTGGAGTCTATAACACTGCAGAGCGTTTTGACAATGAACTGTGACCCAAAGGACATCCAAGAGGAATGTAAGCACCCTCATGTTAGCAGTCAGGACCGGGCTGCACACGGCTCTAATGATAACAGGGATTTTATCCATAGTGGTGATGCACCTCCCACAGTATCAGGCTGCCACTACGCTCCTCTGCTGGCAAATTGCTGGCCTGATCAGGTCTCCCCCGTCTGTGGTCAGAATGAGCTTCTGGTCACCCCACACGGCAAGTCGTATGCTGAACTCCAGTGGCCAGCAGAGGGCAGCGTGGCGCAAACATTCAAGAACACGGACCCGCATGATGGCAGCGTAGCGGCAGTGAACGTGGAACTCGATCGGGTCGACATCTATGCCTCTACACCTTCCCACGAAATTTACTTCCAGGCTACGAAGCCGTCTGATGCAGTCCGACCAGGAAAGATCACGGATTCCATGGATGAGATAGAAGGGGAGAGAGACGTGGGAATGCTGAACATGGTTTCGAACCTGTTGGGAAAGTCTGACGTGGTTGAGGAAGGGGATCTCCCTCTTTACCTCACCCCATGGGAGGAGCTGTTCCAGGACGGAAAGCTTAGAGAGTATCCCCCTCAGTCTGCATGGAAGTCTAGGTCGCTGAATGGTGGTGCCCAGAGGTCTGTGGAACCTGGGCCATTGCTTATGCCAGTGGACATGGAGAGCGCTATGGGTTTCATGGGCCCCAACCCTTACGGCCTGCCAGAACCTAACAGCACTTGTACCTGGGGTTGGCAGGCCGCCTTCAACCAACCTGTAAGTGCACTTTTGTGATCACTAGAATGGACTTAATCTGAACTATGTTTTGTGGTTAATTTTACAGCCTGTCATAAATATTTTTGTCTTTTTCTCTGCTAATTGCCATCCCAGATTTGTTTAATTAATTGAGCATGTTCACATTAGGAGTAGGATTGCAACGATTAGAAATTTTGGTGATACGATTATAGTCTGAGAAATAATCATGGTTTCACGATTATCATGGTTATTTTACGTGTGCTGATTTCACAACGGTATTAACATATAGTATATGAATCACAAACACATTCTATGAAGGTTTTGAACTTCAGAAGCTATTTATTGCTGCTTTTCAGAGATATGGCATACTTAGAAAAATGAATTTGTAAAATAAAAGTAATCTCTGTCAGGCTGAAAAAATCTGTAAGCTGCACAGATAGAGGTTATTGCTGCCTTTTGAATACACACAATCAAAAAAGTTAAAAAAAAGCACATGATATTTTAAGGCTGTATTTTAACACACTCATGGAATCGAGAATTTGTATTTCAGTTCGAGTAAACTTGCTCTGTAAACACATCTAGCTCTTTTGAACTACACATTTTTTATATTTTCAGTTTGTCTTAATTTTTCTTGCTAAAAAAAAAAAAAAAAAAAAAACTCAGACCAACCTGATGACATAAATTGCACTGCAGTTAAAATTTCTGCTTTAAGATACTGCATAGTTAGAAGAATAAAATGTGTAAATAAAATTAATCACTGTACACGTCTATAGGTAGCATAGATCATTTGTTGCTGCTAAAATAACTTAAATGCAGTGACAATAAAAGAAAATGTAAAAGCTGTCTACATGAGAGCTTTGCCAGTTCACAACATCAGTTCAAGTTGAAGTGCAAAAAAATCAAATTCAAAAAGTGAGCATGTTCACGTTTTCTGAGCTCCGCCTTGAACATTGACGTGAGAGAATATTGGCACTACTGCTGAATACTCAGAGGGGACGTTAGTGGCTGGAAGGCACAAGTACGTATTTGCTACTGCCGACAGCACTGGGAGCTCCTCTGCATGTGCGCTCCACCAAAGCAGCGGGTCACTGTCCGCACTAACTATAGGGAAGGACAAGTAAAGTTTCACCTTAATAAAATGAGATGCTACATTTCATGATCTGCGAACAAACGTTTTATGGGAGCTACCGTTTTTCTTTCATAACCACTGCGCTATTGACTATCGAGGACCAAGACCTATGCGACCAGGCTGCGTTTGAAATTCCTTTTTATAAAACTGTCAGAGAAGAAAGCATAACGCTTTTTTATAGACAAATAAGAAGCGAACCTCAATCAGTAGCCTCATTCACCGGATGGTTCTAATATTACTTTGAAATCACTTCAGTCACTAATGTAATTTGACTCTGTTGTTTAGTATTGGCCTATATTCAATTGCACGTAGACGTCCGCATCACGGAGATGCTGCAACAAGTTGGAGGTGTTGGATCCTTTGGCCGCAACTTTTTTTTTTTTTTCTTTTCTGCAAGCTCTGCAAATGGGTGACCCATCGTCCTGGATTTCTCCTTTAGCATCTTTTGGGTATACAAAATATTCCCATACAGGAGACTTCAAGTGCTTCCTAGGTGGATATAGAGATGTCCCGTTGTTGGTTGTCTCTCGTTCTCCTCCTGCCATGATCCGCTTGGGGTGTTTTGTGTGTGCTTCGTGTTGTATAGATTTTGTCCGTGCGGGTCAGGCTATTATTTGTCTTTTGTTTCTGGTGGATTTCTTTTTGGCGGTGTTGGGGAAGTCTTAACGGTGGAGTCACTGCAGTGTTTCACACCGTGGTTAATAGTCAAACTGGCCAATCCCCGCAACCCTAATTATGAGTAGCAGTTTTTCATCACTGGGGGGTATATCTGTTTACATTAACATGGAGCAGGGGTCAGTGGTCAACTTAGACTTTTCAGCGTGACTATTCTTGACTCCCTGCCTTCAGTCCTGACTGTAGCGTGACTGGGGTCGCGCTCTGTGCAAGGAAATTTGCCTGCGGTTCAAGGAAAATGAGCAACATGCAGAAAAAGTTATGAACGATATGTGCAGTTCCTGCGAAGTAACGGCTGTAACTGGAAGGTACAAAGGGCACTGTTATGTCGCTTTAGCTGTTTGTGGTCTACGGCACTTGCAAACCCATTGCAGACATTGCTGTCAGACCCCCAACCCCTACCTGGGGTGACACATTGGAATTGGAGCGGTTGCCTGGCAACCACATCAAGGTTGACACAGGGGGCTGGGCTTTCATGTTAGAAGTTCATATATCCTGAGAAGCTCATCGCTCCAGTGCCCTTTACAAGATGTTCGCAGTAGCTCTCCCAGATAAGAGAAGCTTGAACAATAACTATCAACAAGAAAAGAAAATAAGGGCCAGGATGTGAGAGGCACTACTGATTTGGTGTCTGTGCGGCGACTGACAGCTGATCTGTGTCACAATGCTACAGTTTACTGTCTGCTGTTTGTTTGATAGGAGTTTGCAGGGCTGGCGGGCAGTGAGATGGGGCCTTGTTCTTTACCCCAGCCTAATAAACCCATTCAATTCTGTGTTATTACTGCATTATCCTTTTGCTAATATTCAGGAAATTACAGGTCATAAGACATTAGCTCAGCGTTTGTGCTCAGAGTAGAGCCCCGACGTGATATTTTCCGTGGCTCTTAAGGGTTTTGGATTCATTTCAGGGTTCTGTCAAGGTTTCTGACCTGAACCCGAACGCAGAGGTATGGGCCAATCACATGCTGTACCTCGGGGCTCCTGGAATTGATGACCCCTGTACACCTCACACATGGGAGGAAACTGCTGTTGGTCCAGACCTGCATGAGGAAGGTAAACATGGTTGTTATTTGTAACGACATTTTGCAGGATAGCAATGACCTTTAATCCTTCTGTCACCTTCTTTCCACCAGCTCAGTGGGATGAGGTTCTGCCTGTTTTGTATGGTACTCCTAAAAGATTTTCAGGGTCGTACTGAGCCCCAGTGCCTTTCTTTAGGGCTCTCTGTCCACAATGTCACTGCCACGGAGGATGAGCCAGACCAGGAACTGGAGGAGTCCCAGCCTGGTGGTCCAGAGGTCACCAGCACCATGGACCTGCAGGGTCCAGACTGCACAGACACAGGGGTCCAGACTGCCGGTGAGTTTTCCTTCCTGGCCTTTGTTCTGAACTTGGTTCTGAAGGCATGTGTGGAGTCTGCATGGAGATGAAGGTGGTTCTTCGAGATGGTCCATCTTAGATCTTAGGCAGCTTGTTGACCCCTGCCTCCCTGCTTTCAGGAGAGTTTGGTTCCTGTGAGCTGGATGAGCAGGAGGACCTTAGAGAACATCTGAAGGACACGCTGGAGTTCTGCCTGTCGCGGTGAGGCCGCCTGTCTTACATGACCCCTGATTGGTCGAGTGTTGAGTGGTGCCGTGCCTGATTGAATGTATCAGTCATTGTGTTTATCTATCTGCTTCGAAAATGCTGCTCCGCTCTGATTCTGACCCTCCCTACTCCCCCCCCCTGCAGGGAGAACCTTGCTGGTGACATGTACCTGGTCTCCCAGATGGACAGTGACCAGTATGTGCCAATTGTGACGGTCGCCAACCTAGAGCAGGTGAAGAAGCTGAGCACCGACATGGAGCTCATCACCAATGTCTTGCGCTGTAAGCCCCGCCCTAGCTCTGCGTATCCATTTGCATTTTGTATCAGTCCGTTTGCAGGTTCCGGTTCTGCCTTATTCTATGCGTTGACCCATTGATTTTTTTTTCTCCAGTTTTTGGACACACTGTATTCCTTTTGTTCTGAAGGGAACTGAAATGTGATGGAATGATAGGACGGCTTGGATTGATGCATTCTTGGTTTTCTGCAGCATTGCCACTGGTCCAAGTGGATGAAAAGGGTGAGAAGGTCAGGCCCAATCAGAACCGCTGCATCGTTATACTGCGGGAGGTCCCGGAGTCCACTCCAGTGGAGGTGAGCTTCACCTGAACAGGTCCTGGGTTTTCTGTGCTGTTCGCACAGGAAATTATTAGGACCAGATCTGTGTCAGTGTTGTGCCTGTTCGTACAAGTACCACACTGAGAGAATTGGAGACCCATTTCAGTGCTGCTCCCTACAGATCATCCCTCCTGGTGGCGGTGCCTCATTCACACTCCTGTTCTCTCTCCTGACTTTTCAGGAAGTGGAGGCCCTTTTCAAGGGGGAGAAGCAGCCCAAGTTCATTAGCTGTGAATTCGCCTACAACGACAGTTGGTTCATCACTTTTGAATCGGAAGCAGATGCTCAGCGGGTAAAGGATCTTTGGGGGGGGGGGGACAGCACTCCCGAGCACCCGGACAGTCAGCTGACCGTCTGCTCTCCTCCAGGCCTATCAGTACCTTCGAGAGGAGGTGAAGAACTTCCAGGGGAGGCCCGTGAAGGTGACGAGCACACCACCGGAGTCATTGTGAAACGTCGTGCAGTAGTTCATATATAATATCAAATTGTATTTCTGTGTTCCACCCCCAGGCAAGGATGAAAGCTAAGGCCATTGCCATCAACACCTTCTTGCCAAAGAACTGCTATAGGCCTCTGGAGGGGCCCCGGGATACCCAGAGGGGGTACACAACATTCTATGGACCCCCGTCCTACGGCGCCCCCGAGCAGTTCCCACTGTATGGTGTCGTGGCCCCCCAGGCATGGCTGGGGGTGCCTGGCTTCTTGGACCCCGCCCTTGTGAGTTCCCTCAAAGCAAGTGCATTTTTATAATTGGGGCGGGGGGTGTCTCTTTTTTTTTTTTTTCTTTTCATGTCTCGCAGATCAACTGCCTATTGTTGATCCCCACAGGTGCCGCCATTTCCTAATCCTAAATACACGGACGGGTTCACAACCCCCCCGGTGTTCAAGTCCTGTGCTGGCCCGGCCCACCCCAGACAGTACTCCCCCAGGAGCAGGTCAGAGTCGCTCTGGTCTGAGTTTGGTATTTTGGCTTTTTGAGATGAGGCACGTGGCCATTAGCATCGGCACCAGCTGCCTCCCCGGTCCTGATCCAGGTTCTGTCTCGTGCTCCAGAATCCACGGAAGACCGCCACCAAGGTCCTTAGCCCACGACGTGGACTCGGAGGTCCAGGACGGGCATGCCTGCTTCGGCTTCTCCACAGAGTGTGTCACGAACGGCCTGCACTGCCCCCTGTCCCGCACGCCGGGACATAACCGGACACGGGCCTCGGGCGGTATGGGGCATCCCCGCAGGGACACTGGACCGAGCCGGGCTGACTTCGCCCCTGGTTTGGGCAGAGGGAGGTATGTTTCGGTCTGTTAGGTCAGGATCTTCATGTTGTGGGATTTATTATTCTGTGTCACAGTTACGGATGCACTGTCAGAGTAAACTTTAATGTCATCAGCTCCGATCCTAGTGGGGTGAACTAGCATCAATAGCGTTTGTTTTACCCAATGCAAGTTTAGACTGTCAAATATGTAATGGTGCTGTTTTTTTTGTTTCTTTTTTTGTTCTTGTTTAAGGAAAACTGCTTTTGGCCACAAAAAGAAGAAGGAGGACAAGTTTACAGTAAGTGTGACACTGTCAGGGCCAGCCCAATCATCAGTGAACCAAGTGGCTGCTTAGGGTTCAGTGGCCGCCTGGGGGGGCGCCCCAATCTGATCGGAATGCAAGATTAATCTGATTTCATTCAGGGCCCCGAAAGCGATTGGGTAGGCCCCGGACCTATAATATTTCAAATAAGCCGCATTTCAGTTCCACGGAGGATGGTGGAGGGTGTTCAGGTTTCTGCCTGGTTCCCATTCTCTTCTGCGCAGAGAAGGTCCCCACTGCTGATTATCCCGCCTCAGAAGGCCCCCACCCCCAGCTTCCAGCTGGACCTGTCCGGCTTCCCCTTGCTGCCAGGAGCTGCTGGATACCCGGTGGACGGGGTGGGTGTGCTCAGGAACCCCGCTCCAGCAGTGAGTGTCACCGTGACCTGGTTTCCTGCGGGGTTTACTGAGCAGGCCCCTGCTGGGGTATTTATGGGAGGGGGGATTGGTCTACATGCCCGCTCCCCTTTACTGTGATTGTTTCTCCAGAATGAGAACCAGGACAGCAGCACTGACGCTGTTCCCTCAGGGACCCCCCCAGAGCCCCTCCAGAACCCCCCTCCGTCAAAGGACGTCCCCACGCCACCTGGTTCTCCGCGGTGAGTGACACCCTACAGTAGCCATGCTGTGGTGATGATGGCAGTTTGGACTCATGGTGACGCTCGTGTCTGTTTACTCACTAGCAGGCCAACGTCCCGGGGGCCCAAGCACACGCAGCCCTGGGCCCCTGGGAGCCAAACGCCTACCTCCGCAAGTAAATCGGTCCAAGTGAATGGCGCCGCCACAGTGAGTGGACCACGTGATCCTGGGACAGTGAACTGCACGGCATTATTGGCGACATAAGCGGGATCACTGCACGCACGTCACGTCTCTTCTCACCTCACCGTCTGTCTTTCCCCAGGAGCTGCAGAAGCCCAGCTATGCGGAGATCTGTCAGAGGGTGACGGAGCCCCCCCCACCGGTGCTGGTGCCGACCCCCAGGGATGCCAGGCTGGAAAATGGCGCTGTCCCCACTGCTAATGACCCCCCCTGCCCACCCACCACTGGGCCTGCAGGCCTCTGAGACCCTTCTTGACCTTCAGCTGTGCTCTTAACCTCCAAAAATAAGTGTTGCCAGGTCAGGTGACTCGCTTTGCCATCATTTCTTATTATTTTGGTGGACTTTCCTTATTTTTATTTGTGGTGTTTACGGACTCGTGTGAGCCATATTTTTATGTTCTAAGGATAAAGCTGAACCTGAACCTTAGTTTTTTTTTTTTTCTTTATATATAAAAAAAAAAGAAAAACCCATGTCAGTTTTGGGTCTCTGTGGTCATTGAAACGTCTCCTGCCTTGCAGTTATTTGATGTTGGTAAACGGCTCCCCCTACTGATCACCAGACACTGTTCCATTTGCAGTACATCAGATACCCCAGAGAGTTCAATTTTGGGTGGTGTTATCATATTGAGGCCTGTGTCCTAGAATGCAGGTTTGGAATTCATTTGGCGAGGGTCTTGGCCTTCCGCTTTGTTGAGTAGTCTTGGCCTAGGCGGGGCTGAGGTGATGGGGTGGGGCATTGTCTACCAATCTGCCAAACAACAGGTGATTCACACCTCGATTTCAGAACTGGTGGGGTTTTTCCCAGTTCTGTGTCAAAGGGATGCATTTGAATCACAGTCCGCTCAAACTTTCTCTGCAGTCCTTTGTGTTTACCTGTTTTTTTTGAGGACATTTACATTTTCTTGTGTATTTATGAACCTGCAGCATCTTAAAGGGTTGACCTCCTGTGGGAATATGTTTAGTTTCTGTTAGGTTGATCACTGTAAATATGGATTAAGATGAAGCTGTATAATTTACAGAGGCACTGCTGTGTGCTCTTATACTGACACTTAATAAACTCTACATTAGTTTCTTATTTGGAGGCACCTAGTTTGTCGGTTAAGTTAAAAACAGCTTCCAAGTTATTTGTTAGAAACGTATTACTATTCCAGAACAGGAATTAATGTAAACTTTCTTTTTACAATAGAAACACAGACTCCATGCAGCAGTTTTTTTTTGGTCCAGTGTTTGAAAACTTGAATTTAATTAAACTTGAAAATAACTTTTGCCTTAACTTTTTTTAAAAATAAAAAAATGCTTTAAACCCCAGTTAACTTGTCTTAGGGGACAAATGGATGCAATGTTATCTTTGCATCCTTGTAGGTGAGAAATCTAAACTTTTTTTTGTAATAATTTTATTTGTCTTTTTCCAGTTTTATTGAGGCATAACAAATCTTCAGGTTGTCAGTACTGTTAAAAATAGACTTGAGTGCAGTTTGCTTGTACAGTTGTAAATAATATAAATGGGTTATGTTAAAGTAATAATGATTTTGTACAAATTTTGCAGTTGAGCTTCTGTTAAAACGACTTTACCTCTTGTGGGTTTTAGTTTTTTGACTTTTATTTTTAATCATTTATTGTTGCATTCCGTTTTCTGAAAGCTGGTACTGGGTCTGGTTGTTTCAGTAACAATTTGGAGTGAATAATTTTTAAGTTGAAGTAAAAATCTGTTTGGAAACCAAGCCAAATGACTACAGTTCTTGATGGGACCGGCACTGGTTTTCAAACTCAGTGTAATTTATTTCGACATCCATATTCAGCCTGAGATGGCCTTTTCCGTTAACGTTTAGATCGCTAATGATTAGGTTTTACGCGGTAACTGATACAGAAGCTGAGAAGGCGCTGTGCTAACCAAACGCTGAGCTGAAATAACCTGTGCAGACGGTGTAATTCCGAAGGGCGCCCAAATCACTCAATCCAACATCAGGATACTTTCTCTTTCTCGGCGTCTTGATTGAAATTCTATGTGACTACAATTCTGTAATAAAAGACGAGGAGGTGACATAAAACGGTTTGCGATCAGTGCAGCCAGCCTTACCCCTACAGTACAGCCTTGGAGCTGAGTGCAGTGCCTTTTTTCCAATTACCGAAAGTGGGTCACCCGCTGAATACAAGTGGAGGTAACAGTGCTCAGGAAGAAAGCTGTTATTTGGATGGACAACAGTGAAAGAGCCCCGGGCCGGATCACGGAATGTTTAACGGTAACTGATTGCGCACGGCAGAAACGCGCTCCCATCACGCCATCGTGAATCCCTAGTACACGACTGGTCAGTTAACTGATGGAGAGGCATTCGCTCGTGCCGTGAATGGTCACCGTCCCCAAATATCACACGACATGCACACCTCATTCGTCACTCACTTCGTTTTATATGAAACCTGACATGCGATGCATCAACAGGTAAGGGCTTCTGACGGACAGCGTGCCCACATATACTGAGTGATTTATTATGAGTTGTGGTTCATCTTAATACCAAACTGCCGGTGACTTGCAGACCTAACCAAAAGGTTTCAGAAGACGGATATTGCGAATGTACCAGTACAATCATACCATGTAATAGGAAATCGTCATTAAAAAAAAAAATAAGGAATAACAATGTATGAAACTTGGGTGAAAGGCGATGTTTGCAAGAATAGCATTATTATTATTAAGAGCATATGTATGATGGGATTTTTTTAAATTAATTTGAATAATGTCACTACTGTATACCACGTAATTCGTTCGACTGAAACGCATTCCTACATTTAAAAAAGTAATTAGGCTTAGTCACTTTGCAGCTTTTTGTTAATCTGACGATACATCCGCTTTTCATACCACACCATAATTGCGCTGAGGAATTTTGAATATTTTTCTCCCTCGGCATAAGTGGACTATATATTTCCCGGAACGTGCGGGAGGAGGCAGATGTAACGGTTTATGCGGGGTTGAGAGGCGCTGTAGCGCCCCCGTGTGGTCTGAGGCGGCGCCTTTGTTTGGCCTCGATCACGTGGGCGTGACAGTCGGAGCAGTAGGAGAGCCGCAGATGGGCGCTGCGAAGCGGCAGCAGCCAGCCAGCCAGCCCTCCCTCCTTTCGCCAGCGCCGACAGCCTACCTTTGCGAGCGACGGACAGCCATGGCGGGGCATCGCTGACGAAGTGCCGCATCGACCCCCCCCTCTTTCCTCCTTGCGACCCTTCGGTCCCGTTGTCCCTCGTCTGTCCGGCGCAGCTCAGCTGTGCGGAGTAGAGGAGGAGGCGGGGGAAGCGACGTTGAAAGACTGAGCTAAAAAAAAGACAGGAAAGAAACACATAAACACATATATACAACACAATCATCTGAAAAATAGCATGGCGGACCGTGATACGTTGCATCTTTCCCTGGAGGTCCGAGCGAGACTGGCGGAGCTGGAGCTCGAGTTATCGGAAGGTAAGCCGCCCAAACATTGCTATGTGGTCGCTGAGCTGGACGACGGGTAGCTCTCCGCGCCTTAGCGCAGCGTTTGCCTTTTCTCCGTCGTTAATATTCCCGATGGACCGGATCGCCAACATCCCCGGTTTTGACGGAGCCATTTGAGCGTTGAGCCACCGAGATGTGTCCAGCTGGCATTTAACTAGGATACAGTGTGACGACCCCCCCCCCTCCTTTGCAGCCTGCATGCAATCGCAGTCCTCTTATGCATTTAAGATGCCGAGTGACCTTGAGGTTGTGTTTTAAAGGCGATTTTGTCCGGATGCACCACCACTCGCTTGGATTGTGATCTTACCGCTGCATAACGTTGCTAACGTGGGCTCATACTCCGATCCGTTTTAATATGGTGGACTGATGTTGATCGCTATCGTGCACGGCTTGTAAACAGTATGCCTAAGTGCCACGGTTGGCATCTAGATAAAAGACGACCCGAGGTCCGTTATTTGTCACCAATACCCCTCCGGTATTTTCGGAACCAAGTTGACGCGCACCAAAGGCAGATGGGCGATGTGGAGGAAACATCTGCAGTCTAAGGTCCGAGGTTGTGTTTCCACCCCAGCGCGAAGCGTGAAATAAAAGCGTATAGTATCGTGAAATTTAGCTGACACCATTTCTGGGTGAAAATGTCACCTGCTATCCTGTGTGGGACTAAAGAATTGGTGTGTTTTTACTATATTTCGTGTGCAATGGGTGCTGGAGGGCTGGGCAAGGAGTTATTCGTGGTGTTTACATGTAGAACTCAACCATTTAAGGCAAAAAACTCCATGTCACCCGTAAACAGCGCAGTAGGCACCCGCCGTTGTGCAGCTATATAACCCCAGTTTTCCTATGACAAGCTGTTCTGTTTTCGTATTTTTTTGTATTTGCTTTGGGGAAAAGGGGGCATTGTTTGATGTCAAAACGTCCTGTCAAAACATCATAGTAATAAGTCATAACAAAGACAAGGGCCGACCCTTTCGGATGCAGTCTTTCATTCATTTGTGGTTGGTCACCCTTGCCTTTGGCTAACACATTAGTGTATTTTGGTCTTGTTAAAATAAATTTGAATTCTGGATCTTACTTAAGCATTTGTGGAGTGTGTGTCTGTTTAAGCAGTGAATGCATCTCATTAGGACTTTTGGTGGACAGTATGAATTTCTGATATTTCGGTTTATGGGTTTACATTTTCCGATCGTGTCGCCATATGACCCTACAGGGTTGGTTGTGACTCTCATGTAAGCACAGCTTATTCTGTCCCCCTGTTGCCTGTCTGAGGGAAAGAGGGACAAGCAAAAACATGGAATTGATACCAAATCCAAGGGTCTGTGGCTTCTTTTTAACATTCACCTCATGGAAATGGCTTGCTTTGCATCTATGCTGCTATGGGCCGTGTGTCTATGCAGGTGTGACTTGCTTGTGATCTTAGTGAGTTCGCCAGGTGTCCATTCAGAGTGGCTGGTGGGTGGGGTCACATTTGGTGGTGTGTCTGACGGTTGCCAGCAATCTAGTGTCATGTCAGTAGAACAGAAGGTGAGCCTGTTGGCGTCTCGGAAATGAATAGCCACAGGCTTGCGCCACAACAAAGGAACGGTATGTTGTTAAAGAACTCCTTCAAAGTCAAGAGCTACAGGTCATATGCTCCGATTCCGGTAACATCGCTGATTTAGTTTGATAGTTCACCAGAGAAGCACTATATGTAACTTACACCGGCTCATTTGGACAGCTTTACCTTTCACTGCAGTGATTTATGTGATGAATTTTTTAATATGCTTACAGCTCCGTGACCCTTTGGGACTTGAACTAGTATCCTGGATGCAGTGTTTGTTTTGTGGTGGCCTGGTATCAGGAGGTGTTCTTGGCTTTGGGGGTGGTTTTGGATGTTGTTCGGGATGGGTTTGGGCGTTTAGCATTCTGGGAGTGTATAGCCCGGACATACCAGTTAAAGGATGTTTCAGGAGCAGAGTTAGCAGAGTTAGCAGAGTTAGCAGGGCGGTGTGTGAACAGGTGCAGGTCTTAATCTCAGCCCCCCCCCAAGCAATGCTCTCTAGGCCTTTCTTCCAGTTGTCTCCTAGTTATTGCTCTGATATGTGTGTGTGTGTGTGTGTGTGTGTGTGTATATATATATATATTTAAATAAAGGCCAGATAGACCTGTTTTCGGAGAAGATCTGCCTGTCAATGTGTTCCAGAGGCTGGAACTTCTCCCATTTGTCCTCTGTGAGAGGTTCCCATGGACCCTCATTGCGGCCCTGTTGGGTAGATTTCTCCTGTCCCTGCTGTGTAGTTACGCCCCCGCTGAGAGAGTCCCACTTTCGGCTTGGGCTCCCTGTGGTGAAAATACCTTAACACGTTAATTTCCTGAAAATCCACAGTCTGACCAAGTAGAGGCCATCATACTCTGCTTTAACGGAGCTTCTGACTTAATTAATTAGGAGACATGCCGCAGGGACTGGAGCACCTGACAGGGCCAGACTTTGGAACATTTCTCCACCCGAGAAGCTGAGATGTTTTGCTGTGTTTGGAGGAGCTTAGTGAAAGTGATGTTTTGGTACCGTACTGCGTGCAGGTCCAGAACACAGTGCATTGGTTCCTGCTCCCCGGAACATTCTGTTTGCTGATCCCGTAGATCTGTGAGGGGAATCGAGGTGCCAGTTCAGCTCCCCTTTTGTTTTAATTAAGACTTGATGGAGCTGGGTTGTGCGGGGCTGGTTCATTACCGTTTCTTATTTTTAGCTTCCTTTTCAGCCTCGTTAACCTCAATTAGCTCTCTTCTTTGTGTCTGTGTGATGGTGGCCTGTAATCTGTAGGTGGAGCTTCTGTGACGCTATTATTTTAAGGCCTGCTCCCCGTCACCCATCCCATCAAATTTTCCTTTCTACTGAAGCTTCTTTACCGGTATCATCTCCAAAGTCATATCTCTGGTCCCAGTAGCCTCCTTGGCCTGTCTGGATCCGATGAGCCTCTTCCACTGTAGCACGGGGTCCCAGCCTTGACTGTTACTTTCTGTGTTCTACTCCGCCGGCCCCGGCCATAAATGGAGTGCTCGGTCAGATCGCTGGGCTCCTTTCACTGCCATGCTCAGACTCCGCGTTCAGTGTGCCCGGGCCTGACTCAGCGTGGGCCGCAAGCTCAGCAATGCTGGAGTCATGCGTTTTCTAACTTTGGAATGATCCACAGCTGTATTATTGTGAACAGAGAGGCTGACTGCATCATCAGCGTGGGCCGAGTTGTGTGATGTGACACCATGGTCATGCTTGTTCAGCTGCGGTTTGATCACTTGGCAGAGCCGACCTGGGGCCGGAGCCTATTGCATCATCAACAAGGGCCCTGGCCATCTCTTTCAGGACCGGGTTGGCGTCTGCGCACGTAGGCTCGGGCCATGAGTCACCACTGTCCTCGGGAGCCGTAAAAAGCATCCCTGTGTGTGATGGCTAAAAGGCTTTTCGTTCCTCATCATCTTCATGATTGCCAGCTGTGTGACCATCCCCCGGCGGACTGTTACAGCTTTGGTCGTATTGATTTCAGTACAAGTTGTTAAGGGATCCCAAACAGACAGGCTACTCCGTGTCCCGTTACCGTCTATGTGGCTGAGAGACGTTCCGGGGGTCCTATGCCTGTTAATAAGAGGCTGCACTCCTCCCCGCTCTCTTCCCCGGTGACTAACACATTACTCAGCCCCGGCAGAGCTGCACTTCGTAATAAATGTTTAATGCCTTCACTGGATCCTCACAGAACACTTCATAGATAGCGTCCGGATTATTTCAAGAGCCCGTCTTGGTTTCATGCTGCCGGGAGTGGTCCGAGTCGACCGGGGAGGGGGCGGGAGGGAGGAATTCTCTGCGATCCTGCACATGGAAACAAAGAGTCAGATGTGCATGGGGGCCTGGCGGCCATTTTGGTGGGGTTTGAATCAGCCCCTTTGTTCAGGTTTTCACCGGGGCTGCCGCGGTTGCAGAGGCTGTTCCTTGGTCCTGGCCTGCGGGGTGGGGCAGGGCATCATTGGGGTTCAGCTCTGAAAGCAGAAAGGACAGACACACTTGATGGTGGTGTCCATCACTTAAGGGTCGCTGTGAACTACGTGTCGGAAGGGCCTTTGAGGCCTGAGGGCGGCGCGGCGCTTTGTCTTAACTCTCTTGCCTGAGTGCCTCCGGTCACCGTTGCCTCTGGTCTGGAGGTTGCCATGGTGATGCAGCCCCCCCCCCCCCCCTTCCTCAGTTGTGTGGGGAGTGGAGGCCCTGCTTTGCAGGCGGGACATGGTTGAGCTCTGTACATGAAGACAGCAGCACCCCTAAATCCATAGGTGCTTCTCCCTGTGACACTGTGAGAGTCATCACTGCATGACATGTTCTGTCCAGTTTGAACCATAACCTACTTCTTAACCTGGGTCTCGGGCCGTCTGAGGGCTGCGGATTCAACAGCACACAGGGCCGGCACACCCAGACCTCTAAGTGAGGCGTGTTCGATGTGTGTGTGAGTTATACCGCTATTCCCTACATTATGGCTAATTACATGATGTTACATGACTTGGAACAAGACATAATAAACAAACTGTGTGGTCTGTGTTTTTAAGGTTCCTGCCACGTGTGGAACTGAGTGAGGCAGATGATATATACTCCTCAACAGATACAGCTGTTGCATTCTCATGTGTTGTACACCCCCCACCACCCATACAGCTGCTGCATTCTTTTCTATTGTAGACTCCCCCTTGCACATATACTGGGGTTATATTCTTTTTCTATTGTAGACTCCCCCTTGCACATATACTGGGGTTATATTCTTTTTCTATTGTAGACTCCCCCTTG